>VXBT01011971.1:174779-204464 GCA_013400235.1 Oriolus oriolus
TGGCAAAAAAAAAAAAAAAAAGAGAATGAAATATAACTCGAAGGTTTCCTGTCAAGCAGTATCTCTGTCATAGATACACATAGATACAAATAATGAATTAGATGGTATAATGATCTTTCTCTGTCTCTGACTCAATGAACCTAGACAGACACTGAGTGTATTCATTAGTGAAGATAGCTAAGATGCTGCTTCTAAGAAGCTGTGCTGAAACAAGCCAGGTAGAGGTCCTATGATCTAAAATACCATGGCCAAGAGAAGACTAAACATTGTCTTTAAAATCTACAAAGCAAGGCAGCAGTCTCCTAGTTGCTCTTGCTAGGTTAAGAAAATCTTCCCTAGTTTGGATATACTTCCTTATGTCAACCCTCAGGAAACAAAGATAAATGAAAATGGAGAACTATTTGTTTTAAAAATATGCACAGTAAAGACATTCATAATTTATATACATTTAATTAGTTATCACATTTCTGAAAAGGTAGCTAATAAACATAGATATGAAGATGTTTACTCTTTATTTTTCTTTGCAATACACACAGTTATGCTGGATTTAGTCTAAAACCTCTTAGAATTGGTGGAAGATTTTCCCACTGATAGGGGGAACTAAAAATAAACTGTATCATGTAATTGCTTTCACAAACCACTAATCAAACTTCACTCCTGAAACTGTGTTTCTGCCAACTACTAAGGCATCCTGGTTATTACAGACACACAACAGAGCTGTCTGCTTCTGCTTTGTTCTCCCCTTCCTAGTCTGTTACTGTGAGCTGGCAGAGGGAACAGAGCTGCAGTGGCATTTTGTGCCACCCACGCATCACCTCAACTTCAGAGCACCCAGGTGTTTTCCAGAGTCACCTCAACCTCCTGCTCATTGTTCTGTCTATGACCTGGACCTGGTCTTCCTAGGCAGCCAAAGGATGCTGGGTATATTCGCTTGCCTTAAGTACCTCCATTGCCATGGCCCAGGATGGAAGACTCCAAAGTGTACTTTGGGCCTGAAGGAGTCTGCCTGAGCCATGTAATTTAGTCTCATGGTATTACAGTCAGTCACAAATTTTGTTCCTCTTCGCCTGTTCAACTCCAGCTAACAACAGTTTCTTTTCGCTGCCACACAGGAAAGCTGTTACAGGATCTCACTGGAAGACTAGAAACCTTCTGCTCTCCCAATATAACTTACTGCTAGCCAATTTATACCTACTTTGTCATATACAAGTATACCTGAAAGCTTAACTAGATCCTCCCTGATGCTAATTGAATAGAGTCATGCTGTGGCTACATTAGCAAATTAATTGCAGTAATACAACTGGATTGGTAGGCTAAGGCAGTGATTACACTCTTGTATTATATCCTTTACAGGCACTTTGGAGTTTACTTGGGATATGATTTACTTCAGTTGAATACCTCTCCTACAGGTGTGATTCAAAGCTTTCCAAAGGAAATCTGTGCTTCAGACATTTTTTCCTGGATCTTGGGTTCCTCTAGGAAGTGCCACTCTGTCTGTCTGCCTCATGCAGATAAATGCCACTACTCACAGCAGTTTCCTCCAAGTATTATCTGTCTAACATCAAACATATGAAAGCATCACTTCTGTTCCTGATCACGCTGTGCAAGACATCACCTGCACCTCTGTCCACTTCCTTCCTCCTAGCCTGCACAGTGTTTGCTGCTCTGTGCCACAGTCAAGGAGTGAATCCTGTGCCTTCAGCAGCTACCCCAGTAGGACAGCAACAATAAACTGACACTTGCATCCACAGATTTCTGTCTGATGACTTTGTCCAGGCTTGATTGATGTTGAATTGAGACTACTGGGACTGCATCGCCATTGGGATGACTAGTAGCAGGTGTGAAATTTTCCACTGCAGTTGGAGCACCACCAAAAATCTCTCCTGTGAGCTGGCTTCAGGGTCTTGCCATCCTGACATGTAATTTTGCAAGCTGATACCTGTATTCGGAATAGCATCTGTAACCCTGTGGAACTTCACAAACTTCAAAGCCTGGTCTGTGGCTAATCAGTGTGGGATGGACAAGTCCACCACAGGCAGGGTTCAGTGAAGCTCTCCAAGACCATTCTCCACAGCTGCTTCCTACATCCAGAGCAAATAACTGACATAAGCGGAATCACTGAGACCTTTTCCATTCAGCGGCTGCGTTACTGTGTGTGTGTTGTGAGAGAGAAGGACAGGGCCCTTTTTCTTCCCCCTGCTTCCCAGAGCATGGAAGCTGTGGTCACCTAAACTGCAAGGGCTGCCACCACTTGTTCAGGCCAAAGGCAGGCCAAGATGCCTTGGCAGAACTTGCCAAAAGGACTGAGGATACTCATGCCTTCTGCAACTCTGGCCATCCAGTCAGAGGGGTGCAGGCACCATCTTTTCAAGATGAACAAGGATCATTCAGGACACTCAGGCCAGGGAACAATGCTGCTCATCTATGCATGACTGGATCATGAGTCTGTGCTAAGGACTACGCCGTCATTTATGGGAATGATCCCTTTCTGCAGCAAGCTTCTTACTGTGTGTGCAAGTCGTCATTTCAGCAGCACACTGCAAGGTGGAGTGCCACACAAAGCAGTCTTGATGACAGTTCCCTCCAAATTATGGGTGCCTGCTGTGTCCTGCAGGATTGTGGGAGAACACATTTTGGACCGAAATGCTGATGAACAGTTTCCTCAGAAAAACTGCGCACAACCTGTTGCACTCTGCATGTGAAACACCTGTGGTGACATGCATACAAGGGATGCTATCTGTTCCTTAGGATGGAGAACATCTGAAACAAGATGCTTACATGTCCCCATCTTTTCCAGAAATTAAACTTCATAATGGAAAGTGTCTTTTAGATCTGCTTAATCCTCCTCTTCCTCTGGAAGAGGCTGCAGTGGATTTTTGTAGCCCTAGTACTGAGCATCAATTTCTCAACTCAATACACAATTTCTTTTCAGCAAAGATGGTTACTCTAGTTAAGTCTTCTCTAGCTTTCTGCCTCCTGTGACTTTTTCTGTGTATCAGTATGTGCTTTGACTCAATAAGTCTCAGGAAACCACCCTCACTCTCCTGAGATGAGTGTCCTGCCCTCACAGGTCTTTCCTGGAGTAGCTGCTCTGGGGGATGTAGCAGCCAGAATATACATGGGATTCAGTTGAAAGAGATGGCGCGTGGGTGTGTTTTTTGCTGCTTAACAAAGATCTGACAGGAGAAGAGGGCCTTGAGGGTGGTTTGCTTGCATGTGGCACTGCAGGGAGCTGGCAGCGACACAACTGTGGGAGAGAAGCTTCAACAGAACGTTCTGTTAGTTGAAACTGCTCGGGGATGGGACAATCAATAATTGTTGCAGTAGTAGATCTGGTCCCGAGCAGTGGGAAGGGACCCCTCAGCAGGAAGATTCTCCTCCCACGTCAGACAGACCTCTGTCATACTTCTCCTTCATTCTTTTCAGATTTAAAGAAAAAAAATTCCCATCTTTTCTGTGCCTTGGCTTTTGCCTCAAATGTTTGATTCACAGAGACTGAGCCCTTCCAGCCTCATTTCCTTGCCCTAGAGGGACTTAAAGCTGGAGTCCCAGCTTTGTGTGCTGGCCCTCCTGCTCATGAACACTTAGGGGCTGAGCTTTCCACAATGACGCAGCTGTTCAAGGAACCACCATACCCTTCCCATGCCGTGATGGGCCATCAATACCTACAACGCACAGTCCCTTCTCAGGCACCTTGCTCTCTTATCCTACAGAAAACAAAAAGACGGCACATGCTAGGATGTCTCAGAGCTATAGCTCAAGGTGAAATACCTGTATCTAAGTAGAAATGAGTTAGCATAGGTGGCTTCATCTTCCGAGCTGACAGGCCACATCACTTCTCAGGAGATCGGTGTGGTAGGGAAATTGGTGGGAAAACCCACGTTGCCAAGAAAGAACTACTTAGGAGCAAGGACAGAGGAAGAGAGACCAGGAAGAGATGCAGGGAGTGGGAAAAAGCCCCGTCCAGGAGTGCAAACATCCCCCTGGGAAACAGTCCTTGCCACTTGTCAGTTGTAACACAAGCAGTGGGGACAATGTTGGTAAAAACTGGTAAACATGGCCAAGTAAAAATGGCAACACAGTGCCTATAACTGTCTGTTGGAAAGAGGGAAGCAGTCACTGTGCTGTCCAGAGCTTTTTCTCTCTCCATCAGGCTGTCTACCTGACACTGCTGGGTATAGGTTCCTCTCTAAGCCCCTTTCTCCTCCTTCTTCTCTTCCCAGGAACCTGGGCTTGAAGCTCTGAAGAAAGATGAAAGAGCTGCTGTTGTTGTCACTTCTCCTGCTCCTGAGACCCTGGCCCTTTTAAGGGGATGTGGAGGAAAGAAGGAGAGGAGTGGTAGCCAGATGCTACCCCAGTAGCACCTTTGTGTTGTAAACACAGGGAAGCCTTTCAGCATGTACTTTTCAGTCTCATGACTGAGGGCAGAAGTGGGAGCAGTAGTGTTATTGTGAATGGTACCATCACTACATCTTCAAGTGATAATCCAGTGCCTACAAGAGGGGACCATGCAGGAGTGTTAGTTTACAGAACTAAGAAGGATGAACCACCACAGAGTGCTGTATTCACAGCTTTGCTGGATGTTTGGACTGAGCTAGATGCTCCTGCTGGGTGGCATTGGATGAAAAGTTTTGGATGTAGAGACAGTTGCTACATGAACAAATACTCTGGCAGATTTCAGACCTTGAAGAATACTTTGCAGAGTGGTCAAATCACCGATATGCTAAACCACAGCTACAAATACACACCTGTAATACACTTGCTAGAGGTTCACCTCTTCTCTTCCCAGCACGGAGATGTGAGTATGGAACCGTACCCATGCTCCAATCAACCATGACAGAGGGTGACTATTGCAAGTTATGGTGGGAGTGGCCAAAGCAGAAGCCCCTCTGAATGTCCTCACATGCCTTCTGCAAGGTTTAGGTGTGGGCTCTGTAGGTCAGTACTGGCCTGGTGGCACTGTGACACAGGGCTGTGGAGGTTCAAACAAGCAGCCAGCTTTGAGGTGGACTCCCAGTCACAGAACTTTTAAAGCTGTCTTTAATGGGCACAGACCTTGCCCTGTCCTCACAGTGTGATTATTTTCTTCGGAAAAGCTATCTTTCTTTGCTCAAATTTCAAGCGACATTGCTAGCGAGCTGCTGATACTGCCACTATGTTATTCAACCGTCCAAGAAGTTTTCAGGCTCTTCCTCTCACAGTTTGATGAAAGATGTCATTTCATCAAGTGTCTGTAAATCTTCCAGGAGAATGGGCAGGTGTCTGATACTTTGACAGACAAAGATTGCAAGTTGGAAAAGGAAACCATGGCAAGGCTGGACTTGTAGCCGAAAGGAAAGGTAGCAAACTCAGGGATGCCTCTGTAGAAGATGAAGCATCTTCGCAAAAATAGCTGAGGCATAACAGTTGTTGATAAATAGAAAGATAGAGATGACACTTGTTCATTTGAATGTCAGAAGAGATACTTTATGGGATCTGTGGAAGAGTCAAGAGCCTCCTCACAGCACAGATATTTTATATAACACCTAGTGGCAATGTGGCCCACACCCTGGCTCAAAACCCACTGTCTCCATGGAGCATTGGAACAGTTGTGAAATGATAATTTCATTTTCGTTTCCTCCAAGGGGCATTTAACTTGTGTGCACCAAAATCACATTGCCATCTGAACCAAGATGCTGGAAATGAGGCAAACAGGGAGGTCTCTTCAAAACTGCACAACTGTTTCAAGCCAGAGTGTCCACACAGAGCTCTTTCCTCAGTCTTCGGAGGAGGAGCGGAAACAAGCTAAAATTTTTTATGTTAGTGTCCTGCCCTTACAGCTGAGATGTAACGCTGTAGATTGATGAAATACCTACAGGATCCCTGATCCATTTTCTATGTTCACTTTCTCTTCTGAGGAATTTGGGTATAGGGATGCTTTTTAGCATCTGACCCACACCAATATAAAAGTTGGTATCTGGACCTGGGAACTTGGCAGCGTCTATAGGTCAGTAATAAGGACACGACTTGGAGGCTGCCTCCCCTGAACCTACAATGCTGCACTGAAGCTGGATGACTTCTACTGTGCCTAAAAAGGCCAAGTTTGATGGCAGACCTTCCTTCTTATTTATATGTAGAAGGTATTTTTTTTTTTATTTGGCAGTAAATAATCCAAGACGATGTCTCCCGAAAGTCCTGTAGTTTTGAAAAGATTGAACAGATGTAATCTAAGTAATTTGAGACAGTAAACTTACCCCATTGGACCTATGTGCTTTTTAAAATTTCTCTCTTTAAATGATACTTTTGGAACTGAACAAAGTAGAAAAAACAATGAACTGGATTTTTTTATTACACCAAAGTGTAAGAAAGAGGTCTAGTTTATATCAATTCTGTTACCTCTGTTTAGAAAGTATCTTTTAAAAGCAAATCTTTGACATAGAATTATAATTAATAGAACACGAAATTAAAGCTTTCCAATTTGGGGTTGGGCATTTCCTCTTTACTACTTCATATCTTCCAGCTGGATTAGCATCAAAGAATCATCACAAGATGTTTGCCTGAACTTCAGCTGCGTGATCACATCGAACTTTTTTCCTCACACCTGAGGGATTAACAGGAGCATAAATTAAGAGTTTGTCTACTTCAACCATTTAGCACAAATATTCAACCTTAATATATCTTTTTACACTTATTTTGTGATGATCAATAGGAGATTTTTGTTTAATTTTGCTCTTTTGATACATTACTTTGGAAACAAGACACTCCAATATTTCAAGATTACTGATTGCTGAGATTTTGCAAACTATGAGGCACCAAATTGTTCTGAAATGCCTGACAAAGATGTTTACAATGAGACTTGTTTAATCCTTAATCGATCATCAAGTCCCATTCCTATCTAGGGTAGAAGAATCTTCAGGCTAACAAAAAGGTGACAGGAAACTAGAGAGTCAGATATTTGGATAAAGTAAGGAGGTATTATCCAGGCCTGAGTGATGTTCTGCAAAACAAGGAAGAGTAAATGCCAGTTCAGAATTCAGAAGGGCAGATGAGAAATAGTATTTCATGCTGCCTTCTCTTTCCCCTGCTAACAGTGGTGCCTGGGGTGAAGAGTCCCTTGATAGCCATGGGCCTTGCAGGCAAAGTCCAGCCACAAGTGCACTGAGGCAAACGAGGTTCAAGGAATCCACCTGGTACACAAAGAAGTAGTTTCTGGCATGCAGGCACTGCTGGTTGATTGGCAGAGCCATAGGAGAGATAAATCAGAGCAAATCCAGTTTTAAACCCCTTGTGCTATCAGTGCCTGCTGTGCTGGTAAGTCATCTTTGATGTCCTTGTTTTTTCCTTCTCCCATTTTGAGCAGGTTAAGGAGCATATTCCCAATATAGCTCACGAAGCTGCCTTCTACCTGCTCCTCCTTGAGCACCCCTACTTATGATGTTGTACCACAGCTCTGGGGGAAGCCAGTAGCTTCCAATGGCTGTGGGTATTCCTGTTATTAATTAGTGAATGAGAAATTGAGCTCTACTTGATTAGGATTCCTATAAATTATCTGCCTTAAGTCATGTGCCTAGAAATAATCTGCTCATCATCCTTCTCTTTCTCCTATTGTTTGTAACACTCACTTATTTCCTGTGCTAAAATGTAGGACGTTATCAGATGTCTATGGAATGGAAGTAAGCATGTCTATAAAGGGATATTCTGCAAAACTAGATGCTTCTCTGAGGTGTGGGAGTATACTGACATAACCGTTTGTGCATCTGAGCCTCCTCTGATTCCTTTCAGACCCCTTATCGTTCACAACGTGCTTCAAGTGTGAGAATATTTCTGAATTTGTAGTTGAATATTAACCATTTCCATTTATTCTCTCAGATAACCTGGTTGGGGATAAGGTGAGGAAAGTGAATGGTGAAGATACTATACCACAGAGAAATCAGAGAGATTTAAAAAGTTGTCAGATTAAAATGGGTAATTTTTTAAGAGGCAGCAGCCAGTATCAGATACTTCAGGAAAAGCCACATTCAATGTCCCCAGAGATTGTTTCTAATGTTGCTGATGGTATTCTTTCCTGGTCCAGCGATATAAAAAGTTTCCTGTCCTTGTGTATATCTGGAAAATGAGTTTTAGGATAGATCAGAAAATTCTAAAATAGAAAACAGGAAGTCATTTCTTCATATGAAAACATTAGGATTAACCTGTGTGGAGATGGTGTCAAAAAAAGTCATCTGTGAAAGTCATCAATCATACCTTGATTGATTATGTAAATTAATAGTCTGCTCTGTTAGGGAAACTGTTCCTTCATTTCCTTGTCTTATTAATTTGTTGTCTTCCTTCTACTATATCCACTTCCCTAAAAAGGGATCTAGTCAGGGTAGAGAGGGAAGGTAGGAAGAGAGAGAGGAAATTTCTAGTGGAAAGGTATGGCTGTGCAGGTTGGCAGGCAGATTAGCCAGGTGATGAATGATACTCAGGAATGTTTGCACACTGTGCCTCATTAACTGCTCTCCATGAAGTAGTGAACTTAAGAAGGAAAGGCTGATTTTATTTTGATCTGAATTGCTCGCACGACCAAAGTTTCATTTCATCAGACCCTTTTGCTTATATGGCTCAGCTCCCTATCATTCTATCAATGAATAGTCTCAGGTTTTGCTGCTTTTTATGTATCTTATACCTTTTGATATTCAGCTTTTTGAATGATAGCACTGCAAGTTGATGGATGCAAAAGGAAAGCAAAATGCATGCTTACTACCTTTAAATGACGTACTGCCTGCTAGAGTGCAGTACAAAACCCTGTCCATGTTATAAAATCAGAGCATATCAGAGTGAATTGTTAGAGGAGAACTTATTCAGCCACAACTCCCCTTCACTCAATTCAAGTCTTATGGAAGATCCTGTACAAACTTTTGAAACCTGGACTCTGACACTTATATTCTTGAAAACTTCAGCTGGGCATGATGCAGAAGTCAGTGGTGGGCAAAGTCTTTCTTCCAAGATACAGCTGTGGCATGCTGTAGACAAATGTAGGGGTGCACACACAGGTACTTACATAACCTTTAATTATAGTTTTTCCATTCCAGGACTAGACTTTTTCCCAATCCCTGTGCCACTAATGTCTGTGCAGTCTCCGAGGGGCTCCCTACCAAAGAGACTTCCTATAGAGCCTCTGTGCCTCTGCAGTCAAGGCTCTAGGACTAAGCATGCCCACTGGCAGTAAGCTCCCTCCTCAAGGCAACTTTGTTGCTCTTCTTGTGGGCTGGAAGTGAGGATGAGTAAAACATGGTCTCTGAGCAGTCTGGCAAAGGTACCGTGCTTCTGCTCTTCCCAGCTGGGGCCTGCATATTCATTTACTCAAGTAAAGGGGCCTTTTTCTATTTTAGATGGTGCAACGTAAAGTGCATATTCAGTAGAAAGTCTTGGACAGTTGCAGTGCAGTCCACTTTGCTAATTAAACCAGAGCTGTGTTTAATTCATTTTGACAGCATGCTTCTTCCCCCTGTTATATTTGTAACAGCAGGAATTCTACTCGCTGGCTAACAGTTCCACGGAAACATGCAATTACAGAAATTGCCCATCAGTCTTTGTGTTCCTTGCCATGGCCAACATAGTGAAAGCACCGAATCTTATCTGACCAGATACAAACTGGGTGTGTGCCATGGAGGCTTTCCCGTTCCTCCAGGCAATCACAGGCAGCATAAATTTGAGCATCAAGCAAGGGACAGAAGCGTAACTACAGATGTTCTTAATGTCTGCCAGATTCCTCAGTCCTATTTAGAAATAATCACTGTTCTTTCTGATCCCCTGAGCTAATGCTTAGAGTAGACTCAACTAGTTACCTAACATAATAAAGTGAAAAAAAGAGTAGGTGTGTGGTGTGAATCCATGGTGATGCACAGACTAGATGTTAGACAGGGAAAGAAGAAATTAGGTTTCCTTCCATCCATCTATCAGCTGTTAAAATGGTAACCAGGGAAAATACAGCCTGGTAGGAGAAACTGGAACCTACAGCAGTGATATCCATTGAGACCCATTAAGGAAAGATAGAAGCAATAACATCTGGATTTGTGAAAGAGAAAAAAGAAGCACTGGTTTTTGGCAAAAAGAGAAAAGCTGATAATTTTCTTCCATCTGCATCTATACCTCCTGTCTGCTCATTCACCATCACAGCCCTAGGGTGCTTTTAGAACAACGGTCCATATGAACATTCAGAATTCCAGAAAAGTGTTTGAAACTGCTATCTTGGTTCAGTATGCACAGCATTTTAACCTGCAGCTGAAAATGCAACACAAGAATTCATTAGGTGCCACTAACCCTCTGTGAGACAGGAAAGGGTTGTCTTCTCCATTTTGCAAATAAACAATAAATAACAGTAATTATTAAGGCTCAAGAATAAACCTACATTATTAACAAATACCAAGACACAGCACAGCTTTCCTCTGTACAGCTGTCTTTTTTTTCTAAAATACATTAACCTATTAAAAAAAGAACAAGGATTTCAAGCTAATAAAATACCAGAAATTATTCATGTAAGCTATCCAGAGCCTCATAAGAGGAGTTTCTCTGAACACTAAATGAAGACAAGATGAGCTGCATACTAAAGGAGATTCTTCCTCTCTCTTTCTGTCCCTCTCTCTCCCTCAGCTTGGCCAACTGCACATGGCTCTTAGGCAGTTTTGAGAAGACATCCATGTAAGAACAACATTAAATTCTTGAGTTTATGCAGAAGCTGAGGCCAGAGGGCAATGCTGGCCTGGTAGTAGGAAGGAGGCTGCAGACTCCAACTCTGGCCTTTCTTGTCTCTTTCTCTTCTCATGGTGAAGCAATGAGATCCTTGGTCAAAATACCCTCCTTCCTCCTGGGAGTAGCCCTCATGCTCCTCTTCTCTTTGGATCTCTTGTCCATGCAGTGGGTACTTTATGACTCTTTTTCATTCAAATACACTCCTATACCCAGCTCCTATTAACAGGAGAACCAATTACCCTGGAGTGACTTCAGAAATTATGCTAAAATTGGCAGGGAAATGCCCTTCAGGGTGTTTTTAGTTATTATTAGACTTTTCATTTCAATTTTAAACATTTTTTCAAAGTATATGAGTTCCTGACAACACAAGAGTTAAGCACACAAATACCTTTAAATCTGTGGTTCCTAATCCATGCTGAATATGTATTACCACCTTAGGTGAAACCAGACACTTGAAGGTTTAATGTTTGATCTAAGTCCTTAGCTGAAATATATCAAAGCTGGCCAGGTGCCAGTTCCTTTCTTCTTTTTTCCCCCGAGAAAAGTATTTCCACATTTGAACATAATTATTTTAACTATTTTCTCTAATGAAAGAGTTGAATTGACAAATATTTCACAAGCTATTTCACCTTATTTGGCTTATTCTTTTTCTATGTGTTTGTTTTTTTTAACAAGCAAAGAGAGCTGGGACAAGGCAGCCGACGTAAAAGCACAACCTTTTGTTGTTTTATTATACTTGCCCGGTGCCCTGGAACTTTATTTCCATGACAGCCTTCTTGAATGGCATATTTGCTATTTTCAGTTTACTCTGCGTGTGTTTGCGTATGTGTGTGCGAGTGTGCGTGCGTGGGTGTGCCTGCAGAACAATTCCCATTGATGAGAAAGGCCAGGAGAAGGTTTTTAGGAGATGTTGTGAAATACTTAGATGGAAATAGTGCCTGTAGCTGCCAGAACAAATAAATTATTGATGTTTACAGCTCAGAAGTTTTTGGAAGCCCGGCTGCGCAGGGTAGGTATGCGCACATGTACGTGTGTATGTGTGTGTACGTACGTGTGTGTGTGTGTGTGTGTGTGCAAATATAAACGTTAATGACTCACGCTGTGTTTAGTCAATGAATGAGTAAAAGTGCCCAGGCTGCAGGCATCAACTAGCAGACATGCCCAAGAATATCCACACTAGTAATCGTCACCCAGAACCCATAAACTGTGACATATCACTTGCTAGGGACTTTCTGGCAGTGCTGCTATCGTCATTGCCATTTATTGGGCCATTTATGATGTTATAAAGGAAATATTGCTTTTTCTATTGTAAAAGTATCGTGCGTGGTTATAGATGAATAGTAGTACTTAAGATAGCTGACTTTGTTTTATTCCAGGAGAAGCCTAGTAGCTGGTTTGAAATGGCAGAAGTTTGGTGTTCCCAGAAATCAGTTTTATTTAAGGAAAAGATTGCACAACTAGCCAACATCGAGTTTGGCATAAGTGCTGAATAACTGACAGAAAAATTTCATAGGGAAATATTCCTCCATTACCCACACATGTAGACCTGCAGTTAAAAACTAAAATAAATTTTAAAAAATTGAAGAAACTCTATCTGAGCACAAAAAGAGAGTTCTGATATTTTAAATGATTCACATATTTGCCATAAGGAAAAGAAATGGCATTTGATTGATTTTCACTCCTGATCCAGGAGTAAGACCTTTGGCTCTATTGTCTGTTTAAGTGGATTTGCCCTAAGACCTCAAGCTCCACAAGCAGTGAATGCTCTGAAATAAGTGACGTGTCTTTCTAGCTGAGAGCTGAGGCTTTCCTATCTATATGGGATCCTGATTCACTGACCCTATTATCTGAAGCCATGCAGAAACTTCTTCTAAAACATCCAGGAGTTTATTCTCCCTGCATAAGTGAATGAGTATTTTTTTCTCTGTGGAAGGAAAAGCGTTTGAATATTTCCAGATAAAGGAGAAAATCAAACCTTTCAGACATCCAAGATTCACACACCTTGGATGTCTGAAAGAGTAATGATAGATTTTTTTCCATTCAGTGCCTACATCTATCTTTTCTATGCCATTACCTTATTGTTCTTTTTAATTATCTTACTTGGAAATAAATAAAAATTTCATTTGCTTTAAGGGGTTTTTTGGGATGGATTATTTCAGCAAGAAAATTGGGATATTTTCATGTGTTAATGTCATAGCAATCCCCAGCTTTTTGCTCTCAAAATCTGGGTTGCACCTGTTCTATTTTCCTTATTTAAAACTGTAGCAATAGGAAAATAGTGCTCATTAATGGCCAGCACATGTAGTCCCTGACTGTGCACAGAAAATACTTGAGCAAATATTACATCTTCCAGATGTGGCCTGCAGAGCATGAACAGAAAGGATTCACCCTCTAAGCTCTGATGTCCTGGCTTATAGAAAGAGCAAAAGCCACACTAGGAGAATTTCAGTAATTCTTTAGTGCTTTGTATCAAAAGAATTTTTAGAATTTTGATATTATATATATAAATATATATATATGAGTTTTAGCAGTTAGAAAATTCCAGTTAAGTTTAGGTTTCTTGCTTCTCTGTCACTTTGCCAAATTTAGTCAGGGACTAAAGCTGAGACTTGCTCACCCCTGGCATGAAAGGTTCATGCATAAGGAATTGGGAGAGCTGCAGATTGTGCTCTGGCAAACTCATCCACATGTACCCTTGAGCCTGGAAAACCAAGGGAAGCACACACAGAAGATCTACATCTGAGAAGGCCTGCTGGCACTGCAGATGCAGATATTAAGTGTATCCTGCCAGTGTAGAGGTGGTTGGTATCCAGAATTTGTGTCCACTTGCAACATACTGGCTTGCTATTCACACGGGGATTAGGTACGGTTGCACCTGAAAAGGTTGGAATTTAGAGGACGGTATGTTCCTATCAAATTACATGAGGGATTGCAGCTCCAAAACTTGCAGCTCCAAAACTCCAAGCTGATTCGGCTTCTGAAGTCTAGTTAGCAAAGTTTTGTGCTGCCCATAGTACACACAGCATCCAGAAGCTCACCTTCCCATGTCGTCATTTTAGCACTCTCACTTTGAAGAAGGAGATCAGCAAGCATCGCATCAGTGAAGATGAATTCTTCCTTTGCTAGCTCCCCTCTAGAAAGACAAAATTCAACTTAAGCTTGCATTTGCGTGTTTGTAGAGATGAGGAGACAGTCACCACTGTTGAGACAATAAAGATACACTTTGCCAAAATCTGGGGTGGTTGAGGGCAGAGGTTTATTGAGAGCTAGAGAATAATGCTGTGGGACAGAATCCCAACACGATATGGATGGTACATGGCATTCATCTTTCTGCACAGAACTGCCCTGACAGGTCAGAGCTGAACAGGAGTATTGTTACACAAGTGTTAAAAACCTGCACAGTGCAATATGAAACATGCCCCACGTGAATGCACCAGGTGAAACCTGCCGGGCCTGTGCTCATGGAGGCCTCACACCTTGTGACAATACCGTTGGAAAGAGGGAAGTGCCTTACATCCTGTAGGGTCATAAATACCAGCTTTTGTCCTCATGCTTTATCAAGCACAACTTCAAAAAACACTGTGGAAATTCCTTCAGTATTCCTAAGTATGCAGATTGGGGGCGTTCAGGGGATTAGAGAGTCTACACAGCCCACACACTAAATATATTTGTAAAGTAGTGCCTAGAAAAATCATGGGACACCTCAGTTTTCCACAGCAGTACAACTATGTCTTCAACTTGCTTTGTGTTCCAGTTACAGATATCTTTTTTGCATGGCTGTTAGTAAAAGCAAATTTAGGTTATAATAAACCCACCTCATCAACCTTTGACCACCCCCAGACAACTGGTGTCATGAGCTATATATGCTTGTTGATCCATAACTTCTTGACTCTCAGCAGCTGCTTGCTCTCCTCCCACCCTTTCCTCTCAGGGTACTTCCTGCTTGAAAGGTATCATATGTCTGGGGCACACTTTTGCCATCCCTGGTGCTGAGCTCTGTCTTGACAACAGAGACTCATTGAATCACGTCAGTTCTGCTGCCAGCTGTACTGTTTCTCCATGTAGAGCCCTCTAACCAAATGGCCATGAACTCACACACCTTGCCAGCTTTCCTTAATTCTTATTCAGCCAACCACAAAGCAAAAGCAATCAAAAAAATAATTTGTCATTCTGGTCCCTGAAGCATGTAAAAATTAAAATGCCCATTGAAATCTATCTCTAACAGAAACACAAGAAGGTTGCCGGGAGAAGTTTGTGTTCTTCTTGCAAGTAATAGTTAACATTCATAAATGAGACCTAACGCTGTTCTGTGACTAGGTTTGGGGTAGCAGTTCTGAGGTATATGAGAAAAGAAGGGTAGAAACAACACAAAGTACTAAGATCAGTTTCTGCATCTGTCTATATGATGGCAGTAAATGCTACATCTTTATTTCAAAAATATCGTAGGGGATGTTCATGAGATCAAAACCAGTAAATTAATTGGACCAGTAGACAGAACTGTAAAATACTGTGATAAATGTAATAGGGGAAAATAAATGCTGCCTTTGAAAAGAAAATGTCTATTTCTGAAAGTCTCAGGACAACAACAGATTCCAAGGCATGGGACTGACAAAAAAAACCAAAAAGAGAATTGCACTTTGTATGAAAATTTGATGTTTGAGCAGTTTGGATACTTTCAACTTTTTGTTGAAATGCAAGGAGATCCTGGTAGACAGGAAATCCAAGTATACATCCATGGATTTCAGCACTCAGAACAGTCTTGAGTCTCAGCACTCTTCATACTGGGGAGCCGACCC
Source organism: Oriolus oriolus (assembly GCA_013400235.1). NCBI lineage: Eukaryota > Metazoa > Chordata > Aves > Passeriformes > Corvidae > Oriolus > Oriolus oriolus. Next base: position 190,289 of record VXBT01011971.1, read on the forward strand.
AACTCCACAGCACTGGCAACCTTCCTCCCTCCCTGCCTCCCTGCCCTCCTGCCTCCCCTCTCTCCCTCCATCCTTCTCTTGTTCTTACAGGCATGCATGCAAAACCTCACTTATTTGTGTCACAATTTCATGTGAACTTAATACAGATAGAAAGGTTACCACCATCTCTAGAAGGGTGGGACATTTGAAATAGAAGTTATATTTCAATGTAAAATGTTTTGCTGAAAAATTCCAAACCCTCCTTAATAGATAAGCACACAGTCCTGAGACCCAAAGTGCTTTTGTTAAAGCCTGTCACAGGATTTTTATAATTATAGCTATGTATGACAAGTAATGTTATCTGTTTTGGATTAAACAGAGTTTCTAGGGACTGCTGGAAACAAACCTCTCTGTCAGCATACAGGAAAAACATTTTTTTTCACCATCTGAACTGTAATGAAAATCTCTGCTCATAATGCAACATCAGTAGTAAGAATCAAACAATGCTAAGACAGACAAGAATATAGAAGAGAATATGGTTATGTAAACTGAGAGTATGCCAAATGATGGTAGTCACATCTGAGAACAACGAAGCAAAGCAAAACAAAGCCTAAACTCATTTGTGCCGATGAGCTAAAATCATGAGGATTGTGTGCAGACTTCTGCATCACGAGAGCTTGAGACAGCTCACGCTAGGAAGGAGACAAGCAAAAGAGACTAAGAGACAAAATACTGGAAATTTAAACAGAGGGAATGTAAATTGGGAGACTCCTTTTACGGGTCTCATAAGAGAAGAGAAAAGGGATGGCATGTGAAATTGGGAAACAACATGTTTAACCATGATTTAAAGGAAATGCTCTTTATGCACTGTGTAATTATCTATTAGGACTGCTTGCTAAAAGATAATTGAAGCAAAGGGCTTAGCAGGATTTAAAAAATGATTAGATACAGATAATAGGAACATTCATACTTAATTAGACAGGATAAGTAATGTACAGGATATACTTATGGTTTGCAAGAGCATAAGAGCACTACCAGTTAGTGGAGGATGGGATGATATTTACCCTCACAGAGAGGTTATTCTGCACCTGTTCATTCTGGGTTTTTGTTCACTTTTTTCTGAAACATTTTCTGTCAGACTCAGGAGCACAAACCATTCTGCAGATCAATGCTATGTTGGCAAATGGCACTTACCATGTCACGAGGACAGTAAGGTTAGAGCTTGGAGGTCTGTGAGAGGCTGAAACCAGCACAAAACCAGTATTTTGCTCTGCCCTTTAGAAAATGTGCCAATTTGTTGAGGCCTTCATGACCTTGGAAGCCTTTTCCTCTGTAGTAGACTCGGGCAAAATGGGCTGATGCCTTCCCAAAAACATCTGGTAGGATCTGCTCTGTCTAAGCAGGGTTTTTCAAAGAAAACAACCTGAGACTGAGCCAGATGAGCTCTAGGACAGAGCCCAGTGGAGACTGATGGGTGTACCCTCTGGCAGCAGAGGCAATAACAGCTCAGGGGACACCTGCAGTTCCCTGGCTGTCTCTTGGCACCTTGGGGTCTTAGTTCCCTGGGTTCCTTTCCAGACCTTGGTGTCTTCTCTGTGAAAGCAATGAAGAGGAAGAACAATGTTTTCCTTCTTTCATGTCACAGCAGAACTGAGAACTGGGTGTAGTACCTGGAACTGGGCCTTGGGAAGAAATCACTGATCTGATAACAGTCAGTCTCAGAGCTGAACTGGTCCATTTTAAAAGGATTAGAAAGTTACTGCCCTCAGCCCAATCCATAGGGAGATATGAATTTCTCTGCTTCTGTGTCACAAGTTTCTTTTACCTTTTCAGGAAAACATACCCATAGAGAAGAGTCTTTCCATTCATTTGCCATAGTTGTACAGTATTTACAGTGATTTTGCCATTCAGAGAGTGTTGCTGTGATCACAGAATTGACAAACTAACCTGCTCTCAGTAATGGTGGGATGCTGATCAGTTGAGGGTTACAGAAGAATCTTAGTCTTTTTACAAGGGCAGGGAAATTATTTTTAAAGGTGCAGTGAAAAAAAAAAAAAAGAAAAATAAGATTACTATACTTGCTAAGCCTAATTACATCCAGCATTATGAAGTAGATTACAGTAAACATATGAAAAGACTGTATGCCCTTTGTGGGTCTTATTGAAGGTTGAGATAAAGTTAGATATAGTCCTCTGCTGGCTGTTTTACCAACAGTCTGGCCACACATCATTTTAGTATTGTTCTTAGAAGATTATGTAGGATTTGAAAAATTCAGTCTGTAGTGTTTGAGAAGCTCTGTTCACTCAATATTTCATCATTTTTCTATGGCCAGGCCTAGAGGCAGTAACAGGGTACACTGTCTTCTTCAACCCTCTGAAAAAGATTTTTCTATTCCTAAATCCTTATGTTAACTAAGATTTTAAATAAATCATTTTATCTTAACAATTACAGTGTAAAAGCAATGTTGAAAGCATATGCTTGACCTTAAAAAGACTTACCTTCTTACGATAACTTTTAAAAGTGTATTTGCATGCCTTATATATAGTAAACAAATAAATTATGTTGAACCCTGATGTCAATGTAATACAATTCTCAGTTGTTGGAATAGTTGGACAAAATATTATAAATAATTTTTAAAATTTAAAATGTGGGTACATAGAGAGGATACGTGTGGTTTAATCAGATGAATGTAAAATGACTTACTTAAATTGTTTCTTCACAAAGTGAAATCTGACAGATACATCCACAGCCTATGAAACCAGCCAAGCACAGAGCTTAACACAGATGTTTCTAGACAGATCAAGGCTTAAAATCTGCAAGGAAAAATACGACGTCTTTAAATTGTTGAACAGTAATTTTGATGTTTCTCTGCAAATTTCCATAATAGTATATTTTTAAAACTCAATTTTTCTTTGTTGGGTATTTCTGCTACTTTCTTAAAGAGCAATTGAAATTTTGGGACATGTGTATGAAAATTCATGTATTTTTTAATTAAATATGTACTTTTCCACCTGAAATCCAATATGCTATGTTATAAAATCCATATCAGAGATTTATTTTTCTTGCTTACATATTTTCAACAATTTTCATTCTGTGTTTGTCCAGTTTATATGTTTCAAGTAAACAACATGTTTTGCAACCGGCAGAAATCTCAGTACCAGCTCTGGGCAACAGGATACAGAGATTCTTTTATGATTCGATTGCAAATGATGTGGCTGAGTAATGTCAGATGCTCTCTTTTTTAGTCAGAAGTAACTGAAATAAAGCCAAATTTAAATATATACCTGTCATCAGAGGTGATGCTTTCTGATGAAACAGCAGCTGGAATACATCTGTATAGGAAGTTGTCAAAAGATATGTAAGTCTACAACCACAATATCTTTTGAGAAGCAGCTTTTCACAAACTAAGATACTTGGTAGGAGAAGATTTTTTTTGTGGTTTCTGAAAAAATGCTAACAATATCACTGGTCATATTTAATGATGGAGAAACCTTTTAATAATTCCAGATTAGCCCATGATATCATGGGTGAAAAAGGGAATATGCTCATGTTTATTCAACAGCCAGTGAGGTAGTGTGAAGAAGTCTTCTGTCCTTGTTCTAATCTCAGTTACACTGCATGAAACCAGACTAATTCTGGAAATAGTCGTCAAATAATTCAAGGAAGATTCAAATTGACCTTGGAGTAAAAACCTGCCCAAGACCTGTCCTTTCACTCAGGTGTAATTTTTCAAGTTGTTCTTAGGCGAAATACATTCTTTTTAATCTCCTTAGAAATGCTTTTGAAATTTAATGAATGAAGTTTATCTTGTCATCACCACCTTTAATAAGACTCAAGCTATTTGCTTGTTCCTATTGCTTGAGTTACAATAGACTCAAACATATCTCATAACCTGTCAGTAGTCTGACCGGTCTCACTGGGTAACAAACTGCTCACCATCACTAGGGAATCACAGTTTCCGTCAAGGAGATTAGATTATTTTCTGAAATACTTTTTTCTTTTAACTATTTAAAATGCCATGTAAACACATCTTTTAAACATACATTTTCAATTCCTTTTAGAACATCATCTATTTATATACTCCATTCTCATGACTTTTCTTTAGTGTTCATTACCCAAATGTTGTCTGGTGATGTTCCACTGAGCCAAGAAATCTAAAAGAGGAGATGGTCCAGAGAGAGGACAAGGAAGAGGGCAGCAGCAACTCCACAGACTGCAGCTGCATGTTAATACTGGGCAAATTAGTCATGTTTGTATGGTTTCCGAACCAAAGGTGGAGAGATAGATGATAATTTCCCAAGTTCTTTTCATGGCTCTTCATAAAGATCTGGCCCTATCAATATTACTTATATGAGATTCTATCTCTGTGTATAAGGTTATCTGCTCCGTAAGCATGGTGCTTTCACGTCATTCCTCCATCCTCTCACTGTTTAAAATACGACATGCTTTTCAAATCCCGTCACCTTTGTCTCAGGTGCCATGAGTTTCTCCGTCCCCATTAGTCCACCTTTCCTGATGAGAGCCAGTCCTTCCTCAGAAAGAAAGGTGAATGGGCTGGCCAGGTAGAATGTAACTTGCTGCCTTGCTGCAGATTAATCCTTGATGGTGCCCTGTCCCCACCGTGTTGTGCCATCTCTGGGGCTCTGCCTTGCCCCTGGGCCTTGCAGCACTGCAGGCAGTGGGTAGCCAGCCAGCTGCCAGCTTGGGAAGTTTGCAGGTTTTGGGGTAGAAGTAAAGTTCCCTTGGAAACTTCCAAGTTCTTCCTCCAGCCATTTCTGCATTTCCTTCAGTGTGCATAGGCCATATAATTTTTCTAATTTGACAGAAAACATGTCTGTTCTCAAAGTGCCATACCATTTGCAGTGCACAGTGTCCTCCTTTTTTTTCCAACAACAGTTTTGTATGGCTCAGCTCTGCTGGTAATTCTGATAAAGATGCTGGAGACAAACAAGAGGGTATTCATGAAAGCACAGGGGGAGGTAATTCAGGATACACGGTTTTCTAGGTAGGTTGAAATGAGGTATCACTCTCCTTATATGACTCTTTTTATTACTGTACATATTGTGTAAACATAAACTCTTTCATGTCTGGTTACTTTGTTCATCATGTGGCTGTTCATATACTTACACAATTTCTTAATTAAAAATTGCAAAATCTTTGCCGTTTCGTCTCCCTGATCCCGTCTCAAAATTAACCTGACAAAAGAAACGCTGCCGTGCCAGGTCTGTGCCCTACAAGGGCTTGAATAACCAAGGTGGCTCTGTTGCACACTCCCTGCGAAATTGCTAATGTGAAACAGGTTAAACAAATGCATCCTTGCTGCCTGTGAGATGCTTCTATTTGCCATGGAAACTAAGTTTTGCTTCTTGGTTCAGGAACCCGGTGCTGATACTTGAAACTCCCAGAATAGTTTTATCTTAGAAGTAGCTAGTTGTGCAGAGGGGATTTCTTTGGTACAGTCTTTAAATATTTAACACTAAAAAAAAAAAAGAAAAAAAACCCAAAGTTCTTTTCTCCTGAACATGTAATATTAAAAAAGAGGCACCTTCTATTTTCAGGGTTTCAGACCTGTCCTTTTGGTTAGTACTTCACCCCAAAACCCCATTGTTTACAAAAAAGAAAATTACTGGCTGAAGGAAACACACAGTTTTCTGGATTTCTCTCTTCCTTCTGACATGGTACTCATTTTTTGACTGTCTCATTTCCAGCTGCAAATAGATCAGTGCTACCAGATCCTGTTTCTGCAAGCAAGCCCCTGGGAAACCGATCAGTTCACATAGCTTTGGTTTTGCTCTTGCTTTGTTGGGCATTATCTCAGTATTACAGCTGCCACAGACCAAAGGAATATTTAATTGCTGCTTCAGTGTACACTGAAGCAAGGATGTTTAGTGTATGCATTACCCTTAAGCACAGCTATACCTGTTGGTACCTCTTGCCATCTTTCAGCTGGATTTTAGTCTGTTCTGTCCCAGTACAAATGGTGTTGTACATTAGTCCCTACGACAGGAGCTCCTCTGCATACTGGGCTTGCAGAACTGGAAGATCCCTCATATGAATGTGTTTTGGGAAGGGAGAGTCTTTGGTGTAAGTCTGTGAGGATTTGAATTTTACAGCATACATTTTATTTCCTTTCTGTGTCTAGTACAATTGTCCAGTTGAACAGGCAGACCAGTTAATGGATAGAACAGAGAATGTGCATAAATTTATGGTGTTGGGTCTTGGTGGTGGGCAAAGTGGGAATCATATGCTGGAATCAATAAGACTTCATAAGCCTGTTTTATAGACCCTTGTTTTTCACATCAATAAGTCACCAGACATAGTTTGTAAGTTAACACTTGCTTTGTGCCATATGATTCGTAATATTTCATTTTTGCTCTGAACTGTAAATGAAAATCACCCTCAAAGATACCAAGTATATAATGAAGTTTAAATATATACACGAACATACAAATGTATGTACTTGTTTTCTTGGGAGAAACATCTACAGAAGAGATGAGGCACACCCCCAGGCACATCACATCTCCTCCCACCCTCTCCCTCTTCTATAGGGATTCATTCTTTAAACTGGTGAGCGTTTATACAGTTGTCTTTCATTCTCAGCTATGGCAGAAACAACTTCCCACACCTATCCAATCCTGACATAACATTTGCTGAAGACAATAAAAAAGCTTTGATTTCAGGCCGGAAGAAGGCATCCTTATCCAAAAAGCTGGTTGTTTATTGTTGGCTAGTTTAATAAAAGATATTACAAAATACATTACTTGTTCTTACAAGGTTTGCCCAGCATACCTTTTGGCCATTCCTTCTACAGCAATATAAGCAAAGCTGTGCTTGGCATATAAAGACTCAGGATTAAGGACCTATGCCCCCTTACAAGTGATCTTCTTGAACTTGAGTATCTGAGTGTCCCTAAGCACAGTTAGGCTCTGAGTGCAATATTAAGTGCAACTGGTGTGTCAATAAACCAATACAAAATCCTAGAGATGCTTCTCAGCTGTTTCAGCTGCAAAAATGAGTTCCTCAAAAGATTGTTCTCGATATCAGTTCTTGTATTAAGCACAGCAAACCAGAAATTTCAGTGCATTTATATTCTAGCTAGAGCTCTGTCCCTAGTTTACCACACTAAAATTAGACTGAGAATTATCATTCCTGTTTTCATCAGCTAGGTTGACTACTAGCAGTCATATTTTCATGGCTGAGCTTTCCCCAAAATATGCATTTATGTTCTGTGCAACTACTCTTTTATGCAAATATCACCAAGAGGAATTAATTGCATGTGTTCCTCTCTCACACCCCTGGGGTAGAGCTTGTTAGGTACTGCCAGTCTGAGCCCAGCCTAAGTTCAGGAATAGAAACCTTTGCTTCAAAGACTGTTAGGTCCCTACAGATTTCAGCTCCAAGAGACCGACCACACGTCCTCCTCTGACAGCAGCAATGCCTCAAGTGGGACTGCTTGGCAATCCCCACCACTGTCCCTGGTGAAGATTTGCTTGTGCTAGCACTTTTTACCCTGTTTCAGCTTTAACCTGGCTCATTTTTATGGATGTGGGTCAGGGACTGACTATCCAAGTAGCTCAGCTAGCAGGTCCCTAAGACAGTAAATTCCAGCAGTCTGGCAGTGGGCTCTTCACCACTTCCCCCTGCAGCTAACAGAGAGGGAGTGGTGACCTAATCAGTGAAGGTTTTGGTGGTCTTTTCCTGTCTTTTAATACTTTTGCCTCTGAATCCTTTTTAGCACAACAACAACAACGGGTAGTCTAGTGCCAATGTGTGCTAGGGAACTGACATATGAATTTGTATAGGAAGGAATATAAAAGGAAATATTCAGTCTTAGAATATGGAGGTTTTATTTTTCCAGGCATAAGTGATATTATCCAACTATGGAGGAGGACTGTTTTCATGCTCCCCCTGAAATTCTTTTCTGCAGCTCACTGATCTTCTGACTCATTCATTCTGTGCAAAACAGAGTGATTACGTATTTTAAAAGGCTGTATCTTTGTTGCTGTTTGTGTACACTCCCCCTTCCTTTTTTTTCTTTTTCTTTGATAAGCCAAATGGGTAAAAGGAATGATTTCTTTAATCTGTCTTTCAGTCCAGATCTCATTATGGGCAAATATTAAACACTATTTCATAACTTTTAACAGATAAACTCTTATTGTCTGAGGTGTGAAAATGCATGTCTTAAAAAAATGTCTTTCATTCTTTTTCTGCAGGAGCTGTCACTGACATCCTGCTGCCTGGAGATTAGAGGAACCCACATTTCTTCCTGCTTGAGTAGCACAAGGGCAGGCTACAAGCAGACCAGGAGACACTTCCTTGGGAGAAGCTGGCAGCTTAGGCATAATGGGAAGGCCAAAATACCTGCTTGCCATCTCTGGGAGGAAAAAAAAAAAAAAAAGAAAAGAAAAGAGAGAAAATAAGTGGTTCCTTAGAGCAGCATTTTCCAGGCCTTGCTATAGTTCTGTAGAGAGAAGGAGACGAGCGGGCACGTGATGGTAGCACGTGGTGGTCTCACCAACCTTCTGCATTGGCGATCAACGGGCAGGTCAGCACAGGGCTGCAGGGAAGGCAGCTCACTGGTGGCACTGGTTAACAGATGAAGAACAATGCTCCCTGCAGGTTTTCTGCCTCTGAACAGAGGTCCCAGCCAGGTAAAAGGGATGTGCAGTGCCCAATGCTTTGCAGCAGTCTGATGGCAGCTGCTTGAGCTGGAGCTGTATTGCCCTGTGCTTCAACTGTGGCTCTTACTGGAAGAGACTGCAGCAGGATAGAGACTCACTTCACTTTGGTCTCCATTTTATTTACTTTCTCTGACCATTTCTTCTTCCCTCATCTTCTCCTCATCTCTCTTATATCATTCCTGTTTCATCTTAGGTTGAGCGACTGTTATCACTCACTATGTGTCATCATACAGACATTTAGACATTATTTGGATATCTTGGCAGTGTCTGTCACTGAGGTTGCCTTGGACTCCTGAGATCTTTCACCATCTAGCGAAAAATTTCAACATCTTACATTAATTTTGAAGTGTATAACAGTATTAAACACTTCACCCAAGCTTAGCACCTTCATCAGATGTTCTCTGACTATTTTCAGTGGGGATGGCAGGATTTCTATAATTTCTACTCTTCCTAATACACAGCTGAACTGAGGCAAAACCATGCAGTTTTTCCATTCCATGAAGCAATTTGTCCCAGGTCTCACTGGATTTCAGAACCTGTATCACCTGTCAAGTTGCAATAAGTTAATAGTGCTACAAAGTGGCATTATCATCTCTCTTCTTTCAAAATAGTCTTACAAAAAGTGTGCAAATGTTTGACTTTCACTTGAATTGCATGATCCTGAGGTAACCAGAGTAGGACACAAGTCACCCTTCTGACAGGGAAAAAGTCTGCACACCCTCACATCCACTGGCACAAACTTGTCTTACCTCTTCAGTACCACTGAAGCATGGTGCCACTGAAGCTTTGTGCCAATAAATATCTCCAGGATAAGGCTGCTTACAAGTCTCCCATTCATGAAGTTCTCTAAATATTCGCTGTCATGTGTGATATTTCAAAGACATAACAGTAAGAAAATGTGTGCTATTTTACAAGGGTGAGCTAAATGCATTTCTTCTGCCCTGTGCTTGAGATGAAAAGAAACCAGGCAATTAAATAAGGAAGTCTGGGGCCCTTTTTATGGCATTGTATGTGACTGCAAAGGGGAGAATGGTAATTGCCATTGGTGTGTGATATCCTTTAGCAACCTGACTCAGAAAATATCTCTGCATCCTAGAACGCCAGTGTTTTATAAGGCCCGCAGGCACATTGGTCTTCAATGAGAGAGCTCACCCCATTAAAGCATTTAAAATTAATTTTAATCCAGGGAATTCAACTCCCGTCTTTAAACCTTTACAAACAAGTTTAAAGCTGACATGTGCCATAAATTCGTGGTGGTCTGTAGAGGTTTTTTTTTATAAGCTGAACAAAGCATAACAATTACATGGGGAATTCAGCAAAGCCCAGTTGGTGTGTATAGATAATACACTTGGAGAGGAGTTCTTTATACCTTTTATAATAGCTACTGTATGTATAAAGTCTACAGGAAAATGTCACTGTGATAACAACTATCCCTTAAGTCAGGCATGTTATAATAAGAAGACAGTGCTGCTCCTTTATCTAAGTGCCAATAAAAGAGCAAAGTAGGTGTGCTGTCCCATAGCCTGGACATTGTAATATAGGTGAAGTTTGCCATATATCAAGATGCTGAAATTTGTCCTGCTCTGCTGCAAAATATGGGAAATTCTGTTGTTTGATTTCACATGCTCCTTCTTTCTGAAGTGTTCAAACAAATGCACATTCATAGCTTTAAGATGAAAAACCACAGAATTTCAGCTCTTGTCCATTTCACTCCACCATCAGGAGATATTGTACTGACTGCTAATATGCAGCCAATACCTGCCTGACCAGGATTTGTCTTCTGGACTGGTCCAATTTTCTTCCTCTTTAGTCTCATGTAGTAAAGCAATGTTGGCTCCCACCTCTTTTTCAAAGACTCTGACCTTCACCTGCTACGCTTCAAGCAGGTACTGAGTGCTTTCAGTGCTGCTCTTTCACTGTGCAAGGACGCCATAACGGTGCTGAAACTCTTCCCTGGAGCTGGCACACTGACACTGCTGCTTATTGAGCTTCCCCCTGTGACCCTGCTGTGTTGCTGTGTTCTTTGGCAGCTGTGCCCTGTTGCAATCCCAAAGGCAGCAACGCCATTGCACCGGCAAGTCTCAGGCTGAAGCACCACCTGCCTTTTTGCCATCCCATCAGGTTTGCTGATCCAACTCTCTTCAGGGTTACACTCCAGACCTGAAAAATGAAAAGATCCAAGCTAACAGCCTCCCCCAGTCCTGTCCTAACAGTAGTGGTGTTTTTTTTTTAAATGGGAACCCTTCTTCAATTCTATAAAGGAGCAGCTGAGATGAAAGAAGAAGGGAATCTCTTAAACCTGCTTCCCTGGAGAAATCTTAAGTGAACCCTTATGTTCATTTATTTTCTGTTGGTATTTACATGCTGACTCCAGTCATAATTAAACTGCAAGTTCCTTAGGGCAGAGACTAGCCTTTTGTTTGGTGTTAATTAGCAGTTTATGCAACAAGGCCTCTGTGACTTGACTTCTGAGTGACAAAAAAATCAATGTGTTATGTTTTTCAGGTTTGAGGGAGATTCTGGCAGTCTTCACACAGAGAAGATTGACATTTGGTTGAGGATCATATTGCATGCACATTAGTGGAATGCTGCTGCTAAAATGATAAACAGTTATGATTCATTTGATGTTAAGACTTGAACGATCATATTAGGATTTTGAGTTAGTAGTCTGCTGTGATCTAGTCACCCTCATCTCTCCAGGCTTTATTTCAGGCTGTCTGCACAGTCAGTACAGGAACAATGCATGGATTCACTCCCAATTCATATTTTCAGTGTTTTCTGGAGTGTTTAAGGTTGAAAACATATTTATTTTCTGATGTTAAGACTTGGATTCCTGAGGGATCTCAGTGGGCTGCTAACTGTGTAAGGGCTGCCAGAAGCTGCTACTGACCAAGTGTCTGTACTCTTCTGGCTCGGGTCTCCAGGTCAGTTAGAAAAAAATTCTCCACAGAATTTTACTAAGGAGCTATAAAAACTTCTCTGAGGGGAAAAATAAATAAAATAAGGTATATTTCAAATTTTCTGTGCAATACTGAAACCGTTTGATTCTGAATGAAATAGTCACTTTCAGCTGTTTAATTGGTCCCTAGGAAAAAGTGAAAGAAGGAAATGCACTACGTGAAATTTTTTTTTGAAGTCAGCTTTTCATTAAAACTTTTAAATCATATGTATTTGTGACAAATAGAACACACATGGAGATTTAAGATATTGTTTGTGTAATATGTCAGAGAAAGAAATTTAGAGTCTTTTCCAAGCATCAGAGAAACGTTAGGAGTTCTCAAACTGTTAGCAGTCTCATTAATCATCCTGGATTTTTAAGTATGTATTTCTAACCATGCTAAACAATTAAATCAAAGTTAAGGCCAAAGCCTGCCTGTGAATATGCATATGCAATATCCATTTAAGTCAATGTGAGGACAAAATTTAGCTCTTAAGCCTTTTTACTGATAAAGTCCTAAAATAGCTTTACAGGCAAGAATTTCCTGGCAAGACTAGAGTTTTGTAAATTTAAAAGCATGCAATCATATTTCAATGTAAAATAGCATATAAATATCAAGCCACATCTTGAATTGTAGCCAAATGCAACACTACATCAAGCACAGTTCAGAAGTGCTATATACAAAATTAATGCTTTTCAAGTTTCTGCATCAGTACATAATAAATGCGGAAATTTACACATACATATGGATCATTGTAAAAAAATTGCAAGATGCTGTTGTCCTTTTTGTCTCAGTTATAAGTTCTTTTGCTAAAAGGAATGTAATATATAGCTTTTGAAGTCAGAACAGGATGTAAGTGGACAGTATTTCAAGGAGAGTGTTATGTCTAAGGCTTACTGCCACTGTGTAGTGCTATATCCCTCCTGGGGTCACATACAGCTCAGTCAGTGGCTTTCTAAGAGTGAAATAAAGTACTTATGAGTTTAGAGAGCACAGAAATTTTTATAAAGCCTTTCATCCCTGTCTGTTCTTCCTGCCCCCCTCCCTCCCCCTCCCCCCNGAAAGTAATAATCCAATTAATCTTTCTCAGAAACTTTTCAGTTCCTATTTGGTTATTACAGTCAACCTATGCATATCCATCCTAATTTAACGTTGTATACCCTATAACTGCTCATTTCCTCTCCCAAACCTGAAGTTCAGTGCTAGGCGTTGTTGGAGATCCATCCTGGAGGAAATGTTTTGCAGTTCACTTGTGGAGCAAGTATTTCTCTAGAGATGGGATTTGCAGATGAGGGCTTAGTGACTGATGCAATGGACAAAGCAGAAGTCGAGTTGGGATGTAACACTGAGGATGATGTTATCACAGAGGTAAATCAAAGCCATCTCTGCAGCAACACTGTGTCAGTGTCTCTTGCTGAGGCTGTAGAAGAGAACTTTGGGGCAGTCAGGGTAATAACAGCTCAGACAACAGCTTTATCTGCAAGAATGGAAAACAGAAGGCGCAAGACCGAATGGAAATGAGCTCTGAGGCCAAAGAGAGAGATGATGGTAGAGTACCTACAGATAAATGAGCTTTCTTTCCTTGCCTCTTGTTATCTGGTATATGTTCACATTGGGGGCTTGCATGTAAGATCACCAAAAAACTCATAACGTCCACAATCCAGCAGTTAAGAGTCCTGGAGAGAGAAGAAGACAACAACAAGAGACACAAGTAAGACTTTCTGAGCTGTAACTGACTAGGAAGGAGAGGCATGAGTGACGAGATCTAAATAAGCCGCTTCAACTCTGATGCTCAGTGAGCTCCTCCAGCTCGAGCCCGCCTATCACTCAGGTGCTGAAGTCCCTCTGAGTATGGCCTAAACTTCTCAGACAATTCAAAGCTAGTGACAGCTGCCTAGTACCAACTGAGCAGTGCTTCCAGGGTTGCTTATACTCTTCCACGGAGCAGCTGAGGACAGCAGTAAGATATGCCCTTCACCTTCTCACATGGATGAGCAAACACAGTCCTTGGCAGCAGCAGGGCAGGGGCTGAGTCTGATCACATCAGCCATCCTCAGCCGTGCCACCCCCACTAGGAAAGCAGAGCCCATAATGCTGCCTGTGGGGAAACAGCATCTTTTTTCTTCCTCTCCTTTTACTGAAACAGGACTTCTTGTGAGCTCACTTTGTAGATTAATACCTTCTTATAACAGAAGGTAAAGGCCCTTGTATTGATGACCAAGTTCTCATTCTAGACACAACAGTTCTCAAGACACCAACTGCTAGCCTTTTCATCAAATGGTAGGAAAAGAAACAATTATTTCCCATAATTCCTGCTGTTTATTTCTAAAAGCAGTAATACCAAAAAAGCCTGTCCTTCAGTGAAAAGTAAGTTACAGCAGATTCAATTTGTGAATGTCTTAGCTCACTCTCTCTCAGAGGATAGAGTTTTTTGCATTCCTGCTTTTGTAAAACAAAATACACTGACGAGCCAAGAGGCTTAAAACGCACAAAATAATACTGACTTTTTTTTTCAATTTTTCTCCTTGAAGAAGTATTCTCTTCTTCAAGAAGCTTCTATCAAACACACTGGTCACA
>VXBT01011972.1:0-63724 GCA_013400235.1 Oriolus oriolus
CATGCTTGTGCTTGATTTTTCGTTACAAAAGTCTATGCAAAGAATCCCTGCGGCTCCTGTTTCACAGTGGAAGGCGACAATTAGGGATTGGGCTAGGGCTAGTTCTCGGTCTAGGGCCAGGTTTAGGGTTAGGGATAGGGCTACGGTTAGGGGTAGGGTTAGGGTCAGGCTTAGGCTTAGGTTTAGGTTTAGGCTTAGGCTTAGACTTAGGGTTAGGGTTAGGGTTAGGTTTAAGCTTTGTTCTCGCTTCTGATCAGACTTGTGTTGAGGTTAGAGTCCGTGAGAGGGACCAATCTATATTCCTCAACATTATTCACTGATGACCTCAAGGGAATTCATCTTAACAAAACTGTACTTCCCTCTTCCTAGAATGGCTACTCCTGGCTGCCTAGCGAGGTAGAGACAATTTCCATGATTAGACTCCGACGATCTCCCCCCTGCCCCCACACAAACACACACGCTTTCTTACGGAGGCAAATGCCCGGATGCCCACGAATTATGCCCGCCAAAATGGGTACTCGAAGCAGTGTTTAAGGAGGTGTTTAGGGACACATAAAAGCAGCTCGCCGCAGCACCAAGCGGTCTTCTTGCTTCTTGCTGGAGGTGTCAGGGGCTCGCCTGTATAGTAAGCTTGGCCCTTCTCACCCTCCCCCCACTCGTCTTTTTCCTCCTCTTGGTCGTGCTCCCGTGCCTGTACTTGTAACTGAGAAGGAAGGCAGGAAGGCAGGGAGGCAGGCAGTTTTGCAGGAAGGCAGGAAAGAAGGTAGGAAGGCATGAAGGCACGAAGGCAGGAAGGAAGAAAGGATAGAAGGAAGGAAGGAAGGAAAGAATACTGTCCTGAATCCCTTTTGGGATTCTCATACCTAACAAGAATGAGAAAAAAAGTACAATCTTTGGGGTAGTTGAGAAGTCATTAGATAGGTAGTTCAGTAGCCATGGGGAGCAGATATGCTAAGTCAGAAATATGTCTGTGGTCTGATTTTTTAAGGAACAATCTTGCTGTAATCTGAGTTTTTGAACCATGATGCATTTTTCCTGAGTTGTCTTATGACTCACTCATCTTGGTTGAAGATGTGAATTATGTGAAGTATGAGTCACTGAAATTTCTATTCTACAGTTTTTGTCAGATCTTTCAGCTGCATTGGGTTTTTTCTGGAAAAACAATTAAATCTTTTAAATCCATAACTGATGTGATTATTAATTATACAGCTCCATGATAGAGCTGCCTCTGTTTGGGTTGGCCTGTCAGATTTCTTTTCTTTTAAGACAAAGAGGTACTCGATAATTTGTCTGCTCCAGATACCTGCCAAATGTCCTGTGTTCCAAGAGAAAGACCACCCTCTACACACAGAACAACTTAAAAGCCTGTGTTGTGGGACCCTGACTCTTCCATACACATTACATTATAAGTCAAATATATCAGAATCCATGATCAATGACACAGTACCATTTTCTCATATCTATAGCTCTAATTTCAGCAACGTTTTATGTACAAGTTTCCCAGAAGTATTTGTCAGTTGTTTATTCATAGATATATCTAAAATCTAGAGACATCAAAGCTTTTGCTGATATCTTTCCCTGTGCATCCTGTCATGCACTGGTCATGCCCTGGTAAGAGAATCCCTCTTTCTCTTGGAAGAATCCTTTTAGCCATTTGTATCTGTTCTAGATGCTACAAACCAAGCCTGGTTTTATACTGGAGCTAGTTTCTAGCAAAGAGATGAGGATACCTGCAAGTTTCTTACACAATCCCTTAAATATAGCTGCATTTCCCTGCTAGTGTCACCGTAGAGATCTGATTGGTGCACGTATTCCCTATTCCTCTGTGCAGATAGGTTTCCTCTTGCTTCAAGTTAAATGCTGGGAATCTTTCCCATTTACCTAAAGGTATGTTGCCCTTCATGCCCAGAAACAGTGTTGTTTTCACCTAAATGATTAATTCTTCCTCAAACATGACTGAGATTCACACAGTAATGTTACCTGCAGGTTCCAAACCTGTGTGCCTTCTCACAGCCCTGACTCTATTGAGCTTGGCTTTGCCTGTGATAAATGATAGTTCTGTTTTATCCAACACTGTGGTTTGAGAACTCATTCGCAGGAGGGAATCCAATTCACTTCTTTCTACTTTCTACTTTCACTTTCTTTCTACTTTAGCTATTCTCCTGCCTTCCTGAGGAATATCCTCCCTGCCTGTGTATAAACAACCCTTAGTCGTGTCCCATGTTCCTGGATTAAGATGTTATCACTTATATAATTAAAAATTAATATTAAAATGTAATGGGTTCAAATACCCTAAAGAAGAAGACTGGACCTCAGATCTGTTACTGACAGATGTTTACCATTAACTTTGTGTTAACTAGGAAGCTGCTTAGGAAATGATCTAATTTCCCCGCTGTGTCTAGACTGCACAGAGAGGGGTATACATTGAGACCTAAGAGCTCAGAATCATGAACCCTCATCTGAGGTAAGTGCCTTTTTGCAACCTAAGGTAATGTTCTTACGCTCTTGAATACATTTTGCATATTCTTCAAGCCAGTTTTTCCCCAGGCATTTAACTGACTCCCTGTTTTGTTCCTTGATCCTGTTTGACACCTGAAAATATTACTCTCTGTTATGCAGAGAAGCACATTTCAGACCCAAAGGCTGGACTCACAGCATGATGTTTTAAAGATGCAGTATTCCATATTGAACCCCTCAGTTTTGGCAGAACTAGCCCAGCGGCTGTGTTTTGTGTCTGTATCGTTACTCCACAGCAGTTATTCAGCACAGTATTTTCCCAGTGCAAGGATTTCATACTACATTAGAATTGCACTTTGCAGCAGGTGCCAAGTAGCAGGGGAGTCCTAAATGCATATCCCCAGTCCAAACTCACTTCCTAAATTGTCCAAAAGCTCTTCCAGGACACTTATATGCGCCCAGAGGAGTACTGCATTCCTTTCTTTATCTCAGAACCCTAGTGTGGGATATTCTTCATGTTGCCATGCATGGTGTCTGTCACAATTAAAAAGAGAGGGAGTGGACATATTTAGTGCTGGCTATTCAGTATCACCCACATCACAGCTCGGGGGATTATTTTTCATCAGGAAAAGCAGGAGTGCCCAACCAGAAGTGCACCATTTCTTTTTGCCTCGCTTGCTCCAGGAGAGGCACCTGAAGATCCTATACCCTCCTCCCCACCAGACCCCGCTCCTATTCCTCCAGGACCTCCCCTCACACATCCCCGCCAAGCACAGTGGACTGGTAGTAGCTGAACTCAGCAGATAGCAAGCCATTCTCTCTTTTGTACAATCTTGTTTTTATTAATTTCTCTGTGTTTATTGCAATTTTTTCAGTAAATTGTGATTCCAACTTATAATCTCTCAGTATATTTTTCCTCCACTATCAAGAGGGGGAGGCTTGAGTCTTAATTTCTCCACTGATTTTTAAAACCAGCACAGTGTCTCAAAAGTCTTGCAGTAATTTCCTATATATGACATGTAGCCACAAGCCACAGGAGCAACTAAAATAAGAAACAGACAGAGAATGAGGAAAAGGGGAGAGAAAAGGAGAGAATTTAAAATCTAAAGGAAATAAATCAGATGCATCTTGTTATTTTTGCCAAAAAAAGAGTCCTCTGAATTTAACAGCAAAATCTTATTAGACTTTTGAATTGCTGAGATCTTTGGAAGCTACATGTAAAGTCAAGTGTATTGAAATTAATCCAAAATGTAGATGCAAATGTAGGATAAATTAATGTAATGTTAATTGGCACTACTGACACTAATGTACTAGTAGGCATCCCTTTCTGCAAGAGAAATAAATATATATCAGAAAGTATTTTCTGTTCAATAACACATTATAAAAAGACAGAAGAACTCAGTGAAAGAAGATAATAGTGGGGGAACATTCCTAGTAGGGGTTTCATATTCAAAAGTATTTCAAAGGCAAATTCTCTAAAGCAGGCAGTAGCCCTGAGACATGTAGAGCTAAATTTTTTGAAACCTGCATGTAGTGTAAGTATCGTTAGAAAATAAGCATGAAGTAGTTTTTTTCCCAACTCCGATTAAAGAATAGACCTTTCTCCAAACCTTCTATGAAAGAAGAAAATAAGGATAATTTTGCGTGCAAGTACTTGTTAAAAATATCCATATTTATGTGTTTTCACCTGGAAATCAATGTTCTCAGTGTTGTAGAGACATCACTAATCAAAAGAGCCTGCATACCCAATGACAGTGTTTTGTGAACCATTTGTATATGTAAAAATGGAGCTGGGCACAGTAGCACATTTTATAATAATCTTAAAATTAACATTTTCAGCTAGATCTCATTACAAAACACTTATACAAATTGCAACTGCTTTATTTTCTGAGCATTTTTATTGTCCTCTACTCTTGGTTCCCTGTGTGTTTTGGAACAAACATGGAGTTCTATCCAATGCATGTACTATATTTTACCTGCACTGCTCTTATGGTTCAAGATGTACCTATACCCTCTGAAATCCTTACTGCTGGAAGGAGAGATAAGAGGAATGGATGGGGTTGAAATTATCCTTGCAGTACTTGGAAATTCCAGGGTTTCAGCCATTATCATCTGAATCCTTATCTGTAATTGATGTTTATATCTGCTATTCTGCCCCAAAGAACCATTGGCCAGTGGTGGTGACGCTCAGACTATGGAATGCTAGGGTAGCTGATAAAAATCAGTGTCATGCAGGATGAAGTGGAGAATACTGATGTTAGATATCTCCTTGATGGGTTTAGTGGTAGGCACGGATAACAGAGTAGGAAATGTTCCCAAGGGAGTCCAGAAAGGTGATCCTCATGATGGGCTTAACTCTGCAGGCTATGGTTAGTGATAAGGACAAGGAAGTAAGGGAAGCTGGAGACAGCACCGGTTAGGTCAATTCTTTGAGTGACCTTCTATTGTTAACATAGGTGAGTCTTCACACCCTGCTTGGGTACTGGTCTAGGGAAGCTCCTGAAAACTAGAGATCTTGACCCAGAAAATCTCTTAGCTATAGCTCTGGGTTTGGAGAGCATGGGGTGTAGCAAAGAAAGTAGATTTTCATGCGTGTTCCCTGATTTCATTAATAATTGTTTTACTTCCGTTGGAAAGGTAAGTTGGTTTTATCTTGCTGTCATGAAGCTCATTAGTTATGAGCAACTAAATTGAATTACCAGCCAACAAAATTTGATTAATCATTTAATGTCAGCATTAGACCCTAAACTAGGAAACATAAGAGTGAAAGGTAATTTCGCTTTCATCTGGCTTTCCAAATCAATAACAGTTTGCTTTAAAAGCTTCCAAAAAGAGTAACTGAGTAATCTTGGTTGATTACACAATTTATATATATACAATATTTTGTTTGCTATGAAGTTCAAGGTTAACTCTTACCTGTAAAATCAACTGGGCCATAGGTCATATCTTCCTGCTGACAACATTATTTTTTTCATTTAGTATGTGTATTCGAGATATTTTCTTACAGGTGTGACAAGCTCTCTGAAACAAAACAATGTTATAATATAGCTAAAAAAAAAAATTAAACACTGGTAATGCACTCTTATGCCTAAATATTGTCATTAGAATCACCTGCATCTCAGCTTACATTCTTCAGGAAAACTCACACTACGTATTGACTAATTAACAAAAGATATAGCACTAGACAATTTTATGACTACATTCAACAACCATATCTGACAAAAGAAAAAAGAAGTTTCAAAACATGGAATTTATACCTCTAATATAGTGAATTCCAATTCACAAAATTCAGTAGGTACCATCTGGAGGATTCGCTGTCTTAAGTTTAAAACAATGGGTTTTCAGAGACGTATTGACAGCTTGTGAAAGTGCTGAAAATTCAGCTTGGAAGGGTACACTGGGATAATGCATATAGTGGTTTATGGCTTTTTCCTTCAGCAATTTCATCCATAAACTTTACCTGCTGTTCAGCTATATAGGCACCAGGGGTCTTGAAAGACTGTCTAGATATAAATATTGGTGGAAGAATTGGACAGATATCTTAAAAGTAAGTTCTTGTTTTGAAAATGGGTAAAAGTTTAAGCAAAATGTTACACAAAATCCAGTGAGAAATTGATGATGAAAATGAATAATTCTTTTGGCGCTTTTTGAAAGGAAAATAAATAGTTCTCTTAAATACCATGGAAAAGACCTAAAGAACTGGAACAGACTTGGTAGAAACCTCCAATTCACTACAAATGTATCTCATATTATATTACTTGCATTATAACCATTTTGACATACAAAAGCTGTGTTTAAAAAGGTCACAAAATATGGAAAAATCTTTTAGATATTTCATTCTGGTAGGATTTAATTTTGAAAATCTGATCACCTTTCTTAGCTATTTAGGCAACATGAAAACATATAAATGCCTCCTGTTCTTGCCAAGTTTCTGATAATAATTTCTGACTGAGTAAACCATACGGTATATCAAAAAACCAAAGATTTTTAATGTAGATTTTATTTGGCTTGCAAAATAGGGTTTTTAACTGAAAAAAAAAATTATAACACCATATTCTAGTGATAATAATTAAAATTGAGAACAGGGTAGATGATAATTTCACTGTGGCTGTTGCTGACAACAGTAAATTTCCTTAGTTTCAAGTAGGCTGCCAAACCTCATTTATTAAGTCTCAATATGATAGGATATGCATTTAAAGAATCCAAAGCCTTTCAAGGTCCTAGGTTGTTGCAGTCACCCAGTCCCTGATGGGCTGTGGCAGTCTAATGCCAATCAAGTATTAGCCCTCCAGTGGTGGGAACATCAGGAGACAGACGACAGCCCAGAGGGCGAATCCGAGGGCAGCACCGAGGAATTAAGACACCACCTCCCTCTAGAAAGTTCTCCCCAGTTCGACACCCCATTAGTTCCCTGTTCTAGCTCCCGCCTCCATGTTATCCTATTGGTTGTAGATCCTATTGTTCCACCCCCTCCGCTGTATCCCATTGGTTGTTTCCCTTCTCTCCGCCCCTTTTCCCTGATGTATAAAACCCTTGACCTCAGCCATTTTCCCTGTTCTTTTGTCCCGGGACCCTCTGGAATAAGGAGCCTTCCAGAGCCCATACAAAGGACCTCTCTCTGTTTGCCTTGAGGAGATGTGTGCAGACCAGCAACGGCTTGGGCTAGCTTCCTCCACTGAGGAGCCAGTGTCGCTGCAGCACCTACAGCAGCTGCCCTGCACTTTTGGCTGTGTGCAGGAAGGATGCTGTGCCCCTTCAGTCTGGGGCAGCCTAACACATCACTAGGTCCAAAGAGAGTGCTCTGGATATGGTGAATAGAACTGAATTGCTCTGCTTGCAGAAGTGACTTTTAGATACTGTTCCTACAACCTTTCTGAGGTGTGTATTTGGATTTTGCTGTATGATTCACACTGAGCTATAAAAGATATTTTCTGGACCGAGGTGCTTGCTGTCCCTATGAAGTCACACTGTCTGCATTTCACCTGCCTCTGCTATTTATCAACTCATTCTTTATGTTGAGAAAGCTGATACAAGACTCCATGAGCTTCATCTTCAGTGCTCTGTCCTGTCTCTCTTCCCTAGGCTAACTACAGACCTGGCTGGCCTGGAATACTGATGGTGTTGAGCCTCCCTAGATCTAAGGCAATTCACAGAGATAAAAACTGTCCCTTATGGCCTATTTTCTGGCCATTGCTGATCTTCATGTTCTGTCTTTTAAAGGTGTATGGAGGTAAATAAGAGTACAGGCCTCTCTGTAGCTGTGTGCAATGGCTAGGAAAGTGATAAGAGCACAGACACAATTTTTCTGTCCGTAGATAGCAATCAAAGTTCCATTCTTTCTTGAAAATAGTTAGCAAAGACTTTCTTTCAGAGACCCATTTCAGTCTAAACAATTCTTGCCACAAAAATAAATCAAGAGTAATTCTGCTCCTATCATTCTGTTCAAACACTGCCCTCAGTTTGCTATGACTTGATGCTGCTGCTCTCAATATAACCTGAAAGCAGGTAGAATACAACAATCCTTTTTCTGCTTATGTTAACTTGCAATAGCACCACTTTCTAGGCTGGGAAGTTAACCATCCAATTTACTTTTTTTTCAGCCTATTAATAACAGCTATTTGCTGGTTCTCAGGAAAAGTACATGTTTTTCTAAGAACAACAATGAGAGCAGCAGTGTGAATGTCAACCCGATGTAATAGATCTTTGTTTAAAACTCCCACCAGAAATCTTAGGAATCTTAAATTATTTGGGTTATTAATTTACTTAACGGGTTTGCTGTTCTAATCTTGGGTCAACAAATATTTCTGTCTTGCAGGAAAACTCAGAGCGGGATAATTGTTTTCAACCCCCGAAATTTAATTAATCGTAGTTTACATGCAAAACATATCTCTATTTTATTGCATAAAAACATGTATTTTGAAAGTGTTGTTGTTCCAATTCAGCCTATTGATGAGTGAAAGAGAGTTTTCTTCAAGGACTTATCCAGTACAACTTTCTGTGCATTTAGGGCATTTTTTTATCTCTTTCACTGATACACTAACAATGATTTATGCACTGTGTTTTAGAGTATTTATAAATAATGCCATGAGATGGGAGACTTTAAAGGAGCAGGTGTTCAAGCTCTTAAACCTGTTAGAATGGATATGCCCATAGATCTTTCTTGGAAAAAGGGACTCTGGGAGTTATAAAACTAGAGCTGTGTAAGTTTGGGACTACCTGTTCTTCTATCAGGTTCAGCAAACTGACAAGAAATCTGCCAAACTTGTCAAGTGTGCTGTGACTCAAAGGCAGTAAGAAAGCACTTTTTTAGTTGCCCACAAGGGTATTTAGGGGGTTGAATACACTAGGAAAGCAAGTTTTCTTATTATACCATAAAATGACACAAAAATTACGTGCTGTCTCTCCTTATCCCAGTGTTTCTTTCTTGCTTGCTCACTCTCCTGCATACACACATACCCATGAGAATATAAATATCATATTCAAACCATAGGAAAAGGTGCTATGGAAGGGAACATGTCTGAAAAGTATAAAAGTACACTGGAACCCACTTAAAAGATAGAAACATTTAAATTTTTTAGTACTAATTATTTTGTGCTGGCAGTGCATGTTTAGTTAGATATTTGAGTCAAAGATTCAAGTGGCTGCCATTCCTTGGCTTATATAGTAAGAGATGTGGCTGACAACTCTGCTTTAGAAACCACTACCCTGGTGACAGAGCCTCAGACCATCACCTACACATGACTCTATAGTGACAAACTTGCATTCCTGTAGATGGTGAAAATAGGTGGTTGACACTGAGTATTAACAGTACCCAGTGTTCCAGCTCTGTAAATTTCACCTACTGGGAGACAGTGACTATTTTCTCACTTTATCAAAATAGTAAATTTTGATACATTTGATGAATTAGTAACAAATTTATGAATCCAGTGCAAGGTTGCTTTGAATATTTATAGTAGTTAGGAATTTATGTTAGGAATACCTGATGCTGTAGCTATTTTGTTGTATGGAGATACAGAAGGTTAATTTACTAATTCAAATGAGGTAGTGAACTTGTTTGAATGTAACATTAGCACAGATAAAAAATTATTTTCTAAAGCTTCCCAGATTCAGCAGTTGTTTACAAAAATCAGCTGCCTCAGACATGAGTTTCTAAGCACTTCCATGAAAACTTGAACATGAAAATCTAAATTAATCCTAGATATGACTCCATTTAGAATTAAAGTTCAAGTGGTTGGAGTTTTTTTTATTCTTAGTTTGTTGAAAAGTTGTATCAGAGTAAAAAAAAAAAAAAGAAAATATTTAACTCTTTTAAACATACCTTAGCAAAAAGTGGCTCAGCAAAGTGGCTTTATACCACTTCAGTAGCAATGTGTAAATGAAATGGTAGAGTATTACCATTTCTACATGGATTACTAAAAAATTTTCAGAGTGATTGAATCTACTCTGGTAGAGTCCTTTCACAATTTGTAAGAGGTTATTGAGACTTGTTTCTGTAAAATAACTGCATGAAGTCATACATCTTCTATCCTTTAAGTCCATTGAGATCTGGGGCTATCATGGGCAAATAATGTAACTTTCAGGAAGTACAGCACCAAGAGAAGGTGATTTAGAGACTAAGAGCTTGGGGACTCTGAAGAGTGACTGTAATTTGTGTCTGGATGCATTGAGTTGATAAAAAGAATTCACTTGGTGTTGGGTATACCCTTGTTCTGCTTTGAGTCTGCAAAAAACTCCTTATTTTGGCTGAAATATGAAAAAGCCAGGGTACTCCATGAAAGTCAGTGACAGTTTTGTCTCATGCTTCATTGTACCACCTTTCACAACAGATGATTTGGTCAGATATAGGTGGAAAAATCACTAAAAAATTTTGTTCTGCAGCTATAGGCAATAAAATGAAACACAGAAGTTGTCTACTACAGATGAATATTGTTGATGTAATATGCCACCTGAAAAGCCTGCTCTTGGCAGATGTACCTTGAATAACACTTTCCCAGGTGCCATGCCAATGATTTCTCTGATAATAATTCATGGTGTAACATAAATAGAAATATTGATTAGAATAGTGGCATACAGAACTAACATACAAATAACTGTAAACTTGCCCTTTCCCTAATTTCCTTTCCTCATTAGTGCAGAAATATTTTTCATGTTGCTGTCATTGCTAGAAGCTATTTCTTACAATACACCATCTCTCACCAGAAACTACAGCTGAAGAAATCTTGCATGTATCTCTCTTGCTTTGAAATTTGTATATTTTTGTCTAGAGAAGAGGACATTGCAAGGTTGTAAGAAGGCCATCAATGATTCAACAGCATAAGTGGAAAATTATATGAATGTTTGATGAAACTTGAAATATCTCCTTTAATTTCATATGATTGGAAAAGGATCAAAAGCAAGAGTTTTGTGTAACAAAATACTGGGATAAAACTATAAAACGTCACCGGAATTACGAAAGCAGAATTGATTTATTTATGACAGGATTACATTTAAGAGCTTGTGTGTTTGTATCTGCATGTGAACATATGTGGTTGTAAGTGCAGTTGTAACAAATTTTATTGAAATTTTTCCTAAAACAATTTCATCTGTTTATCTATATGTGATATGCTTTCACAAGATTTTATAATGTCATGCCTTATGAATGATTTTGTAATTTATTTTTCTGTAATGTATGAAAGTGGAAAAACAACTTTGTAATACCAGGACTTCCAGCAAATATCACACCACAGATTTAATTCAAGATTATACTTTCAGATAAGTCACTGAAAAGTCAAAACTGGAGCATAGATTGAGCTGCAAGATCAGGGGAATGTAAAATTTTCTTCAAGAAATTAACTGGTGGGGTCCTTGATATACTTTTCAAAAAGGCCTGCTTTAGAAGACAAAGGAGCAACATTCTTTCTGGTTAAAACAAATTATGGAAAAATGGAAAACCCTCTTTCCTCGCCAAAGCAAATTATGGTTGAGGCATCAGAGGCTTTGAATTCCTTGTATACCTGTGAAGGCAACTCATTCTTAACCCCAATGAAAATAGCAGGAGTTTGTTTCCTGGGCTGGTGTGATCTTGGAAGGCCAGGATTTATTTCACTTCATAGGCAGTATTTTTTGAAGCAGCTGAAGCTGTATCCTTAGACTTTTCACTCTTATGCAAAAAGAGCAAGTGCTAGTGACAGTAAAAGCAAAATAACAATGAAACATTAAAAAGCAAGTGAGTCATTTATCTGTCATTCATTTTGTAAAAATTGACATTAAAATCTATCAATGATGTTATTTGTAAATTTTAGTTAGAATTTCACTATTCTGATTTTCATTGTACAACACTTTATAACTTCTAAACAAGAACAATGCATGTTCTTTTCTTAATATGGAAGGATATAGAAACACAACTTGCATTGTCATTTACTCTTCTGAAATGGACTGACTGGAAATAATTTTGTAATTTGTCACAGGTACATTTCTAAGAACTTCTTCTTTTGCTTTGAACCTAGTAAAGCTTTGAACCAGTGAAGTCTTGTACTCTGTTGAGGGATGGTTTTTCTACTAATTGAAGTACAAAATGTCTAAATACAAAACATCTCATATACCATAGTTTGAGCAAAAAATTATCCGTTCTGCATCACTTTTTCCTAAGCAAATTATTTGCCTTTAAAAAGATGGGCGAGAAGAAGCAAGAATTAAGGGCACAAAAGCAACAGAAAGCAGGAGGAAACAAATAGAAACATTAATACACTATGTGAGAGAAAAGTGTTCTGCTGCAAAATATTCCTTTTACACTGTGGGCTCTTCCACCTTCTTTGATCCTAACCAAAGAATAGCTAACATTTGTTTAACTACTACCATATCACCTATTGACACTTTTGTGTGTTGTTACAGAACTATTGCAGCATGCATGTTGGTTTGTCTGCGGGGTACTTTTCTCAGCAGTAATTTCCATTTTCAAAAATTCTGTATCTGCAGCTTCTTTAGTTGAATAGTATAAGGTTACATGGAATTTTCCAGGTCCCAGTTTAGTCTCACAAGAACAATAAGTATCTGAGCCTTAGGCATTTTGAAAATATGCTCCCTGGAGCCTACAGAGATTTCAAGGAAAAATAAACATCTTAGGATCACAAGCTTCACTCATATTTTGTAGGTCTGTGTTTCCAGTCGATTCTGCATTTTCAAAAATCAAATTTTCAGCATAAAGTATCACAGATATCTGACATGCTAAAAGATTGTAATTAAAAGAAATATAAGCTTCAGAAAAAAAGAGTGAATAAGCAATGCATTTTCTTGAATTTATTTTGTTTATATTTTACCATGTTTGAAACACACCCATTTTTCTGTCTTTAACACATCTCATTACAACACAATATGTCATTAAAAAGAAAGGACTAGTCAGAAAAAAGTGTATTCATTGACATTACATTTCATATTTTTTGCTACAAATGAGGTACCAAAGCTATACCAAGTAACTTTCATCAACGTTTGAGTTTTCTATAAAGTCTGTTCTCTTCATACATTAACTCCAGGCACATATGACCCAGTTTTATATGTCTGAGAAGAAGGATCATGTCCTTGCCCCAAATTTACTGTATCTCCCACTGCAAAAAAATTATCCAGATATTTTTCTTTAAAATTTGAAGCAGCAGTCTACGTTAGTTATGTATTTAGAAAAGCCTTCTGAAATCAGTAAACTTTGTGTGAATTTATCCTCTGCTAAAGTAGTGTGTCTAAATAAATAACTTCTGAAGTACAATAATATATTAAAATTTGAATATTATAAATAGTTTCTTTTGACCAATAAGTATGATCAAAAAGGGATCTGAATAAGGGTTTCTTGTTCCCTGTTATGATGACAGATTTAAGTGAAAACTACTGAATAGGTGGAAACAAACTTTTTAATGTTGAAACAAATGGATAATCTTTCACAAAGTTTTCTTGATGTTAATTAAAAAAAAGTATGTTTTTATCTTTTTTGTTTTTTACATCTCAGCCACAAAGCCTTCTTATCTTACATACTGGATGTTGTCTCCACTCCAAAGAGGGTTTTTTTAACATAAACATCTTGTTCTTTTTTGAAACAGAGATACCAAAACTTTGTTTGGAGAAAATAATGATTTGCAAAAGAGAGAGTAAATATTGATAGGGGTAGATGTTTTCTGGTGAAAGTCTGAAGTTCTTTGATTAAGGATGAAGAAATATTAACCATGTTGATTCCATATTTGTCACAGGATCAGGATGCTGACAAAATGTTGAAAGGATTGAGTAAAACTGATAGAAAACACAGTTTCTTCAAATGATGAAAGGGGGAAAACCTTTTTTATAATGTTTCAGAGTAGTTATGTAAGAATCTTAGACTTATTACACCATTTAGTACAATATTTTAAAAGTGAGTTTAAGAAACTTCAGTTGATAACTCTTAGAGAGGTGGTAGCCTAGGGTGAACATTTAATGGGCTGTTGTGCTGTTTTCACAAGAACACAATTTCGACATGATGCCTTTGATATAAAAATATGCAAAAAATGCCTTTTTGCATTCATTGTTTATAATACTCTTTTCAAACAAAAAAAAGGTACTTCTGTTATAGGCATACCTTTTGTAAAAGTAGTTCCATTTGTATTAAAATAAGAACACAATCATACAGAAAACCCCATGTACTCATGTTTGTGATGTGGAAATGAAGCCCCTCTTCTCACCCTGGAAAACTTTAATCTGATTTTATTTTCTACAATAATACCAAATCTGTTTCATGTGTCCTTCTTAGCCTAGAACAAGTCTGGGAAGCTTTCATGAAATCATGAAGACTTTGCCTTGTTGTTGTTCGTTCAACACTAATGTGACTAGAGGCATTAGCTCAAACTTTATGATTTATGTTCACAATTTATTGCATGACAAAGTAGTTTTGGGGAACCTTACTTGTTCTGAAGCTTATTAAAATCCTGTGGACTAACAGAGCTTTAAAAATGGTCTATGTGTTTACACCTAAGTGTGAGTATGTAAAAAATATTACTGAAAGTCACGTATATCATTCAAGAAGTCTTCAGAACCCAGTAACAAGACTCTTGCCTTTCTTAGTTATAAAAGCTTCTCATGTTAGGAAAACTTTTAAGTTCTGGCATACAAGTGAGATTCAACCACTCAAGTCTTTTGACAGAGCTCATACACATTTAACTTCTTTTCATTTCAAAGCAGTAGTGAACAATTAAATCTGATGTCTTGTACTATCTTCCGTATGATATGATACAATTTGGTAACTTTTAAACATCCAAGGTGATACAACTTTCATGTTGCTGGATATCCACTTCCTCGGCACTGTGAACACCTCTATTTGCAACATTTTGGAGTGTAATCTCTAGGGCTTGCTTGAGGAACAAATATCTGTCTGGTTTCCATTTTGGCCCTGACAATACTGTAGTTTACCTCAGTTTCTGAAGTGGAAGCAGCTTTCTGGATGAAGTCTCTTTCTTCTTGAACTCATTCCATTGTTTCGATATACCAGAAATTAAAACTTCTTTAGGTAATATGCTCTTACATCTTGGGGCCTATCCATAGCAGTAAATACTTTCATTACACTAAATGGACTCTTTGTACTTGTCAAGATGGTGCCAAAGGCTCATTAGCCAAGGACAGTTCGGAGACAACCAGAGAGTAATTTTTAATATTAAAGTCTTCTTTTCATTTTCTATTATCTACAGAATTTCTCTTTTTGAATACATTTGGACTGCTCCAAGTTTTTTTTCCTATGAAATTTCAGGTAGAAATGAAATGAGCTATAAGATAGACTCCAATAAATGTTTGTCTATCCAGTGCCAGATTTTCCCCATTTGTAATACTGCATAAGGCTGGCTTTGCACATTCCCTGATTTTCCACTGTATGTCTCATTGGTTTACCAGCCCCTTTAGTTTCATGTGCTGCACCTTTATGACATCATTAACCCTCAAGACCTCTTGGGCACTAAGTTGTGACAGATACATAACAAAGGGTAAGTGAGAAAATAAGAGCTCAATATTTCAGAATTTTATCTGAATATATTAAAAATATCATTCTTTGTACTGGAGGAAAAGCCTATTTAAATTATTACTTAGTACATTGCATCTACTATTTTTTTTAATTTCACTTATTTTAGTGATTAATCTTGCTATTTATTATCTTAATGTTTGAAGTTAAGAGGCATCGATCTACAAAATTTTAGGTTAAATATCATCATTAAACAGGAACAAAAAAGATACAAGTGTTATTAGATAAGATCACTGATTCAACATGCATTTGTTTCAAGGCTTAAAAATAATATGCGTTTAAATGTCATCCCTCCACCTCTTCATTACCTTTTAAATGGATTTTTCGGAGTGGGTGCTAAGATTCAGGAGGAAATTGTACCTCAGCATTCAATGATTCATTTTAAAGTGTTAGTTCAAACATATCATAGCAAAGTATCAGATGCCATACCAAACATCTAACTAACAACAAGGTTACCTAATAACCAGAAAGGGGACAAGAGTGTGTTATGACCTGCTCCTGAGGGTAAGGGTAACTCAGGTTCTTGTTAATAGATCCATTGGGACAGGTTAGAGTGAAATGAAACTGAATGATTGGTGTCATGGTTATTTATATATAGTAATATAGCAATATAAAGGCATAAAAAATAACACTGAAGAAAATGTATAAGAAGAAGAAAGAAAAACAAAGGATAACAGTAGAAAGATATCACCATCTGTGGATCTTGTAACAGGACTTGCTTGTTGCAATTCAGATGTCCGTCGGTCAAAGTGGTGGTCGTAATCTTGATCTGTTGGGAGTGGGGGAAAGCCTGGAAAACAAGGAGTTCAGTGGGTTAATATACACTTAGGTTTACATGGGAACACCCAGGTAACTCGCCTGGGGGGAAAGTTTTACACTGTCTGTTGCAACACTGTTGAGCATGGACAGTCCTCTGGTGGAAGGCCCCAAAAATCAGTGTGGGGGCCCTTCAGGGATCTTTGATGGTTTATGACACATTTTAATGACATGACAGCTGCCTCTCACGGCAGCATAGTTGAGCCAATTATGCCCACTCAGAAAGGAATAACATCCCCAGGCCTGTGTGTGGATGTCTCAGTATCTGCCCAGAGGGGAGTTCTACAACTGAGCCAGCTGTGCAAGGGAGTATTGGCATGATAAAAAGCACTGTCCTTTCAAGACCCACCCTGCAGGTCTACTTCCTATCTGGTTCAAAACCCAGCTGGCAGTCTCTGGTGGTGGGTGTTTACCCCCTCTGCCTTATGCAGATCAGAGATTTTTCCATCACATACCCAAAACCTCTCCTTGTCCCCTCTGGCCAGGTGGTTTAAACCTGGCCTCAGCCAAGGATGCTGCTCTTTCTGCAAATGGCCAATTGTTTTGAGTCATTCACCATCAACACTTCAGTCCCTCACAGAATGTTAAAGAAACTTCCCTGTCTGATTATCCAGGTGCCACTCTGGTAGTCACACCCACACCACCTGAGCTGGGACATTGAGTAAATTATATAATTCAGAGTAAAGAAATGTCAGTTGTTTCAAGAATTACAAAATAGGTAAACATTTGGCTGCAGGTGACCAGTACTGATATTACTCATGATACAGTATGTTTTAGTTAAAAGTTTTCATTGATGGTCTTGTACAAAAATAGGAATGTTTCTTTCTCTGATGTTTTAAAGTATCATTATTACAGAGAAAGAGAGGTGTATACAGTAAGAATAAGGTGCTTTGAAAGCTGGAAAGTTGTCTCTAATAACTTGATTTTTTGTGGAAGGACATGTATTTACTGACTAATAACAATATTATTTTGCTACAAATTTTAAGATCACAAGTTAAAAATAATAGAAGAATTATAAATAATTTTAAAATAAATAAAAATATTAAATATAATAATATATAACAGTAAATATAAATGTTTATATGTGTATAGAAGCTGATACTAACTTTAAGAGGACAGGTCTGCATTCCAAAATGGGAAAGCAGAAAAGGGAAGGGTGACTTTGACACAAGGAAGAAAAAAAGGCCTATAAACAAGTACACAGCAAGCCAGAAATAAGCTTCTGATTGTCACAACAGTGAGAGTTTAGAACAGCTTTCCAGTCGTGTTTGTGCAAGTAAGAGTTTATTAACATTTAGATGGTTCTGATGCTGTTTATGAGAAAAAATTTATGACTGATTGACTGCGATTAAAATCCTCTAGCCTATACTTTTTACCCTGCCTTTTGGAATCTGGAATCTGCTGGCAAAAAAAATACGCTCTTAAAGAGGTAAAAGTTATACTTTCAAAAGTCACCTTCTCAAAACCAGTTCATTTTATTTCCATGGGCACTATAAAATACTTATTTGGCAGGAAAGATCAAGGTAAGTAGAAAGGGCTTTGCCAAATTGAAGTGAAACAGAGCTAACAGTTCCTGGAGGTGAAGTGGCAGGACGGACGTCAGATTCCCACTGAGGTCATCAGTAAGATCACTGCGATGTCTCCACCAGCAAACAAGAAGGAAACGCAAGCTTTCCTAGGGGCCATAGGCTTTTGGAGAATGCACATTCCTGAATACAGCCAGATTGTGAGCCCTCTCTACCTGGTTACCCGCAAGAAGAACAGTTTCCACTGAGGCCCTGAACAGCAACAAGCCTTCGCCCAGATCAAACAGGAAATCGCTCATGCGGTAGCCCTTGTCCCAGTCAGGACAGGACCAGAGGTAAAAAACGTGCTCTACTCTGCAGTCGGGAACAAGGGTCTGTCCTGGAGCCTCTGGCAGAAGGTGCCTGGGGAGACTCGGGGTCAACTGCTGGGATTCTGGAGACGAAGGTACAGAGGGTCAGAAGACAACTACACCCCAACAGAGAAGGAAATCCTGGCAGCCTATGAAGGAATCCAAGCCACCTCAGAGGTCACTGGCACTGAAACACAACTCCTCCTGGCACCCCAACTACCAGTGCTGGGGTGGATGTTTAGAGGAAAGGTTCCCTCTACCCACCATGGCACCGATGCCATATGGAGCAAGTGGACTGCCCTCATAACACAACGTGCCCGTATTAGAAACCCGAATTGCCCTGGGATCTTAGAAATAATCATGAATTGGCGTGAAGGTGAAAGCTTTGGTCTTACAGATGAAGAAGAACAAGAACAAGTGACATGTGCTGAGGAAGCTTCACCATACAACCACCAGCAGAAGAAACACACTATGCTCTTTTCACTGATGGTTCCTGTCACATCATAGGAATGAACCGCAAGTGGAAAGCAGCTGTATGGAGCCCCACACGACAGGTTGCAGAAGCCACTGAGGGAGAAGGTGGATCGAGCCAACTCACTGAACTCAAAGCCATCCAGTTGTCCCTAGACATTGCTGTGAGACAGAAGTGGCCAAAGCTATACCTTTACACCAATTTGTGGATGGTAGCCAACGCTCTGTGGGGGTGGCTGAAAAGGTGGAAAAAGGCCAATTGGCAGCATAAGGGAAAACCAATCTGGGCTGCTGAGGAGTGGAAAGACATTGCCACTTGGGTAGAGAAGGCAATCTACCTGCTGTGAGGAGGAGGATCGGTACCGGAGGATCAACAGGTTTTTTTCCATCTGCCCTGCTCCAGGCTGCCATGTGGACTTCCCCTTCCCCTTCCCGGAGACTGGGGGGACCAGTTGCCAGCCCGTGTGGGGTTTTTTTTTCGGTCTCCGGGCATCTGTTGTATTTTCATGTTTTTCTCTGTTCTGCCCTGTTTTGTTCTGTGTTAATAAACAGTTCAATGTTTTCCACTTTCACCTGCTGGTATCAATTTGTCTCATTGGCTGTGGAAGAGGGGAGGCCCTTTCCTTTTGGAAGAGGTGCTTATTCCGGAGCATTCCCTCCTAAAATTTTGTCCCCAAAACCGAGACAGAAATACATAGAAGAGGTAAAAAATAAGCTCTCTCCATAATTTCCAAACAATTTACCCTGTAATAGACAGGGACTTTTTAAAGCAAAATCATCCAAAGACAAGGAGTCTGCTTCAGTCTCCTGCTCAGCTGTTGTGCACAGTAACCTCAGGCAACTGGGATGTCATAAAATTTAATTTCTATTTAAAGAGCTAAATTGGAACCTTCTGCATCACCTCCCAGTTCAGCTGCTTTAAAAATGAGGGTATAATGTAAAAGCAGGGGAAGGTCTGCAGAAACACTTAAGCTTTGCAAAGAGAGACCTAAATTTCCTATTACAGAGTGAACTCTGGAAACAGATGAAAAGAAACCTACAAAGATCAAATACTTTTCACCCTTTTGGCAGAAGGTGTTATCATTACTAGTAGTAGGTGGGTCACGGCCAGCAAATCGGGCCAGCTAAGTTGGGCTAGCAATATTTTTATTGAAACTTAAAATAATTTCTCAGATAAGTGTTTTAGTAAGATTTTATCATACCACTTGCCATATAGAGGTGAGATTGGTGAAGGCAAAACCTCTGAAGTAATTTTATAGCATTTAAAAAATCTGAAAAATACATACTTGGGCTAGCGTGCACTGGATAAAAGAATTCCTTTTTTGAAACATAACTTGTTTTGAGACTTTCCTTCCCATCCCAGAGTTGAGAAGATAATGCGGAAGAAGAGGAGAATGCAGTGGGAAAAGGGAGTTAAGATACCCCAGTCAACATTTGACTTGTCTAAAACAGATAAAGCATCCTAGAACAAGGAAGTAAACTGGGCTGTAAATCTGTTTGCTAGTGTGCCAGCCAGATGTTGAGACACTGACATTCATCCCTGCCCTTGCCTATGCTCATTGTCTATTCAGGGATGGTAGGAGCAGCTCCATGTTAAAGGAGAGGAACAGTGCTAGACAGGAAAATGGGAAATCACTTATCTATACAGTTTCCTTCTGTCGCAAGGCCTATATAATTTATAACTCGCATAAAACCTTCACAAAGACTTCTAACGTATTAGAAGTATTTTTTTTTGGTCAGAAATATAACTTTAGTAATGTAAACTAATTAACACCTCTTAATCCATCTCCTTTTGACTTAATGGAGTCAATAGGATTGCACAGTAGCAAATAAGCTCAAGGGCATTGAAAAGTATGTTAGACCAGCTCTTTAACATTATATTAGTTCTCTGTTAATCCTGCCTATAGTGCAAATCCTCATAACACAGATATATCTTACACTACCAGCATCATTAGTTAGGCAATTCAATTAGATCAAAATTTAATTGTTCCAACCCGGTTATCATCCTTAAGGAGAATTATTGAATAGACATTGAGAATAGCTTGCTATACCACATTACAAGACTTGCAGCTTTGGTTAGACTTTGTTTCCTTTGAGTAAAGTTTCAGCATTTTTCTATGGAAACATTATTTACAGATTGCCATGTTGCAAAATATAGCTTATTTCCTCATCTTAGAAGCATGGGAAATGTGTATTAGAGTACTTACTAAATGGGGATTTTTTAACATCTCTAGTTGCTTTTCATGTATTATTTTTTCTTTAGATTACAGTTATATGAAATTATGCCCCTTCTTACGAGAAGCCTCTTTTACATCCCACTGTGTAGTGAGGTGATACCTCCTTCACAATGCTCCACCACCAGTGCTCACCAAGTAGCAGAAAGTCTCTATGATGTGAAGTTACTTCTTCATGTCACTCTGAATTATCTCACAGTGGGTGATAGACATCTGCACATGAACAGAAACCTCCCAGAGGAAAATCTTTTCATTAGATCTCAACAGCCTCCCAGCCTCCATCGGTCTACAAAGCAAAATTCCTGTTTGATCATGAACTCAGCTCTCTACAGGACAGGGCATAATGCAGCACTATCACATAGTGGTTTAACTCAGTGTTGTTGTCAGGAGTACTTTGGCTTTCAATATGAATTAGAGGAATTTTTTTTTTTTGGCCTGCAGTGCAAAGAGACATTCTTTACTTTTAATTAGTCATCCCCTGCAAATAAGTCCAATTTTGAGACGTGAATGTCACCTATTTTCAAAGGAGTCTTTCTAATCCAGTTCAAATAATTAATCCTGGATTTAAATAAACTCTATTGAACAACTTCATAAATGTTCTTTTTTTGATTTGATTAGATCTTTGGAGTAAATGAGATGGCATCCAAACACTTTTCAATCTGTTGATTTAATTCTACACTTGTCATCCTCTCTTGGTCATCCACTTTTATATTCTGATAAATTATTGGAGTGTACTTTCCTAAATGCCATATAAATGAGCATAGATTAAGTAAGATATTTGATTTCATTTTTTCTGAAAAGCCTTTTAAAAAAGCAGACCTGTAGACATGAGACAAAAAAAGGGGAAAAAGTATTCAGAATAGATTGAAAACTGGCTTCTTGGTTTATTTCATAAAATATCTTTTATAGTTGTTCTCTTTCAAATTATCAGAGGTAGTAATGCAGCTGTTTTCAGTTTGCTGAATTTCCATTTCTTCATAACAGTAACAAAATCTTTTTGATCATGTAGAGTGATAATCACCTCCAACAACCTTCACCCAACCCCAATGCAGGTGAATTTTTGGCCAAAATTAGTAACTTAGACTCCTTTCAAAATCAAGGAAGTGATAACAGAACCTCTGGATATGATTCATCCCTCCTTGCTTGGAAAACCATCTCTTGGCAGGATGAATTAACATCAGGAGGACACCCTCCTCACTCCATGTAGACTCCCAGAAGATGAGAGGCTATTGTGTGTGTCTTAAACACCCATGGCCAGACAGCTGTGGAGTCAACCAAGAACTGTGGGTAATAACAGAAAAGAATTGTTAGGACTATTAATATTAACATGATGTGAAAAAGAGCAAGGTGTGGCTGGAGAAGGGGGCTCATGCAGAGATAGGGAATCACTTTTCTGGGACAAACATTGTTGTTCTAGTCTACAGAGAGAGAACCACAAAAAAAAGATAGTAGAAGTGTAGGAATGAGGCCAAGAAGTGGGAATGGACTGTAGCGGCGTATCAAGACCATCCAAGAACCCCAAAGCCCTCTTACCCATTTCCAGAAAGGTCTGAAAGAATGGACTGCACATGATAACTAATTTGCATAGAAAGCAAGAAAACCTATCTTCAAGGCAGAGAAACTTAGTTGTAAAAATGTACCCCACCAAGCCTGGGTGGTGACCCCAGTACCCTGTACATCCCATCAGTGGGACTGATGTATCTGGATCAATCCAAGTCAGGATTGACATCCCATCAGCTGGATTGACATTGAACCTAGGACTGACATCCCATCAACTGGATCGACACTGGAACCAGGACTGATGATCTCTTTTCCTCTCTCTGTCTCGCTTTCTCTTTTTCTTTCTCTTTTTCTCTCTCCCTCTTTAGTTCATCTTTTCCTTTCCCTTCACCCTACCCTTTTATCCAAAACCCACTGCTGTGTGCTTATAGGGTCATCTGGTCCAACCTCCCTGTTTAAGCAGGGTCATCCCAGAACACAGGATTGTGTCCAGACAATTCTTAAATATCTCCAGTGAAGGAGACTCCACAACCTCTCTGGGCAACCTGTTCCTGTGCTTGATCACCCACACAGGAAAGAAGTTCTTCCTCATGTTCAGGTGTGTCTTGGGGTGATTTTATGATAATACTGTATTTCCCTATCATCTGCTTTATGCCCAGAAATGGGTCCCATAGCTTTAAGCTGGGTCCAGGAGAGGGGGGAGAGAAGCCAGGCAAATTCTTCAGTGCGGTTTGTGTTCAAGGACTCACACACACTCCACGCGCTCTCACCGCTGCAGAGCAGGCTGCTTTTAGCCAGCCTGTTAGCTGAGGCAAAAAATTTTCCCATACTGGCATACCTGCACACTGAAACCCTCCAGAACTACTTCTTCTTCTTCTTCTGGGACTGCTCGGCCTAGCTGTGATCCAAGAACCAGATCATCGGACCCCATGGACCGTCAGGGAGGTTGCAGGGATGCCACATCCGAGCCTCTGACCTCAGGAGGGGCCGAGCCTGCTACAGAAGAGAACTCTGAATCCACCAGCTTTCTCTGCATCAAGGAGGTTTATTATCTAACATTACTCATTTGTTTCCTGTGCCTTGCCAGCGCTCTGCTTGTTAAATAGTTTTTTTCACTTTCATCCAAGAAACTCCTTTCGTATTGGTGGGGGAGGGAGTGCTGAAACCTGTCTTCTGGGGAGGAGACGTTCCTTCCAGAGCATTTTCCTCTAAGCTTGTCTCAAACCGAGACAAAATTTGGCACCCACCTTACATGGGGCTTGAGAAAGTGAAAAAACCAGTAAAAATTACATTCTGGTTTTAAACACCAGGTTTTTTGTATTGGGGTACAGTGATCAGTAGTCACCATGCTGTTTGATGCAAAAATGTCTCTGTGGTCCCTAGGCATGTTTGCCTATCCACAGATAGGGGCAATTTTGTCCCTGGTATAAAACTTTACAGAGCAGGTGTACAAATTAGGATTGCTATATAGATGTGCCTTGTAATAATGGTTTATAGAAGGTTAACAGAGGTACTGGGAGGTGTTAAAAATGTGTACGCTCTGTTGATTCTCTGTCCTAGTCTCAGTAGCCTGTTTTGGGGCTTTATCAGTAATTACACCCAATATGTTATGGGAAAAGTAGGGGATGATGTTTCCCAGCCCTTCATCTCCGTCTTCCGCTTCAAATCTGGTATGTCACCTTTTGAGAATGTTCAAGTTTCCCCTGAATGTTAAAGATACCACTTTGCTGGTGTTTTATCTGCTAGGTTTCCTCTGTACAGTTTGCAACTTTTCTAGAATCAGGAATGAGATTTCCAGAGGGGCTGTCCAGACACCTGCCCCGGGCATGGAAAATTCTGATTGGTGTAGGGTATGGGAGGACATAGGCCAAATCCAGAAGGAATTCTCTTCCCCCATAGCTTGGAACTTCCCCCCTGAACAAATTCAGAACCCAGCTGAGATGGGGAAATATCTGAAAGAGAAATGCAATGACAACTCTAATGAGAAGAAACTAATTGTAATATTCTGGGACCTGGCTAATGCTTGTCGCACACTGCTAGATACTGTAGGGAAGCAGATACAGCCGAGGGGCAGGAGGATGAATCAGCAGAAACCCCAGTCACTCACGCTGCAGCTAAACCAGACAGGAGCCTAAACCAGTAGCAATTGCTCCTGTCCAGAAAAGGAAACACAAAACCAAATCCATTCACCCAGTGGATGGTGATAGGGAGCCAGGATCCTCACAGCCAGCAAAGGAATCAGAACCAAAAACTATTATTGAGTCTCTGTCCATAGAAAACCTTCACGGCCTAAGAAAGGACTGCACCCAACAATCTGATGAATCTATATTAAGTTGGTTGATCTCCATCTAGGAAGCCGCAGGCGATAATACAATTCTGGATGGTACTGAAGCGTGCCATTTGGAATCTCTGTTGCGTGATATGGATATGGACCAAGTGATGGCAAGGGGACTCGAACCTCAGTCTCTGGACATGGCTCTTAAGATGTGTGAAGGAAAGATACTTGTGACAAGATCTCCAGGAGCAGAAAATCCCGTGGAAGACCATAGAAAAAGGAATTCAATGCTTGAGAGACCTGGCAGTGGTAGAGATGGTTTTCTCAGATGAAAAGCCTAACCCTAACCCAAATCCTAACCCAAACCAAATCCTAATCCTAATCCTAATCCTAATCCTAATCCTAATCCTAAAACTAATCATAAACCTAACCCTAAACCTAAAACTAACCCCTAACCCTAGCCCTAACCTGTGCTGGTTTGAGGATAATTTGGAGGAAAATACCCTCTGATAGAAGGCAGGTTATAGCTGCCCCTCCCTCACCAGGTTTGGGAAAGAAATACTCCCAGAGGAAAGTGAAAGACAGAAAAATATAATTTATTAAACAAACACACAGGAAAAAAAATAATAATGCTAAATAATGTAACCTCACACTGTGGAGAGAAACCTGAAAGATTTTAGAGTCCCTCTGTGGGTGAGGTCTCTCTCCTTCTCCTTGGAGCTGGGGTATCGGTGCAAGCCCCCTCCAAACCTCGGTGGAAAGTTTTCCCAGTGAGTTTCAATGATGTTGAACATTCCAGAAGAGAAGAAGGAAAAGCGAAAGTCCCAAGACAAGAAAGTTTAATTCTCCGTATCTCTCCGAAGAAACAGAGCTAAAACACCTTTCTGAAAAAAGCAATAAGCATGACTCAACCAGCTCTGATAAAGGCAGAAGCACACAAAGCAAGATACCAGAGTCCTTGCAGCATGGAACGGCTTTGAAAAAGCTCATCGACCTCTTTACCCACTAATAAAGACTTTTAAAGGAAGAGAAACAAACAGGAATAATATCTTAGCGATAAGGAAAACACCAACATAAAGTAAAATCAAGACAACACCATAAACTAAAACTAACCCTAAACCTGACCCTGAACTTAAACCTAAGCCGAGGACTAAGCCAAGCCCAAAAACAAACCCAAACCCTGAACCTAACCCTAGCCCTAAACCTAAACCTAGCCATAACCAGAACCTAACCCTAACCCTGAGATTTAACCTAAGCCTAAACCAACACCTAAACCTAAACCTAGTCCTAACCCTAACCCTAACCCTAGCCCTAACCTTAGCCATAACCCTAAGCCTTACCCTAATGCTAAACCTGGCCCTCACCCTAGCCCGAGAACTAGCCCTAGCCCTAACCATAGCCCTAAGCCTAATTGTCCCATTCCACTATAAAACAGGATCCGCAGGGATTCTTTTGACAGACTTTTACGAAGAAAACTCAAGCACAAGCATGGCAATATTATATCTGAGAACCATTTCTTGAAATAAAAGAACAAAAACCAAAGGCAAACAAACACAAAAACTCCTGAAGTGTTCTCAGTAATGGAGTGGGGGGAAAGAGTAATGTTGCCCTGATTTTCACAGTTCTTCAATGTTTATAATTCTGTAGATAGAGTTCTCACGCACTTTCTGTAAACATAAGCCATGTTATGCTAACAGACCAATTTTGTTTTCATTCTTTCTCCTGAGGCAGAGAAGTTTGATGGATTTTTCCTTTGACCTATGCGGCTGAGGGGTGGTAATTTCACCCTCCAATCCANAGGATGGGCGCGATTTGCAAACAGCAGCAGGCCGGGTGTCAGGAATAAGGACAACTCGTGTTTTAATTAAAAAAAATTGTTTATTACAAGAAAAATAATTTGGAAAAATAACAGCATCTGAATTCTTAATTTAAAATAATATAAAAACCCCGGATCGCAGGATCAGAGACTCTTGGTGCCAAACTGACTATGTGCCCACTGCAGAAATCTTCAGCGCTGGATTTACCTCAGCTAATCTGAGGCAAAATTCTCTTAAAATAAAAAAAGGTCTCTGAACAGAGATAGGCCTATGACCCACTCTCCTTACCCCGTGCTAAGGGAGCAGATGCAGGAAGATGTGTTCACCACTGCCACCACATGGAGAAAAAAAAAGAGAGCTCTGGGACCCTACTTTTATACCCTCTTGGCCCTTCCCAGAATTCCCCACTGTCCTGCCCCCCATGGCACAAGATGATTGGTGGATTTTGAGGTACATCACAAGTTCCTTTCACCAATGGATCATTTGCTGGGGAGGGACACTCGTCCACAGAGAGCAATGGAAACTTCATCATTAAGAGGTATTTAACAATTTAACAACTATCTTAACAACTTTAATAACTACTAACTTGGTCATAAGATGATTTTTATATGCAAAAGCCAATTACCTAATTTCATATATGACACTGACAATCTTCACTTCTCCTGCTGAACATGTGGGTAGGGCACACCTCAATGACATCTTAAGGCATAAACAGTCTCCCATGTAGTCCTGAACACTGGGAACTGACTCACCACTCAGAGAAAGAATGAGTTTCCATCTTCAGTTTCGAGAGGAAGGTAGAAGTGAGTCATAAATACAGCATCAAAGGGCAGTGCTGTTGAAGTCACATATCTATTCGCTATTATTGAGTTCCATATTGTGAAAATATGTATTTCCACTGCCTCTAAATGAGGAAGATAACACTTCTAATTTAATTGCATGAGCCAATCAATCCTGAAGTCAGTGGAAGTTTCTCCAAACACTTCAATGGGCTTTGGATGCAGTGATAATATGCATTACTGAGCTCAAGGGTAAAAAACTCTTCAGATTATAGACCAATTAAAAGAGATTAAAAAGTTTCTTTTCTATCACGTTGATGGTCCCACATCTGCTTTCAAAGAATAAACAAGTGCATGTTTACATAGTGTGTGTTATCATATATTTCAAATGAATTGACTGTTAATTACTCAGAATTTTTGCCGAGTTACTGTGATTGCTATTTAATATTTTGCTTCTTCTCAAATAATTGATGATCTAATCACAAGACAATTTGTGTTATGAACTATGAATATTACAACTGAGTAAAAAACCCCAAACTATCAGTCTGTTGGTTTTAGCTATAAACAACATGGCCACTTATGTATTAAAAATTAACAAACTGGTTAAAGCAGATACCTGAGTTACTAGAAATACTAGCATTTACTTACACAATATTAACCACAAACTAAGAATTATTTACCAAAGTTGTCTGTAAACATTAACTAATAAAATACATCTTTGAAAATTTCCATTCTCTTCCGATTCAGTTCATGAAAAGGAAAAATAAAGGCTAAATTCATCAAATAAATTATTCATTGACAGCTATTTGCTAAGCTCTGTTAATTAAGCAGTAGGTTAATTACAGAAAAGAATTATATGTGAGGGGACAACTAGGGAATCCTGCTTGTGAATTAAGTGTCCTGGGATTGAACTGAAGAAGTGTTTTCTCCTTCTCTCACCAACTGAGAGATGCTGTTAATTATTCCATGTATTGCACACTGTAAGAATTCAAAATCCAATAAAA
Source organism: Oriolus oriolus (assembly GCA_013400235.1). NCBI lineage: Eukaryota > Metazoa > Chordata > Aves > Passeriformes > Corvidae > Oriolus > Oriolus oriolus. The sequence goes on from VXBT01011972.1 coordinate 28,227, forward strand.
TGCCAAAGAGAAGTCTTTCCATTAGATTAATTTCTTTTTCAATTAACAGTAGAGTGGGAATCCATGCAGTACCTAATCACTATTCTTATTATCTATTTTTAGTTTCCTTTAGAGTCAGTTTTCTTCCCTAAGTCAATTAACAGTTAAGCCATTGCACCCATAGGTACATGTAGGTCATTCAAAATAAATGGGAAAACTACTTAAAATACTGGATCAATGTTCACTTCTGAAATGCTTATCGAATCTCAGTACACTGTGCTCCTTTCAAACTGTCAAGGCCAGAGTTTTAGACAAGATTCCCAAAGGGATGCAGACAACTGCGAGTTCAAGAAGCTTAAAATGTTTTGTAACCTCACTCACAGTTCTTCTTATCTGCAGAAAGAAAAGTAACCAGGTAAATATAATAGATGAAGGTATATATATCCTTCAGATAAGGGTTATACCTCAAAAAATAAGACTGTTAAGAGGTTAATGCCTGATATTGTTAGCAGAGTTTTTCAACAAAAACCTAACTGGCCTCCACTATCACATAAGCAGATTTATATGCTTCAACAGACACTATCCACTGCGTGCACAAGTGGATTTTAGAGGATATTTTCTTTCCAGTATCTTTTTTTCAAATGAAACACCTTTGTCCATTTTGACCCTTTAATCCTGATACACTGTTAAATAAGAAAAGTTATGCTTTGTTTTACTAGTGTGGCTAAGTCCAGTAAGTGGAGTACAGGCGTAAGCAATCATGACTTTATTTAGTTTTGAATTCTTTCTATAGGAATGATGAGAATTATGTAGAATATTTAAAATATAAAAACATCAGTAATAAATACAATGTCATAACTTTTTCTCTAATTTATCTTCCTGTTGGTGGATTACATGGGAATTTGTTTCATCCTCTGATGAGCTAGTGCATACATACTTTTCTTTGTTGCTACTCCTAGCACAAATACCCTAATTCCATGAGAAATTACTTTTATTAGCCTTCAACCTCATGTTATTGAACTTTGACCTGACAAAGTTTTCTGGCTTCTGCTATTACAACCATTGCAGTTATATGGTTAATCTGTATAAATATCCTGGTTTTTCATGCTACGGATGATGCTTCTCAAATCCTTCAGTATCAGAAATATCACCAGTGTTCTTATATATTTGTACATGTCTCTTTGAAGAAAACATTAAATTGATTTTCAGGACTGAGCCTTGAGGAATGCCATGACTAAACTACCCTCTGATGCCATACTTCACTATAAAGACATGCAAAATCACATTTTTCTGAGTAATACACTGAGATTTTTTGAAAATGGTTGGTTCAGCAGCATTGATACACTTCTTACTAAGGTACTTTCCTTACACCAATTCTGAATTTGAATGCAGGGCTAAGATAACTCCATATGTTACAGCAGGATTTCTATCTGCATCTACACGCATGGCCCACTCTTATTGTAGCTTCCAGTTACTTACTGAACTTCTGGTTAACAGTCTATAGTGAGAAATAATCTTCCTTCACCTGGAATTCCCAGTAACTAGTATTTATTGAATGAAGAGCTCAGAAGCTTGTTTGGTTCAGCAACATATGCAAGCAGAAAGCCGAATACCCTCCAGCACTCTTTGGTACAGAGCTACTCTGATTGCTCACTCAAAATAGAATGGAATGTTGTCAAATATGTTTGTGAGCAGTGCTGCCATGGATGAATGAATGCAATGACAATTGTAATGAAAACAGATGCTGATATTTATGTGCATTTAAAATAAATTGATCTGAAAAGATTATATATTGTAGTCATTAATCTTAATTTAAAGATAATTAAAGGATATTGAGATCCCAGGTAATAGCCACAAGACCTTTATTAATTAATCTCATCAGTAGCCCTCATGCATATTGAGTGATAACTTTCTCTTTGACTGCATTTTGTCTCACCCCAATGGTGGCTTAAACTTGACACTGCACTGCATGCCTACATTACTCAAAAGAAAACCCAAACTGCTATGGGGTTTAGGATGATTCTGCACACTGATTGTTTTTTTTTCCTTTACTGGCTGAAAACTATTTATCTGGTCTGCTGGCAAATGAAATTAAACCATTACTCACTTCACAGATGTCAGGAAGCTTCAGTAACTCCTGCTCAGGACTCATACAGGTAGATTTGAATTACGCACCTCAACCCTGTTCTCCTAGTTTTCTCAGCTACTTGGTCTGTTCAATTATCACTTTGATTCTGTGCAAATATCTAGATATTAGAGCTCCTCTTACATGCCTCAAATTAGTAGTAAATGCTATCAGCTCCTTTCTCTACTGCCAAATATTTGAAAAATGTTTTCTCTTTGTAACCCTTCACACCTGTTTCTTGATGCAACATTTTATTTCAAGAAATGAGGGAATAGGAGAGAAAGAGAGGCTGCATATTTCAAAGACTTAGCCTTTTAGAAGAGGCCACTGAAGACCTCTAACTGAGAAAGAGGGATATGAGCTATACAATGCATGCCCTTTTTTCATGAACTGTATTTACTGGTTCTGTTACCACTGGAGCTTACACAGTGGTCAGATAGACGAGCTTTAATGCAATGAGGTAGTGAAATCAGTATTATGTCTTCATGAAAGTGTAAAAAGTGTAAAGAAAACAGTGTAAGAAGAGGCTTCTGGGATCCTGGGAGGCTCCACAGGATCATTTTCGGCTTCCTTTAATATTGCTCATCTGAATTGAAGCCAATGCTTTGGTAGTTCAGAGCTAGAGCTCTTGGTCTCAACTCGTTAGGATTTCCATGGATGTGCTCTGATTCCAATCAAGTGTGGCAGCATCTGCTCATACTTTTTGATGAGCAGTCCTGGTATGTGTTAAACAAAAGGCTAAACAATTCTTGTTTCAATATTGCCTCAATCCTTCTTCTGCTGTAAGCACCTTTTGTATTATCACTTAGAAATCCAAAGTGATTCTTTCTTCTGGCAAACTTCCTTGGCTGGAAAGCAAGCTACTTGGTAGATACAATTCCATTAAGGTAATACTGATTGAAACTACATTGGGAAAAATTAAAAACAGGTTCTGACACATTTTCTCTGCTAGTCCATAGACTACAACAGCTGTACACTCTAGCATTGCTTAACTTCCAAAATCTTATTATAAGCTAGATTGGCTTGTAGGATCATTCAAAGGTGATGAGAAAACCAAGCAGTACTGGTAGCTGTAGTCATGCCCTGGTTGAATCTGTCTGTCACTTACAACTCGGTGTTCAATGCAGTTTGGATCACTTGCTCGTTTTCTAGTGTTCATATGTTTTCTATAACTAGGCCTCCTTTGAATCTGCATATGAAAAGTCTCTTGCCATCTGTTTCTGACCTTCTGGCATGGGAGTTTAGTTTTGTTGCTCGTTTTATCCTGTGTTCCATCTTATTGGGAAGTCAATGAAAGAGGACAAACTACTATGCAGTTATTAGATTGCAATCAAATTTTAATTGAAAAAAGAACATTTGATCCAAAGCATATATTTGACTCAAAGCTTTGTGGGTCACAGATTTTTCTCAGAGTCTCCCAGTCCTTTGAGCCTCACAATTTTTATTTGTTGTGAGCTGCTAAAGTCATCTGCCGTGAGTAGATGAATTTTGCTTCTTATGCTCTTCAACAATGACTTTGAAGAAATCTTCGTTTATTATTCAAAATTAGGCATCAAATACCAATTCTGTAATTTCCTCACTTTTTTTCCAGAACCATGCCATTGCAAAGAATCTAAAGCAATATTATAATTTTTAAAATTATGAATGCTTTTAATGCAAGTTCTTGGTTTTAATTTTCAAACATCTCTATGAATTAAAAATTTCAATCTTGAAAATTTTGATACCAAAAAAATATATGCATTTATACAACATTAAAAAAAAAAGAGAGAGAAAATGCTAGCACCCATTGAAGTTGCTGATCTCAGTGAAGTAAGATTGAAAATTATTGTGTTTACTGTTTGATGGTGAGTACTGAGTTTCATTTACTGTCCTCATTCTAGCCATTCCCCTCACTGATTTAAAGCAAAGAAGGACTAAGAAAGCACAACTGTGAAGTCTTTGCATTTTCCAAGCCTGTGGTAAGAACAGGGCTGTTGTACAAGAGCAAGTTTTATGTTCTGTTTGCCGTTAATTTTTCCAAAAACTAGACACATAGCTACATATCAATTGTATTGCAACTTCTTTCTAGATTGATAATACATGTGGTTTTATATAAATACATATATACATATACATGCATATATGCATATAAATGTTTTTAAGTGTGTGAGTATCTATGCATATGCATCTCTGTGTGTGAATATTTATTACTCTTCTTAATAGTATATATGGAGTCCAGCTCTGGAAAACTGACTGAATTCCCTACTGACACATGCATTACTGACAGAATTGTAAATTATTTCCAGCATGGAGTCCTAATTGCCAATATGTGAGCTGGAAAGAATCCAGGTTTATTAGCAGTTTCCAGGTTCAGTTTGCATATAATTTGCTAGCAGTGAAGGTACATCACTGTAGCTCAGACTGTCATTCTGAAAGCTCTATAGTTCTTTCTTCTGGTCTGATATATATTAGTTGTGCTGACCATCATGCAGAACAATTTTGAATCCCACTCTTACAGAGTTTTCCCTGTCAAACCATGAGGAGACTATTAACACCTCTCTACTGGAAGCACATAAAATAATCATGGGAGCTGTTTATGCTAATTCAGACCAACCCAGGCCTCTTTTTTGTTTCAGAATAATTACTGGTTCAAAATATCAGCATGTGTTAAGAAATCAGGATTAATTTGTAAGAGCTGAATGACAATGTTTCCAATGGCTTATTAAACACTAATTAGATTTAAAATGGTGTGACTCTACACACACTTGTGTGCATCAAGAAGTTTAAACATCTGTTTTATAAGTAATGCAGGTTGTAAGGTTACAAAGTTTAATATCACTAGAGGATATCTTACCATATTTGATAACAAGTGACACATTCCGTTCTGTGTTTTTTCATAACTGGCATAAAAGATTTCGTTCTCTTTTTTTTAATTAAACAGTTAGCTTAAACAATATGGGGCTCCACTCATCTGACTTCACTTTAAACATTATAAATAGCAGGATTTCCTTAAATGTTTGCCTGGGAACTAAGACAAGTTAGAGTTTCCCAGTAAAACATAAGACAAGAAAGCATAATGCAAGAGAAAATAATTATTTTAATATTAAAAATGACAAGATTAAAATTTGAGTCACTTATTCCTGTGTCAGTAGCACAAGTCAACAAAACATAAATGGAGAAAGGAGAAACAGAGCAACAAAACCAGAATTCAAAAGTAATACTAGTAAATCTGCTGGAATGCACAGCATTAAATGAAAGCAATAAACTTGAATAATACCAACTACAAATCTAAGTGTGTAGCACCTGAAAAGGTTATCTGTTAGCTTAGCACCTAGAGCATACACTATATTACAAAACCTGAGTTCAAGTCAAAGATAACACTGAAGACATTGCACAGTGCAGTATGTTCTGGACTGACGTTGCAGGGCAACCCTAGTTAACTGCAGATGCAATGAAAACTCAAGCAAACAGGAAGCTTCTGAAAGTATATGTATTTGCTTAACTCTTTTACAAGGTTGTTCAAACACAAAAATATTGTCTCTGTAACAGCAAATATATGCTCATGACCAGAACACTGACCCTTTCTTCACAGCTCGTGTGAATTTAGCAGATTGGGTGCAAGGTCCAGATTCTATTTGTGTCTCATTCCCTTGGGTTATTTTTAAAGGCAGAACTACATTCTAGCCCTGCTTTGTTGATAAAATCGGATGTGAAATCTTCACTTTTTAAAAAAATAATGAGGGTTTTGACATTTCTGCAGTACTAGGGCTTACACCAATCTTATCTGAGCTACGTCTCCCAACAAGTTTTGTTCAGTGTTTAATCTACTTATTTCAGTTTCCAGTATGCATTATTTGTTGCACCTGTTTCTCAGCTTTCTTTTTTAAATTTTACTTTTTTTACTTGTGAAGTGGTAAACACATTAGCCACTTCCTGAAGAAGTATGGGCTACTATAGCTGTCTGATGATGAGAAATCTCATCAGCTCTCTTCCAAATATCAACCTCATATGAAAAGCAGATAGACATTAATTTGCAATGTTACACTTATCAAATGAAAGTGTACTGTGTACGCTGTTCTAAGTACATGTTTCCTCGCACAGCTGAATAGAGAACGACTGCCTACTGGAGATTTGAAAGTATAGTATTCTGAGAGTGCTATTCCAGGGAAAAAAAAGAACATTCAAATACTTTCGCCACTAATCTGCTGTGTAAGAATATGCTACTGGAGTTAATTAAAATTGTATTTGGTTTTGTTTTTTCTCTTATAGCCTCTACTTGCCGATAGTCACCAATAGGAACAAGCAGCATATCTGCCCAAGTCTGTATTTGGTCTGACATTCACTGATGCATCGCCCAGAATTTTCTGCTTGGACCTTTAGGATAAAATATTAGATTTATTTAGTTTTATGTGAGTTTTGTAATTACATTTCTTAAGTCAAGAGTTTGTCCTTAAAGATTTCAGTAATGCACAAAGCTAAGGGGTAAATTATGGTAGAGTGTGAATGAAATCTTGGTTCTGCTGAAGTCTGTTGGCATTTTGCCCATGACCTCAAGAAAGACAACAGATGTTTCTTATCAACAGAAATGGTCTGCTCTTCTGCATTTCAGTTTGGCATGATAAAGGTGTAGAATTTACATATATTTAAATAAAACTTTGTATTTCATTCAGAATTTAGCTGTTTTGTCTCAAACTCAGCTGCATCCACCAAAAAAATTCCTATCATGACTTAAGTGGCATTTAAGGCTTGAAGTGTCCCATCAATTTATACAATTACGATTTTATTCTAGCATCACGGTGGATATGTCACCTCAGTTTTAATAATCTGTGTGTTTTAGTTCACTTACTCCACTGTCATATCATCCAATGTGTATTCCATGATATCTTGCAGGTAGCTGTCTTCACTGGAGCTAGACTAGCTTAGCTAAGGTCATTGAAGTATGTTGTCATACTCTAATCTATTCTCTCTGGTTCCATAATTGTTCATATCAGATTTGTGCAGTACAGGACCCCACTGAGTGTTGTCTTTCGGTTGAAAGACNATATAAGGTTGATGAGACATAAGACAGCATTACATATGTGTTAGCTTAGCTAAAACACATAGAATTTAAGGTGTTTATGGCCCTCAGGGTGTCTTGTAGTATCTGATCACTTACTGAGTCAGACAGACACCTAGAGATTATAACAGAAATTATTGCCATCTAAAAAAGTTTTGGCTGAATTCAAAGTTGTAAAAAAGAGTTCAGATGGACTCCATCCAATGTCATGTGACTGTTGGACTGTTGGATATCTATGCTACCATGTATCCTAAAAACAGATTTATCACTTTTTCAAGCCATAGTCACAGACTACCTTGGAGAGGTAGTGCTGTCTTCCATCAAAATGGCTCAAGTGTATGCTTGGGTTTTTGACTGCTTTAAATTTTTATTTCTAATTTTTCTGATTGTCCTTAGGATTATAATATATTTGGTTCCATTTTCCATCCATTAATACTACAGAGCATTGTGACTGCCAAATTATTTCTTTCTACTACACACTTCCTCTAAATATTTAATCACAAGTATTCAATGTGTGAGTTTACAGGATTTTCAGTTTAAAGAAATTATTTTCTGGGAAATTTAACAGAATTTTATTGCTAATTTAATTGCTAATAGTTGCTAATAAAATGTGTGCATCACTATCAGTAAAACGGATCTGAAAAAACTGCAAAAAATTATCAATTCATAGTACAGAAAAAATTATCTTCTTTATTACTGAGAGTAAAGTATAACTTCGTAAGGTTTCAAAGCATGTTATATTATAACTTGCTACCTTTTCTATTAAGTAGCCTAAATTTTTGTGAAACAATTTATAAAATTATATATAAACTATATTTATTTTCATCCCCTCTAATATTATATGCATAGGCTTCATTGATGTTAGAATATATTTAGTCATCAAAACTAGTAATTAACAAGTAGTGACATTCAGTGGCTGATTGAAAGAAATATTTTTCAAATAATCAAAGAAGATGGAATAAATTGATGGGTACAGGACTGCAGTTTTAAATATAATCTCACAGGAATGTAAGGAAAGTATCAGTTAATGCCTCAATCAATAATGATGTGGATTGCATATTTTAGGAAAAAAACTCATCAATATATTTTATGATCAAATGTACAATTTTACATCTTCGAAGAAATCAAACAGAAATGGATGGAACAGTGTTTTATTCACAATATAAAACAGAGTTGGAGGGGATTTATGTTTCATAAGAGAAGACTTTCAGCTAATTAATTGTGAATTTCTAAATGCTAAGATTAGTTGGCACTACATAATCCTAATTAAATTCAAGGCCAACTCAAGCAATTCTAACTAAAGAATTGCATGACTACAGTTCATAGCCAAACACACAGTTTTCCATATATTTTCTGTCTAAGTCTCAACTTTAGGCATAGGCATAAAATGCATCGGTATTCTCATGAATCTGTGATGAGAGAGATGTATTTTGATACATACAGGACTATAGTAAAAAGGAAAAAGTCAATATGCAATAGGGAATAAATTGCATGTTTATGTGGCATGGAAGAACACTTTAAATAACTCATACTTTTAGTGACTTTTAGATTTTGTGGTAATTCTGTCATTTCTGATAATCAGCATTATCCATATACGATTGAATAAGTGTGTACTGTCTCATTATCCTATTGATACCCCAGCCAACTGTAGTCTTGGGAACTGTAAAGGGGACAAGCAAAAATTATGGCATTTTCAGTCCACTGGACTATGATTTACATTGGTTTTATTCTCCTGAAATATATTTCAGCATGGCGTGTATGGAGACACATGAACATTTTGTTTCAGCTAATGGAGCAAAAAGAATTGGCATTTAACACGCTATTTTAAGACATATTAAATATTTAAAACATTGTTTAGTATGTGCATTGCAAAAGAACCAAAAACTCCACAAATGTACTCAGCCTACGTACGTTCCTGATAAACCATAACACTTATTTTGTTTGAAAGCATAATGAGAATAACTATTAGTCTCTTTTTACAAATAACAAACTCAAAATCATAAACTTAGAACTTCCTTCCCAAAGAAATAAAATCAATTCCAAACATAAATATTTGCTCTGATTTCTTGGTTTCTAATCCAGAGTTTAACTGCAATAATATTTTTCCTACATTGTGAATAAGTCATTATAAATCAGCTCTGTATTTCAGCATTTCAGAGTAGTTTAGGTCTGTGCTGAACAACCTTTAGACAAGGCCTTCTGTTTCTAGACAGTTCTGGGAGGGTTTTATCTGTAGAATCATAGAATCATTAAAGTTGGAAAAGACATCCAAGATCATTGAGTCCAACCTTTGAATGAATGTCACCTTGACAACTAAACCATAGCACTAAATGCCATGTCCATGTTTCTAGAATAATTCTGGGGATGTTGACTCCACCACCTCCTTGGACAACTCATTCCAGTGCTTAACCACCCTTTCAGTGAAAAAATTCTTCCTTATGCCCAACCAGAACCTCCCCTGGCACAGCTTGAGGCCATTTCATCTTGTCCCAGTGTCAGGACAAGAGGAAGAGTTGCCTGGGAGAAGAGGCTGACCCCCATGCCACTACAACCTTCTGGAAGGAATAGGGTCATCTACTTCCAGCTGCATGAGGGTCTGTAGTCAAGAAATCCATGTTGTTTAGGAAGACATGGCTTTGTTACACCAAGTGATAGCCTGACAAAGACAGATAGTACTGTCTTTGACAGTAGTGACCATCCCACCTGCTTCTGCTATCCCTGGAGGCAGTGCATGTTTTTGGTGTGGGACAGACACCAGCTCCCATAAGGCTGGTGTGAGCTGTCCTCAGCAGGGACAGGATCTTGCCTGTCACTGAACCCAGAGCTGGGAAGCTCCACCATACCCAGAGTACCATCTACCTCATCTATGGATAACCTGGAGACTCCTTTCCTTCCTCTTCTTTCCCCTCCAATGGCTGTTTGATAGCTATGCAGCACTGGCAGGTGCCCTGCTCACTGCATCTGGAACAAACATAAACTGAACTGCAGTTGCACTTTGCAGGATCAAACCCATCGATTTGTTCAGAAAATTCCTTGCTTTGTCACAAATGTGGTTTGTGAATGAAAGTAATCCTTGGATTTGGTTTCTATGGTTACTACTGCACTAAAGAAAATGGCAATCGTCTCATTTATTCATTGATTTATTTCCTATTGAAATGTTTGAACAGTCCAGAGACTCTCACTTTTGGGACCATTTTATACCTGTCTTAATTTTGATGTTCTTAGTTTAAATAGATACCAGTAAATTCTGCTTTCACGATTTTGCACAAGCCAAAACCAATGCAAAAGAGTGGATCTCTTTATGATAGGATTAAGGCATTTACTAAGTTGTTTAAGCCTAAGTTATTACAACACAATGTCATTTTAATTAAATATGTAATGTTATGGGCACTTACTTCATAAGCTCACATTGTGTCTGCTTGACTTTTCATTGACAATCAATTTTATTTTAACTCATCAGAAGGGAAAGAAGAAGAAATAGTACTGTTTCTGTTCATATGTCCTCAGCTTTTCTATCAGCATTTCACCCAATGAAATATGACTATGAATAACTATTTCTTATTTTAGAACGAAAACTCTTGCTTTATTTGATTTTTGCTTGAAAAAAAAAATAAGTCTAATGTTATAAATTGATAAAGACACTCTTAGGCTAATCCTTAGCTTCACTTCTAGGTTTTAACAGCTGACCAATGCCCATTAAAGCCTCATAATTCCCTGCATATGTAACATGACACTCGTGTGGTTGGTTGGGGTTTTTTTCCCCCAGGTGAAATTGTCCTTTCATATTAAGTTGTTCCTCACATGGAAGCAATTTTAAGCTTCGTGATCTTTCTTTTCCCCTGAATCTTTCCCATTCCTGGTATGTTCTTTCTATTGGATCAGGGGACTACAGACACAAAGTATCAAAGGAGTAGTTCTGGTGATTTGCCATGGATTTATTCAGCAGAATAGTTATTCTGTCTTATTTTCTGTTTGCTTTTTAATACTTCTAATAATCTGAGGTGCTTGTTTTTCAAGCCTGCTAAGCATTCTTGCAGATATTTTCAGGTGGCAGACTATGCTAACACCAAGATATAATTCCAGAATGGCAATTACCACTTTAAGATTCAGTATTTCCTGAACAATTCTTTCCTTAGCTTCATTTCCTGATATTCACCTACTGTGAGTTTCACCTACCATTTCCCTGTTTACAAGTCTTGTAAGGTTCTTCTGCAATTCTTCAGCCACTGCCTACATATCTACTACTTACAACATAACACTGCATCATTTTTCCTTCTTCAAGACTTTGGCTGCAGTTTCATTAATCTGTGGAAGTGAAGGTCTTTGTGTAGCATGCCAGCTCTGTCACTTTTCCCATGCTAGTCCACAACAACTGAGCGAAACTGTGCAAAATACCCTATCCCCAGTGAACAATACAAAAATTTGTAATGAATCTACCTTAGACATGAAGACTCCTCTTTAGCCAGAGAGAGAGAAAAACTCCAGATATCAGCTTGGTTCCTTAATTTTAGACATCTGTCTGAAGGCTAAAGTTTTCTGACATGATTTCTTGGAATCCCCTACAATATCCACTGAGCATGGATGAACACTGGATTGTTAGCAGTTTGAGGGTCACCATGTGAGATGAATCCTATTTCAGCTGGGTTTCTCTGTTCTTTTAATTTGTCACAGGATGGTGAGATATCAGCTTTGGATTCTGTTCCATTTAAAACATTCAATTTTCAGACCTTTCTGGGGTGTTGCTAGTGCATTCAAATATTATATTGGTTTCTGCAGACTCCACAGTTTATTTATTGGGCTGCAGTTCAATTTTTGGTAATAAACTGCCTGATGAAACAGATCAAAACTTTTCATTATAGGTAGAAGCCACCACTCACCTAAAGTGTTAAGTGAAGGCTATATCTCAATTCACACGAGAACTGAACTGAAATATAAACCAGTTTGTTTTCAGAAACAAGATCAATAAAAATTGGCATTTCAAAGATAAAAATCATCATGTGATCTATCCTTAGAATTCCTACCAAATGTAAGTCATGCAATTCTTTAAAAAGGCATGATTTAAATTCGACAACTAGCAAAATTAGAATGTTAAAGAGCTCTAAGACCTGGTCAGAGCTCCCATAGTTATTATGACCTAGTTTTCACCAAGACAGAGGAAGAAATGCATATATTTATCTTCACAGAGTTAAATTTCTTGTTCAACCAGACAACTGGGATGCTGCTGAACAAAGCAATGCAGGACAAGAGAATTTATCTGTTATCTATAGGCACAGAGTGAGAACCTAAACTATTATTAAATTGTTAGTTTCATTTCTTTCTAAGGGCCTTTATCAGCTTATACTAGATACAGACTAATCTTCATATTTGTAGTTTGAAATAAGTTTTGAAGGCCATTGTGTGTTTAAAAGTTTTATTTCCATCCTTAACTGATATTTTTCTATCTGCTGATGCTCAAAAAGTGGGAAATAAAAGATCATTAGAAATTAGAGGGAAAACCAACTCAGATTCAATATTATGTTTCAGGTACCTTGGACCTTGAGAAATTAGTTAGATCAATGAAAAATAGTTACTGAATAAAAAAAAACAAAACCCAGAGGTGATGTTAGAGACAAAACCCAATTTTAAATTAGCTTGTCTAATTCTCCTTTGACTATCAGCAAAAACATGGCTTAGATGATGCCTTTTTTATAGTTGCCTTTAGCCTAAGGATGAAAATTACAGGAGGTATTTCTCCTCATGGCTAGTAGCTTCATTTCCAGGGAGCTAGATGAACATTGGAAACTCATCTGTTTCAAGAGAAGGCTGGGCAAGTACATGGAAGGAACACCTACTAAGGATTGCTAAGCAGACAGGCTATAACTGAATCAAGATGTCTTGATCAGAAACTGTGCAGAAAGAGGTAGTTGAGCAGCAACTAGGGAGGAAATATACTTGTACTGTTCTCATTATTCTCTGTGTTCATTATGGTTAATCTTGATCTGAACAGTGTGGGCGTTCTTGTAGGGTTTTTAATACGCATCTGAAAAATATAATTGTAGTAGGAGTAATGACCAAACAAGCAAATGGGTCCACTGTAGGGTCTTAAAAGCTCTAAGCCAGAAATTTAGAGCTCCAGACACAGTTCCCTGTTTAGTTGTAACCTTTGAATGTGCTCATGTGCAAATCACTGAACTTATCTCCCACCTCAGTTTCCTATTTTCTAAATAGAAACAGTGCTTCTGCAGTCATCAAGAGAAGACACAAGAAAAAAAATGCAGCACTGATGCCTATTTATTTACTGATTCAGACTGATTGTGTTTCTGGGTAGCTTCCACAGCCTCGCTTTGGAGACTTTGCACACATTTCCACATTGACTGATCAGAACTATACAGGGACCTGAGATTTTCCAAGGTTGATTTTTTTCTCCCATCCCTTCTTCTCTCATTGTGCTCCATCCTTACAAGATAGCACATCATCACACTGTTTCATGAGTGTTCAAAGAAGATGGCTTAGAAAAACTATCAGAGGGAAAACACTTTTAAATATAGTCTATTTATTAACAAAATCATATTTAAATTGACTTTAACATGTATTTTTCAGTGTCACCAGAGCCCACCAATGCCAATATATCACATATCCTGATGCTGACATGAAGTGGACATGAAGATTTATAGCTGTCTCATGTGTCTACTTAGTATGATCACTGTATTTATATACAAAACTCTGAATCATTGACAAAAAAATCAGACAGAAAGAATGGGGGCATTCATGAATTGCCCAATCTAGCAGCTTATTCAGAGTTGTGATAGAGTTTCACAGAATGAATTTTTCATATGTGTATTTTTAGCAGGCAATGGAAAAGGGCTTCCACATGGTATCAGACACTATTAATCATTACCTGAGGTAAGAGAGGTGGAAAGACTGTTAGACTGAAACTTTTTGGAATCATGTATGTCCTTCGTGAAAAGTTTAGCATGACTTATTGTTGCGGCGAGGGCGGATGGTGAGGTGCCACAACCTTCTGGAAGCGCCTCCAACAAGGAGAGCTGCTCCGCAGGCCAGTTCACACGCACGCTCGCACACACACGCGCCAGGTAGCTTGTAATCCACAAAGGAGGTCGATGGCAAGGAGCAGGGAAGGGTCTTTGTATGGGGTTCTGTGGATACTAAAAAGCTCCTGGGCAGAGGATTTTTCCTTCTCCTTCATTTCTGTGGGAAACTTCTACTTTGCTATGCAAACTATGTAAATAGTAAGNTCCACAGGGTAGGTTTATTAAACCCATGCAGGTGAAGGGATCCAGGGACAAAGATGAGAAAATGGCGGAGGGTCCAGGTTTAAATAGGAGGTTGGAAGGGGCGAGGAGAGCATCAGGGACAATCATCTGAGGGCACAGGGGCAGTACATGGGCAGAGTTGAGGTAAGGGAGCCAATAAGGGAATAGCAAGGGTGAAACGAGTGAACAAGGGCCAATGGGAGAGTCAGGAATGGAGAACTTTCCAGAGGGGAGACATATAGGGTAAAAACAGGCAGGGAGCCCAGCGGGCCAACCAGGGAAACCGAACTGGGGCACATTAACATAATGTAACAAAGCATCCTGGGAGAGGCCTTTTTGGTCACCCTCACCAAGGAGGGTGTTAAGGGCTCATCCTTCCAGGGGATAGTTGTGGCTCCACTGTCCATGGGCTCACCTGCCCCCACAACTTATTATCAGAATGCTTGTCCCTGCATGAAATAAAATATAGTCAGATATTTATCTGAGCCTAATTTTGCATTATCAAATATCACCTAACACTTTTTAACACTGAAATGGTACCATTAGCACTTTGTTCAGAGCAGCACAAAACATCAACAAGTGAGGACAGAAAGAGAAGAAAGGTCACAGCCCACTTAGGCCTTGGTTTCCCTAATTAATGAGCTCGCAAGCCTGATACCATTGATCTCATCAGCTAAGGACCATCACAGATCATACACATCAGTGCTAACTAGGAGGGAGTTCTGTGACTGTATACTAACTGCTAATTTAGGATGAATTTGTTAAGGACAAATTGCTTGGGGTACATAGTGATAATGATTGGTAGTGACCGTCAATGTGTATTCTTACTGAATATTTATACAGCAAAGCGGTTTTGAGGTTTGAAAGAGGCATGATCTATCAGTCTTTTAAGCATGCTTATCAGAACCATCTCTAATTTCCTAACAATACCTGGCTTGAAATGTTCCTGCAAGTGAAAATAATGAGGCTACATAAGAAATAACAATTCCACCAGCACTGGTTGCGTACTGATTCACCTTTTGAGTTGGTTTTCCCACCTCTCATTTTCTGTCTTGGACTCTCTTCTTCCATGTCTTGTCTGCAAAGTAGCTCTAAGAGTCTGCTTTTCCTGCACTGTAAAGCCCAACAAATCAAAACACGGTTTATTTTCCCCTTTTATACATTTTGAATATGTACATCACAAAAGACTGATCACAGGGTGTAAACTCTTCTGACAGTTAAGAAAGACGCACAATAGGATGCTACAAAGTAAAGCCAGTAACAGTGTTTTGAACAGACTCTCCACATCACTTCTCCACAGACTCTCCACAGACTTCTCCACATTTGAAACATGAGACAGTCTGTATTGAATATCTGCATTCTGAGACTCTAAATACCACTAAATTAAATGGTTTTAAATAGAATTAACTTCAAATTACATGAGCAAATATGTCTTTTCTAGTGCACATTTCAGCTATAGGATTCAAACTTGTGAGAGATAGAAATTGTCTGCTTCATTGCATCATGGGAAGAATATTATCTAACCCATTCAACCTGTAATAGAAAACTATGATTTACACACTAAAGCCCCTAAACTATCTAATGATGGAAAATACTTCTTACCACCATCATGCTAATTAAAGTGTCATTGAGGTTAGGAAATGTTCTTTGTACTGTGATGAGAAAAGATGCAGGCAAATTGAATTTCCTTTCTGATGGTCCTTAGTAAAAGATAATTGACCACTTGTTATTCCTAGGTGTCATGTAATAGTAGGACAAGAAAAACCTAGTCTATAATAACTGTATTGTCAGCCGAGATAGATTTCACCAAAAACAAAGATATGGACAGTTTAAAAAACAGTCAAAAGGGAGAAAATATCCTCTCCTCAGTAAAACACTGCAGTGAATATCCAGATTTACACCACATATACACACAAGCCAACAGTGGAGTATATTTTATTCCAACCTATTTTTCAGGTATTCCAAAGCTGCCTCCATGTACAAAGTAATTTTATTGTACTTTACAGTTCTCAGGTGAAACACTGTGATTTCGTTGAACTGATCCTTAGAGGTGTTGGTCTTATGAATGAAGTACTACTTTTTAAATGCACGTGAAACCAGCAAGTTAGTGAGGCTTTATTTTCAGTTTTATTGAGAGTAGTAGGCAAAATAATGGGGTGAAATAAATAAAAGAGGAACACATAAATGAGATTATTATGAGAAGTAAAATCTATGTCTCTAGTTCAGAAAGATCAAAAGACGTCAGACAGATCGCTGTATTTTCTAAGGCCAAATGTTCATTGAACTGATCTGATACTTTATTTCTAAGATAAAAGAGTTAAGCACTACCAGCTGGCATCACAGAAGAGGGCATTTAAACCTTTTTTCTCAAATTCAAAACTGCTTTTTTTGGCGCCATATATAGTAATGAGTGGAGTGTGTGGACTGTACAGTGGTTTGAACAACTTTTGTCCTTTGCTTTTTTTTTTTTTTTATACTATTGCTTCACACATTTAGAGCATATGTTCATTCTTTAACATGAGTTCTTACATTTTCTTTGTGTGACAGCCATGCATCCACTTGCCATCTCTTTGGAACAAGGTCTGTTCTCATACTGCATGTTTGTTCAGGAGCAAGAACAATATGATAGAGTAGGAACTATGGTAACACAGATAAATAGACACAGTCCTGCCTTCCCTCCATTTATATTTTCTTTTGGGTTAGCACAAATATTTGTGCATACTGGGGATTCATACCAAGAGAAAAAGAGATGAAGCCACAGGAGACACTGAGGTCCAGCAGTAGGGTTATACTCCCAGTTGAAGATACAACATATGATCCAGACATTGTCAACACATTCCCACTGCGTAATGTAAAATTTATAGATTCTTCATGCCTGTTGTTAGGCCAGCTGGCTGTTAATGAATTGAAAGTACCATCAATATCTTGAGAGAGGAAAGCATTTTCAATTGTATCTACCCCATATTTTGTTTGAGGGAAAAGAATTCGAACACACAGATTTCATAGAATTTTTTTTAGGTTTTCATAATGAATGATTTATTATTCTTCTGTAGGCTGAAAACAACCAAATCAGTTTAAGAACTCCACTATGTTTCCTAATAACATTAATTTTCATCTGGAAAAAAAAAAGAAATAACCTGATGTATGATTCAAAACTTGGATATGAAAACACATTTTGTCAAGATCTGAAAATATGTGCTTCAGGTAATGAACAGATTAGCAAAGATATATATTCACAGATAGTCCACTGAATATTTGTATTTTCAAATTTTAAGAAAAATAGACAAAACTGTGGGAAAAGTAGTTAAACTTGTTCAGAGATCACTAAATGTTTCTATGTGGAATCATCAAAGGTGATATCTGGTAGCATTGGTAGGGCTGTGTCTATTTTGAGTATGTAAGACATTAGCAAACCTCACTGATCAGCAGAAGTGTCTCTCTCCTTCCTAAGCAAGTAGGTGGAATTGGCCATTGATATTTTATACTCCACCAATACTTACATGGGTGTTACTAGAGAGCTGCATTGTAATGGTACTCCTTTATTGGACTGGTGGAGTCATCTTCTTTTGAGAACCAGCTATGAAATCTAGGTGCAACACTCTGTATAGACAAAAAAGGGAAGCTTAAGCTGTAATTTTAATGTATTTCTAGAAATGAAAGAAAATTAAGTGGTATTAACTGATAGATATAATTAAAACACAACTTAGCTCCTCCTGTGCAAGCAAACATGCTTTGCAGTGGGGGATGACAGAAAAGTCGAACCCCAAATTTCATCAGTGGCTAAGAAAACCTTTTTTGCCATAAGTGTGTTTTGGAAGTACTTTTTTCTGATCCCCAGAGCAGAGCAGGACATAGACTCTCTTGAGACACTCTGATCCCTGAGTTTTAACATTTCTGTCACACTGGCAACAAGCATGGGTAAGAACTTCCAGACAGGGCAGGACTGCAGGAGAGATGCAGCAGGGTCTAAAAGTCACCTTTACAGTCCTCCTAAATCAACTCTAGTGAATGCTCACTGGCTGTGGCTGGAGACTCAGTGACGATGCAATTTTGCATGGAAAATTTGAAGAGCTGGAAAACTCTGCAAAGCAATTCTTGCTGAAAAATCTTGTCTAGGCATATTTATACAATTCTCTGTCAGAATTCCATATCTCTATTAGTGATTGTAATTAGTCACTTATACCAATAATCTCCCTTATAGAGATTTTCTCCAGGTACTTTCTGTGAATTCCAGTGGTCAGTGTTGAATTTTTAGCTTCAGCTTCAGGCAATGATAAGCTATCCAATGTGTTAAAAATGAAAAAGATAGTATTTTGCCTAAAATAAATAAATGTCTGTTTTACAAGTTACCTTTTTTTCGAAATTGCATTATGGTAAAATCATCTTTTTTTTAAACACTTCTTTCCCTCTCCCCATTTAAACACACATTATGATGTAACAATGAAGTAATCACACAATGACTAGATGGTAGAAGGATTATAAATCCCTTTCTAGGAAAAAAAAGGTAGATATTTCTAATTAGCTGAAGGGAAAATGAAGCAGCTACTGTGATTACACTGCAGTGAATCAAGCCCTTTAAGTGTTGTCACAAGATGCACCCATCAAAGATGAGGGATATACTTTCATTCTAACATGTTATTTTTCTGCGGAAGCTCCTGCTGGATGAGGTGCTACTTTTCAGCTACTAACTGCGATTTTGTTACTTTATTGCCGTGAGATCCAAAGATACACAAGGAGTTCTAAAATTTATATATGATAAAATTTTAATGCTATGCATTGACACACCGACTAAGTAAAAATTTTAACTGTATCTCTAATGAGGGGCAAAACTGAACTTATCATTAACAACAAAACCAAAAATCCTCAGAGTTTCTGTGAGTCAGAAACCTGGTAGTACCAGGAATGTTAGATGTCTCATTCTCAGGGAGATTTATATTTGTACTGGGAGGCATAAAATACAGAAATTGTTTGAAAGGGCTCATTTTCCTGACATTCTCTAGGAGCTCTCATCTGAAGATGTTGTTTATAAGAAGAGAATATTCATTATTTTCATTAAACTGCAGTAAATGTACACTTCCCAGCACATCTACATTCCCCAAAGAAATTTTTACCATCATATCTAATTTGGCCAGCCACATAATCTCAGCAAACAAGGTTAGTAAGGCATTATAAAAATGCTGATGAGTTTCAAGTGAATCCCAACTTGGCAATCATCACAAAAACTATCAGTATTCAAAAATTATATGATATCCAATTAAGGTACTTTCTCCTTCTCTGTCACCCTTGTCCAGTGTATAAGATCTTCAGCATTAGGGATTCTAACATCTATGTGCTGATCAACATTCTTCTAGTAATAAAAACAAGCATTTTGAATCACATTTAGGATCCAATTAAATGTTTGTTTTCTATTGGAATTGCTTTAACAGTTAGGATTCTGACTGTAAACTCATTCTCTGGCAAGGGCAAGGATTCATCTTATATTAAACAGTAAAACATATAAATCCAAACTACTTATTTGGATCTTCTAGGCTTTCATCTTGCACTGTTAAGATTTTCAGTCGGCATTCAGGATTTTATTATGTTTCTGTCCTTCAAACAGGACATTTAAGGTGCTGTCAGTCTGCAGCAACTTCTTGCTGAAGGTGTTTACTTCTACTGTGACCAGAATTGACAGTAAAGTAATTGAAGATGTTTAGACAGGCAGAGGGCACTAGTTTCAAATCCACCTCAAAAAAAGTACATTCATGAATGAAAAGAAAGATCCAAACCCTGTTTTTACATTAAGCAATTACATTACTGTTGCAAGTTCCTCTTTTCTGTAAGTTAAAAGAAAAGATTTAAAATCACAAAGAATCCTTTGCTGCATAGTAAGTACATTGCCAATGCTATTGTACCTAATTTAGTCCTTTAAACAGTTATAAGCAGAATTTGTGGTAGATTCTTCTGCCAGGAAAGGCTGGGTTGTGTTATGCCCCGAACAAACTTTCTCAGGGAGCATGTCATCGAAAGGCAAAAGAAATGGAGGAGTAAATACAAGCTGTGAAGAACAGTTTAGTTGATCAAGAGACTTGGATAGATTCAAATTTAGAGAATCAGGAGTATCAATTACAAATTGCCATGTGCTTGGTCTTGCAAATCATTTTATTCATTGCTGGACAGGTACATTTTGGAAGCACTTTTTTGAAGAGAATGAATAGCAGTTACTAGGTGACACATTTTTGGCCATAAAATGCATTTTTGGGCAGTAAGGACTGTTGAAGAATTTGAGTTTAATTAGTAAGACTATTTCAATCAAGACAACCCTGGGAAAAAAATGAAAGTAAGTTACATCATATATGTATAACCAACCTAATTCAGTTATTATTAGCCATATTATTTCCAATGTGTTTAGTTCTTATTTAGTTTTTTTTTTTTAATTTAGTTAACTAAATTTAGATTGAAAATATAGCTAATTTTACTTTTTTTGTCTGTCTGAAAAGAAAAGGCTCCTTGAAAACTAATGAAAATCTTTTCATTTAGTTCACTTTTATATGGTCAAGAGCAAATTTCTTTCAGTTTTTTGTTCCTGTGGGAAAGCTGAAATGTTGTTTCTGTTTGATCCCAGAAGAATTGAAACCAAGGTAATTTTAATGTGTAGCTTTACCAGTGAACCCAAACCAATACTTTGTTTCAATTTTTTTGCATTACTTGCTTGATCAATCTGCTATCCTAGACATTGCCAGACATTCTGTATCATTAAGTAAAAGCGATTTCTTTTCAGTCTCTTGTGGTTTTTTCAGCTAGCCCAAAGCTGAAAAACTCAGATACACAAATGAATACTGTATCTCTGAGATACACCATATTTCAGAGAAATGAAAGGAAAAAATTCAATATCAAATGCAGTTAATTCCTTACTTTCCCAAAGTACAGTTCTATAGGATCCTTCAAAGTTAATAAGCAAATAAGTTTGCTCTCCCAATAATCAGATTTCTTGCATGATCGTTTCTTGCCCTCCTCTTTTTCTCATCTCAGTTTACTTTGACTGATCTTTTCTGGGAGGTTTGTCTCTCAACCTGTTTCGTAATATTCCATGAATTTATGCTAAAGTCTACAGCTCAGTCAAAAATCAAGTGCATCTAAATCTTTCTGCCAAGGAAAGATGAATTCATAAAAATGTAATTACATCCAGTCTGAAAAAATGCCCTGAAGTACCTTCCACCCATCAAAGGTGAATTTCTGTGTGACAAGCTACTATAGATATTTCTGAACAGCAGCAGCAAAAAAAAAAAACCCAAAAAACAATCCCACAATAACATGTAAACAAAAAAAAAATACTGTGGCTAGTTTTTTGTTCTATGACATCACAATGGCAAACTTCCTTGTGCTAACTAAGCAATTTTCAAACACAATCTCTTTTTAATACGTGCTATCTACTTAACAAAAGGAAAACAAACACTGATGTCTGGAAATAGATAAGGCAGCAATTTCGATAGCAAGAGATTTGATCTGAAAAAACAAGAAATTTTGTGATATCTTAAAGAATTCATTCATTTTTCTTAGCTTTCTTGCAGTGAGATTTCACTACACATGAATGATTTTCCTTTGACCTATGAAACTTATGTTCCTAATGCCTTAACTTCTGGCAAAATCCACTACAAAGAAAATTTCATGAAGCAGCTTTGACAAATTCAATGCAACTGTTGCAGCAATTTTTTGCTTAGCTGACTAAAACCTTTCTGCATTTGTTTTTTTTTTTTTACCTGGTAAACATCGTTTATCAAATACATTTGCGATTGTAGCAGCAATGGTACAGAAGGATGCAAAGATACTGGAGGTCCTTGTGCTGGTGTGTCTTTACCAGACTGATTGAGCAAATGTGGTCTGAAGTGCAATGAAGCTTGACAACACATTAAAACACAGCTTTATTAATACAACAAGAAAGACTAGTAACAACGTGCCCACCCAACCACCTACAGCAAACATGGAATCATAAATGATGCCACAGCTCCAGTGGGGAGCCAGGGACACTGGCTCATCTGGCAGCAGCTCCCAACCATGCAAATGCCTGTAGAATGAGAGTAAGGCTTGAGTTGTGCCTTGGCTCAGACAACAGTAGTGTGATATAAGGGAATAATGCCTGGTGTGGATAACACAGGAAGCATATTGCCTGTGATGCCAATGTCAGTCTGGGCAGGCTGTCAGGAGGAAAGGGGTCAGCAGCCATGCAGGGCCCCTCTCGAGGGACAAAAGTAGCGTGTTCCTTAACAACTAAAGATGTGAGTTGTGTGACCTCTAGAATTATTGCACTTGAACAAGGCTTGACGCTTTTCAAATCTGGCAGCACTGACAGGTCTAAACGCCTGTTGGTCTTCCACACATCAAAGGAGGATCAGCCAGCTGTGCAGGGTATTGTCCTGCAGATCTTCATCACTTTAGGTAAATATTCTACTTAGGGTAGAAAATGGACTTACAGACCTTCACATTTGTTTTCTTGACCACTTAATTCAGAAGAACACCATTTCACTAAAAACATGCTTAAGGGCTTCTGTAAGGAATAAGAACTGGAATATCTGAGAGCTAGAATACATAGACTTTCATGTTCCTTACAGAAATCTGAGCATACATTATGATATTTTGCCTGTGTTATTATAACAATACATCATAGGGATTCATGTATTAAAATCCTTCCTAAAAGTTATTGTAAGCAGTGTCACTGCTGTGGAAATCATCGCATAACAGTGCTCTTGTAATATTGATCTTATTTGTTATGTTGAAGGAACTTCTATACTTCAGCTATACAGTTCTCTACAGTTCTGGGCAAAAGTCTGTGAAGAAGGAGAAGCTTCATGAAACTTTTATTCTATCCAAGACAGAGATCCAGTTTCTAGAGACATGTGTAGTTAAACTCCTGATTACTGATGTGTTCAGCATGAGTCTGTAAGAGTGGTCACCTTGGTAACATAGGTGTGGTTCAGCACTGTTAGCACTATTAGTTGTATCAGCCACTTGTTGTGGCCAAGTCTTATCTTTACAGTTTCCTCTCCAAAAATTCTGACTGTCTTTGTGAAACGGAAAATAAAGCTTTTTCATGTAGGTAAAACAGACAATATAATGCTGTCTGCATTGATAAATGTTCATATAAATATGTTTTATATGTATTGCTTCAACTCCAAGAAAAAAAATTATGGCACATTTCCTGAAGAAATGGGTCTGAGCCCCTCATTTTAAGTCTGGGTTCAGACACTTCAAGTGATTGTACATGCTTTTCAGGGTGATTGTTCCTGTTCCTGTTTTCAAAAGTATTATTTGGAAGACACCAACATGCAGAAATAAATGTTTGAGGACGAGAAACAAATTTGCTCTCTCTTCAGTTAAATACAAGATTGTAGCTGTTATTTAGAGATTGGAAAGTCATGAAAACCATACTAAGGCACAGTCTTGCTGGAAAGATATGTCTTTCGCTGGAGAAAACTGTGTGTGACATTGATAATTATTCTATATAATAAACTTACATGGCTTAAATAAAAAGATAATTAGTACAGAAACATCATTAGTGGTTGAACATCCTTACTTTAAGAAAGCACCTGCAGGCTAAACTAATTTTTCAGTAGCACTGCTTAAATTCTGGGGAAATATCAGTGATATGTGGAGTTGTTTGTTCCTTTTCAACTTGAACGTAACTGGGTTCAAAATTGGATTTCTATGTCCAGCAGTAGGTCC
Source organism: Oriolus oriolus (assembly GCA_013400235.1). Classification (NCBI taxonomy): domain Eukaryota; kingdom Metazoa; phylum Chordata; class Aves; order Passeriformes; family Corvidae; genus Oriolus; species Oriolus oriolus. The sequence goes on from VXBT01011972.1 coordinate 52,318, forward strand.
ATGAAGACATAAATCACCAAAACTTTGTTGTTGTTTCTAATATTTGTGGGCTAAACAAATATTTGTGTTTTTCTAAATATTAAATATTTATGTTCACTAAAATTTGACATCTGTTATCTCTATTATGGTGTGTATATGATAACTTCCATTTAGGGCTAAGAAAAGCCCTAGTATGCTGGGATCACTTTAAGAAGTTAGAGTGGAAAGCAAAGCAAAGGTGAATGGTTTATTATTCCTTTCTACATTTTAAAGACATCATTCAATACATGAAAATGCTTCAAAAAAGTACAGCGACAAAAGGCTATTGTTGAGGTCATACTTCTGGGTGTGCAGAGATTTGAGGATTGCCGCGGTGCCTTTTCTGTCCCGGCTGGTAGCGCTGACCGCAGGCACTGGGCATACTCTGCCTGCCCCAGGGGTCGGACAGAGGTGGATCTCCGCGAGGGAGGGTGGGCGGAGTCCCTGCACGGTTCGCCTCACCCACCGGTGGGTAGAGCGAGTGGAGGAGGTAAAGGAGGGAGAGGAGTCTCCGGCATGGTGTTCCAAGGGTTTTATTCGGGGGGAACTCCAGGGGCTGAAGAAACAGACAATAGAGGGTTAGGGGCTTATATAGGGGAGATGTAAAGGGCGGAGAAGGTATGGGGTGACAGGGTACAAGCCAATGACGGGGGTGTGGGGAGGAACAAGGGAACAGGGGGCCGATGAGGTACAAAATAACATGGAGGGTTCTGGAACTTAACCGTATAGGAGACAAAGCATATACATTCAAAGGGATATACATACACTAACTAAAATCAGAGGATCTACAGCTTAATGCAAGGCTTCATGGCGAGTCACCCTAACCTGGGGAGAGCTTAAACATATAATTGCACACTGCAACATAGGATATCATGATTCTGAAAGAGACTAGGAATAGAACTGAATGAAAGCAGCTTTTTTGGAATCCTTAACATGCAGCATTTTCATTTTCTACTGTACTTCAGACACCTATGCTCCTCACTGATTTGTGTTGTCACATGAGATTAGTATCAGCTAAGGTAAATTATTTTTGTTAGAAACAAAAAGTAGTGTGAAAGATGTCAGAACATTATAGAATGTGCAGAGCTACACATGCAAGCAGGGATCACAGTCACTATTTCTCTTATCTTTTCAGTGGCAGTGAAATAACAAGATTTTTAATTACTACCGCCTGAAAGTTGCACATAAAAAGTGATCTTTTCAGAGTTTGGGTTTTAATAAGCACATTTGTCAATTCTTGGATGATGGCCTCCTAAAGGCATTTTCAGTTATATTTTATTTATTTATTCCTCATTTGGCTTGGGGGGGGGTGGGTTTACATCACAGATATACCTGTCCAGAATTTTAAGTGGCAGGTTTTGGGGGTTGTCTTTTTTCCGCTATAAAAAATTAAGGGTCTGATTTATAAACAGAGCACAAATCAACAAAATCCAGGGCTCTGTGTTCCAAGGCTTGAGTTTGATTTTCATTTTGCTTTAAATGACCTTTGCTAGCTTATTTCTCAGAAATTAATTGGCTCATTTGCAGTTCAATCCATTTAAAGTGAAGAAGTTTGTTTAGATATGACTACAATATAACCAAAGGAGAAGTTATTTGTAGAAGAATTATATGCAGGTAGTCACAGCAAGATCAGTCAGTATGTATCACATACAGCAGTCAATTACAGCTTTTGTTAATTATTAGCATTATTAAGGTCCCATGATGAATAGAATTTAAAAAAAAAAAAAAGTGAGAATCTGAACTATAAGCATCCACTGTCTAAGGCCAAGATTCAGCCTTTCTTCCCTTTTCTATCCTATTTACCTTCATTGCAGATTGGAAGCAATTTGAACTCAGATTTTACAAAGCTGAAGCAAATTGCCTTCTTTCAGAAGACATTTAATTACTTAAATAATGAGCTCCGAGCTCAATAAGCATAGGAGGTAACAACTATTTCAGGTATGTCTTAAACAAAACAAATAAACAAAATTATAGAAACAATAAAACAGGCCTTGACAAAATAATCAGTAAATTGACAATGATAAAAATGTGCTGATTATGAAATGCAGCATTTCTTTAGAAAAATCTGAGAGATTTTTTTCCCTTGTGATAAATATGCTTCATATTAAGAATACTGGTAATACAGGTACATTTATAGTTTTCAAACTTTGCCAGTGAGGAAACAACAGGAATGTTAAAATACTTATTGCTATTCTTTAGCTTATGATCCCTGTTCTTCAGTTTCTAGTCTAACCAATGAGAATTATTCTACAGAGTAGCTAGTGCATGGATCTTGGGCATTGAAAAAAGAAACTACATTTATTTTTGTAAAAATAATATGAAGCAATTCAAGGTCAGAATGAAAGAGCATGCGGCTTTTCATGACTTCACAAATTTTTTTTCTCAGTGATTAAAATATTTGGAGATTTTTTCCCTTTTTGTATGTAGAAGATGAAAATCTATGAACAACCTAGTATCAATTAATATTTCTTGTGCTAAGCTTGCAACCTTTTTCCATTCCTATCCTCCTAATGAAACTGCCACAATCTCATTAGGCTCTTGCATTTAATATGTAACTTCAATATGACAAGGTAGAATGAAAGATTGACCAGACTGATGTCTCTCATTCTATTTCAACCTTCATTCCATTTCAACTTTCATTCCCTTATCAATAAAAATAAAATAGTGAGTTTCCCAAAATCACAAAGCATGAAACAGAATGAAACATGAAACACAAATGAAAACTTCTTGTCAATTTTACCCAAAGAACCAACTAATGATAAATGACACTGAATTACAATTTAGATGGGAGAGGCAGAGTTTGGATTTAAGCAGTTCAGATGAAGAACATCAGAACAGATGAAGGGAAGTTGGGTTTCTTACGTGACAGGTTTGGCTGATGCCAGATTGTTCAGTACTCAGCAGAACAGGGATGCAAACCTCCAGGCAGCAATTCCTAAATCCTTAGAATAGCTATTGTATTGGAAACCAATTTATTCCTTTTGGGAACAAAGTAATTGACAAAAAAAAATCCTAGTGACTAAAATCTTGTTGGGTGGTCTTTTGTTTCTTTATACTGAGAGGAAAAGAAAGGATTTGCTAACTGTAATAAAGTAGTATGGCCATAAAATACCGTGACTGCAGGCAGAACATGTGCTTCTATGTAGGAAAGAAATAAAAATGGGGAAAAACATGTGTGGGCAGTAATGGAACTACAACAAAGATGATCCTCAGTAAAGCATCCTCTGATGGCGGGGTGGGGAAAAAAGCCTTGGACCAGAAACTACAAAATAATATGCTATTGGGAAGAAATTAAGGCTGAGAGTCTGAAGGGAAATGATGGCACAACAGATAAACCAAGGAAAAATAATAAAATGTAGATGCCAAAAAAAGGACTGCAAAGAAGAATGGTGAAAACCAGCAAAAAGAAAAAAAGGTGCAGAAGGAAAAAACACCAAGAAAATACTCAAATATCACATAAGTACAAAATTAGAAGTAATACTTTAATCATTTACCAAAAATTACTTTTGAGACACTAGAGGAAACAATAATTAATTGGTCATATTTTTTCTGGTGGATGAGGAATGTTTTAAACATTACATATGATTTTAAAATAAGTTTCAATATATAGTATCCCTTCTGGAGATAAATATTTGCAAAACACCTGCAGCATTAGCACATATCTTTGAGGGTTAAATATGAATATCAATACTCGTTGAGAAAAAAGACTTACAATCGAGATCTTTGTACATCTCCATTTGAAGTTATAAGATATATAAATTACTATAATTATTATTTATTTCGTCTTCATTCTCTTCTTTGTATCCTCTTAATACCTTAATTTCTGAGCACCTGATAAAACAAACACATCTTGCTTTCTGTTTGACATCACCTTTTGGACCTCCTGATTGTAAAGAAAAGTTTTAAAAGGACTTTGATATTTCTAGAAGAAAATAACCAAATGAAAATAGTACCACACATAAAATTAAAAACATTTATAATTAAAAGACTACTCTTATTTTTGGGCAGTTGATTAATTGTTTTTGATCCTTCATGTGAATTTTAAAGGAATCTCAGTAGACATAATAAAATTCAAAGCATTTGTAATTGCAAGATATAGAATTAACATTTCTATTTACACTCCTGACCTTTTGATTTTTTTATTCTGGTTAATTGTGTAAAAAGAGAAATGGATTTATTTTCTCAAAAGAAAAGGCAGCATAGTTTCTCAGTGTTATTGGCTTTCAAAGTCTGTTTAGGCATCTCTTTAGTCTCTTTAGACACTGCCATGAGAACTTATTAAAATTCTTACCAGGAAAGAGATCTTATGTTTTAATTTTTTCACTATGATTAATTTTTTGTGGATAAATAAATATAGCATGTGAAGTGATAATAAGCACTGATACTGCAGAACTCCAAAGGATGCTGTGTAACTTATAGCTGCCCCAATCACAAAACAGGTCTTTGCCCTAGAATTTTGGTGTTCTGTGATTTTAGCTATAGCTCCATGTCCCATCTTTCAATTAAAGAGTATAGTTCAGTCAGGCATCCTTCAGAACAATGACCACTGAAGCAATGTCACTGACAAACTGAAACATTTAAAAAATATAATCACATCAAATGTAGGGAGTCTTATAAGAAATTTGCATTCTCTGGCAGAAACCCTCATTTTTTTCTACATATACTTAAGGAAAAAGAAAGGTTTTTGTCATCTTTTTCAGTCTATGGCATCAGAATGTGTATTAGAAACAAGCTAAGAATAAAGGAAGATCAGAGCAAATACACATACATTTTTAAGAATTTGGCAAAATTGAAATAAAAAAATGTAAATCCAAGTAGATGTCTCCATTGAAGTCTATCTGGAATTCTAAAAAAACTCTTCTCACTGGAGTCTTCAGAATATGAAAGTTGAATGTCATGGGAAAAAAGTATATCTTTGTAAGTATAATCTGATAATGAAAAAGAGAGAGACAGAGAGAAGAGAAGAACATCCTGACTGTACTTTAATAAATATACACCTTTCATTCATATCAGAAAAGTAGTCATTCATACTAAATATATGAAAACGTAAAAATGTAAACACAAAACATTTGGTAAAATTCAACATCTTCCTGCAAATGATTGATTAATTCTTATTGTTAGGGATTCTTTAGGCCGTGCATCATATTGCAGATCTACGTCAATACCTTGAGGCGAACGTGATTTTAGTTTGCTCTGACGACAGAAGTTCATCCTGTCTTGAATTCCATGGTGCTTTTCACCCTTGTGATTATATCATTAATCTTGTGATACTTGATATTTAATTTAAAGATTCAGCTCCTGGAGATGTGAGAATATATCCCAGCTTTCACAAAGGTTAAAAAGAAGGGTTAAGAAGGAAAGAGGAAATGATAAAATGTCACAATTAGAACAGCTGAGCTAAAAATCCGGAGAGGGAAAGGAATTTTATAGCCTACAAGTGGAACTAAATATGGCTATTTTTTCAAAGGTATGTGATTTTCTACAACAGGAGTCACAAAGGGATCCTGCCTGTTACAGCTTTTAAAGTGTCAAGTAATCAAGATGACTGCAAAGCTGCAGAGGCAGGTACCCAGACAGGCTGAATTAAATGAAAAGCAGCTCAATGCAGTCAGGGAGGGACTGCCAGTAGTGGAATAATCTGCCCGAGACTCAGAGCGAACGAACTATTCCAGAGGGCAGTTATGTCACTTCCAAAGTGAATGAATTAACACAGAACTGGGCACTGAGCAAGTAGATAAATAAGTTTTATGGATTGATGTGAGGCATTTCACTGCTGAAAAACCGTTCATAAGGAGACAGTGGCAGTATATGGCCCTCTATTGCTGTCATTATATGCTACCCACTTTCTGGCAAAATGTAGTCTTACTAAGTTGCTGTTTTTTGTTTTTTTCATGGATCCTCAGTTCCTGCTTGGTAAGAAAAAAACCTCTCCACTTTCATTTCAGGGTAGGGTCATCAGAACATTAACAACGTATTTTGGATAATACAAATATATTTAGGACATATTTCATTTTTACAAAGACACTAGTGTGGATACTGAAGTGCTGCTAGCAGAGGGATTTTCTATCTTCTTGTACTAATTCTGTGAGAATTTTTCCTTTACTATGCAAGCTATGTAAACAGTAAGATAGGTTTTGTAAATAGCATTCACACCTGCTGTTTTCCACTTATGTTTTTGGTACAGTAACATAATATTTTTAAATGGGTGTCTAGGACTTAGACCAATCACCCTGGAAGAAGTGTGAACACTGTCCAATTGCTTTATGGAGCTAGGATATATAAATGTTATTTTAAATTAATAAATAATTCATTCTCTCACTGGATTGCTGTGGTGCCGCATCCTTTGGTCCCTGCTAACTCTACCAACACACTAGTAGTGAAATTTGATTGTTTCCAAGCATCTTATTCTTCCATCTTTACCCACTGAAGATAAGCACGTAAACTGGAAGAGTAAGGCTTTCAGAAACAAAGCATTTGTCACTACAGAAGTGTCACTGGAAGACAGCAGTCACAGGTAAATGACTTCTAATAAACATGGTACCCAACCGTACTAAAGTAGAAAAAGTTATATGATTAATCCACAGCAACAGCCAAAAAAACTTGTTCCCCTTTTCTTATTGACTCAACTCATCCACAAACATTGAAAGGGTTTAAAGAGATAAGAAGCCATAAATACTCAGTTCTTGCTTGTACCTGCAAGACAATCAATAAACAATCAGCATTATCTATGGTATATTTGCTTTATCCTGAAATTCAGAATTTGATCTTTATGTGTTAGAAAGTTCAATGGAATGATAAGTCTTCTGAGCATTCTAAACTCAATCTTTAATTAAGGGGTCACAATTACAGGTTTTATCTGAGCACTTTACAGAATTAATAGAGCAATACAAAACATTTAGGCAATGAAAATATATTCAATTCCCCTTCTGAATTTGAACTTTTACATTTGAACTACATTTTATGCTTCTTCACTGCAGTTTAACTTCTGTGGCATGTCTTAGCCACACATTAGTGGATTCTGTTTTCCCATGGGTTAGACATGAGAAAAGACATTTAGAAAATTTTGCTGAAGTTATATAGGGTTCAAGAGTTTATTAATGATATACACCAAAGGGGAGAAACAAGTGCTGCAGTGTAAAAATATCCAGACTAAACTGATTAGCCAAGGCAGAGTATTTAGAAGGAAAGAATATGTACATTACTCCTAAGTCCTGGCGTGACTATAATCATCATTCATTGGCATTTCCCTTGAACAGGTGGCTGAAAGAGCAGAGAATGACTTCTAAGCTTTACTTTTTGCACTTTCCTTCCTCACCTTTTTGGGGATGATATCATTGCAGACATTTCTTTTGAGGCAAAGCCAAATCACATTAAATTGTCACTCGGCTTTCCCTCGAGTATGTGAAAGTGAATAGTGAAAGTACATAGAATTCTAAACAATATTGTTTAGCAACTTAATTTGAATTATCTGAAACAAACAAAAAAATTAGTGTAAAAAAACCCTCAATATTTTATATGTAATCTCCTTACAATAAATGTTCATTACTTATTGACTACCATAGTTAGAAGCACTTCCCAATTTATAAAGGAGACATAATGAAGGAAATTAGCAATGATTTCAATGTTCTTATGGAATGAAAACCTGATGGCCTTGCTGAGACAGAGACCCAGCTGTGTTGTTTCATAAATTCTGGGTGGGGAAACTTTGGGAATTCTCTTTCATGGTGTATTGATTTTTTCATAAATGCTATCCCAGTTTAGAGATACTCACTTGTTTGAAAGAAAATGCAAGTACAAAGCTCATGTCAGGAAGTGTGGATTTTCCACAAAAATGGAAATCTGGATTTAGCATATTTTTCAATTTTGTTAGTACACTTGTCAAAAACAAAGCATAAAGAAGAGTAATAAAAAACCTCTCTCTTTTTTTTTTTCTGATGATCACACTTGCTTAGTCATGCCTTCTTTCATGTGGAGTCAGAAAACAACCAGCACTTTAAAGGGAAGTTCAAAATCAATGGGATCTCTTTTCAGAAGACCTACCTACTCTATAGCTTTGTCTCGCTGCCTTATAGTTACCTTCAAGACATGACTCTGTCCTAAATTCCCTGGACACTAATGCACACTTGGAAGCAACACCACCCAGGAAGAACTGCAACCTTCCTTTCCTTTAAGTCCTTTTCTTCATATAAGCTAGAGTTTATATGCCTCTTCAACAAAAATTTCCTTTCTCTAGCCATATGTACAGCCTCTTCTTATGGCCAATGTCATACTGAAGATAAAGGAGAGTGAGATGTGACTACTTAGAAGGGGGAAGTTAATCTTCAATTGGACATCTGGTGATTGGAGTAAAAAATAACTAGAATAGCCCTGTTAGTTTCTCCTGTGAGATATTTCTTATAAATAAGACATATAAATTATGAAGGGAAGGACTACTTTTTACCTTTCATGAAACAGCATTATTGTTCAGTACAGAAGGGAATGAAAAAGAATCCTAATTTTCTCTCTTTAATTTTATGGTTACATTGAAAAAAGTCATAGGACTGTTCCCAAACTTTTAAAAATAATATAAAAGGGATGACTAGAAACTGCAGTGCCTTCCAGTGTGAGGACCAGACATGTAAATGTTACGAACTTCAATTTAAGTGCTGTCATGGTTCTAGCCCTTAAAGGAAACATATGACATAAGAGAGATTGAAACAGTTTTTTTGAAATGCAAGTTGATGCTATAACCCACCTCATAATCTTTCTTATTTTCACTTCTATGTGATTAAGAAAATATTTTTTAATATGCCTCCGTATTGTTAAACCATGTGAAAATCTCAAGCTGGATAATTGTGTCTAATTAGGTCCGTGAGGACATGGATACTTTAGATTGATAAATCTTTTTAAAGGTCATTGTTTGAAAGTGTCTAAAACCTTTAAAAGTATTGTCTTCAGAGCCTTTGGGTTCTGAATTGGGCTCTTAGTGGCAGAGAAATTATGTAACAGAATTTTACTGAATACCTTAAAATTCTATTTTTATTTATACTCAGTTGTATTTGAATTTAAATCCCTATAGAATATAATTAGCTCTTGATTATGGCTAGGTTAGTGATCCTGATCAGAGTGGGAACTTTCTAATATATGATAATCTTTTCAATTATTCCTCAGTCTAACAGATTACTGAGACACATTGTTATGAAAGCTTATTAAATACATGGGTTAAAGTATGAATAAATGAAATTAATCAATTTTAAAACACTACTGTTAATTTGGTATGACTATGTTCAACATGGGACCTTTGTGTACATCCACAAGTCACACGCAGGACACTTTTGCACATTCCAACACACATATTTGTCTATACACATATACATGTAAACCCTATCCCATTACAATATTTCAATTGAAGAAAATAGCTAAATTGTATTTAAAAATAATATTCTTATTTCCCTTATCTACCATTCCTGAAAGAGTTACAGATTAAAAGAGATCTAATAATATCATTCTTAATTGTCAGTATTATTTTTTTCTGTCAGTCTATTGTTGTCTTGATATATTTATTATCTTTGTTAATAAGAATTTATGACTTTTTACACTAGAAAATGCAGCTTACTAGAGGTGTTGCCTATAGAGTTATTGTGATTTTGATTGGTAAGAGTTCTAGGGACTTTTCCCTTGGGTGCTTTTTGACATTTCTTGTTAGCATTTTGAGTCCAAGGGAAACATTGTGTGAAGATTTTCTCAAGAAAAAATAAGTCTAGAGCCTGCTCTATCAGGAATATAAGCAATAATCAAAAATTGAAAAAATCAAACATGTAAACTATTTCACGGTGGGCAAGGCAAGCCAAACCCAGACCTCATAAAATAGATTTGGAAGAAAACAAGTTTCTATAATGGAAGGCAAGTAAGGAAAAAAAAATTATCACTTTAATATCTTACCCAACAGCCATTGGAACCCTCCATAATGCCCTCCTATGACTGTAACATTATATGGTACTTGAGATCAAAATATGTCATCTTGGTTCTAATTTTTTGGAAAATAAAAGCTGCTTGGAGCTGGAGGGACCTGAGTAGATCCTTACATGCAGGCTGCTGTGGAAGATCCTGTAAACCTCAGAAATCAAATACCACCATCTGGCCACAGCTGCCTAGAAGAGGCATCAAAAAATATCCATGAACAGTGCGTATATACACTGGATCCAACAACATTCTTTTTGGATCTGTTTTCAAACTGACTTCATAACACTGCAAGCAAAGCTTCCATTTCCTACCAGCAGAGGATGTGAATTAAGTATAGAGGCATACCAGGCATCCCAGAATCCTGCTCTGTACCTGGGCTCCTTTTGGTGTGGGCAGAGCACTTCTGATACCTTTTCTGCGATGCATAACTACCTTTATATTACAAAGAAGTATGACCATTTTTTAATCAATAGTAAAAGTAGAGATAGCTCTCTGAACATTCAAAACTGGCTATTAATCTCACAGAGTCATTGTTTTAGCACTTTAGCACTATTTCTCAGTCTTACCTATGAATCCTATATATCACATTGTAGCATACCTTATCTGGAATGCTAATATAAATTACCCCATTTTCTTTTTACTGTTCTAAAATGGTTTCTAAAACTCTACTTATAGCTTGTCATTAATCACAAAGAACATGTGAATAGATTCACATTACAGCAGATGTGTAGCTTTTGTGATTTAATAATTTTTAAATCCTCCTTTTTCTCAGGTGGATGGAGTCATGCTACTTTAAGAGAGGATCAATCTATTTTCCAGATTAAAAATCAATAAAAGAAAACAACCCAAGACACCAAGAAGGCTTCTCATACTAAGGGAAATTCTAGGCACTCTGTATTTATTCAGTAGCAGGAAAGACAATATTACCAGCATGAAAAGTAGAATGACTCAGAAGTATTTCCTTAGGGCAACAGACATCTATCCTCCCTCCTCTAAGAGGAAATTCTTCATCTAATGGTCAGTTTTGAACTAAATATCTTGATCATAATCAAAGTGAAGAGTGAAATTATGTCTTGAGGACACACCAGGGAACCTCTGAGGCTGAGGGTTTCCACACCAGGCCTTTTGTAAGGCTTGAGCAGACTTGGAAATGAGTGTTGGGGTCCAGTGGCCTCATGTATTGTTTCATCACAAATACTCATGTATATTAATGTGATCCTGACACTATATAATCTGCCTACAGAATTCCTCTAGTCTGTGCAACCATTACAGAAATTTATTAATGTCTCTGCTGACGGGGCAGAAGAAGTCAGAGGATGCAAACCCCTTGTTTAAAGTAACTGCAGGTTACAAAACAAAATGGTTCCCAAGCTGAAAATTATGTTATCAAAACTGGAAATCATGCCTAAAATATTTTTTTCTACTATTGTATTGGGTCTGACTGAGG
>VXBT01011976.1:0-34749 GCA_013400235.1 Oriolus oriolus
GAAGGGAAGGGGTGGCTCTGCCCCGCCGCGCCCCGGGCTTCCTGCCCGGCCCTGCTTTTCAGCTTGTGCCTATGCACGAGTGTGGGGTGAGTGTGGGGTTCCTGAGCTCGTTATTCCATTTGAACACAGGTGTTTGGGTTCTCAAGCTTGGGACAGGGAAGTGGTGCAGTCACCATCCCTGGAGGTATTTTAAAGTGCGCATAGATGCCTACCATGCGTAGGGACATGGTTTAGTGGTGGACTTGGCAGTGCTGTGTTAATAGTTAGACTCGATCTTAAAGGTATTTTCCATCTTAAATGATTCTATGATTTACATGGAATACTTGCTGTTCTTCCCCTTCCCACCTCCCGGTCTCATAATTTATCACCCCATCCACTTTTTCATGCTTATTCACTGCAATCATCACTTATCCTGTAAGTGCCACAAATACCCAAATACTGACACCAGTGACAGAATCGTTATGATAGATGGTGTCTATCTCACTAAACAGAGGGTCAGCTTTAGGTTTGGGAGCAGATTTCCTTAAAATTGCTAAGCCTTCTGGAGGATGACTTTACCACCACCTTCAAACTTCCCAAGTCAGGTTTGGTGTGTGCTGAGGAGCAAGGAGGCAACAAAAGCCTTTCTTACACTTCAGAAAGGAGCCCAAATACAGAGTATGGATGGGTTTATTTTGTAGGTAACAAAAGTGGTGATTGTAGAACAAGCATGACAATTTTACCTCAGCTAACAACAGTACAAAAATGCCTCTTGCTGAATGCTTATTATTGTACTTGCAGATTGGCTTCATATGTACCACATGTTCTTATTGTTGCTGGGTTGTGATTTCAAGCTTTTATGAAGTGATAAGCCACATATTAATAGTTTTAACAGAAGGTTCTCTAGTTGTTAACATGGTAACACCTTGCAAGGACAACATGTTATGTCCATTTTTCCTTCTAGAAATATGCAACTTTCTGCACTTCAAAATATATAAGAAAAGTGCCTATTTAGTACTTAGACCTGCTCAATATATTATCTTCCATGAATTCCTACCCTGTTGCTCAGTCCTGCTATAAAAATTTGCTGCCTCAGACTGCAAAATATTAATTCATTTCCCAGGAATCTCTTTGGGTACAAGCTGTGAAAGCAGATCTGGAAGTCACAAGCATATTTGCTCTTGCTGAATCTTATTCCAAACTGAACTGATTACTAACACTATTATAGTAACAGGTGTTCAAATATATCCAGCTAAGTTATTAGCCAAGCTTGGATGATTCTTTTTGTTTTCCCTGACCACAGTCAGGTTATCAGTTGCATATGGATGTAATCCTAGTCATACTTACCTCAGTAAAAATTGGGCCATTCTTAAAATAAATGAGTTTCATAATAGCAGGGTTCCATCCTATGACTGTATCAGATGTCAATGAAAATTTTTGAAATAAGGTACCAGGTACATAGTGATCACAGTGGCCCAAAGAAGTCAAAACAGTGATGTTTTGATGATAATAAAAATTAGGAAACCTTATCTTTATTTACATTCTATATATCCTAATCAACCAAGTCAAATTAAAATGAGTTAGTGTTTTAAAACTTCCCTTTAATTGGATCATGAAGAGTACAAACAAGTATAAAAATTTGAAATTTGATGCCTTTACAGTAACTCCATTCAACCGGCCCTTCCAAGCAGGCAGTGCATGAAAGCATTTGCCCATGAGTAATATCTTAGTAAATGGTCATGATTTGATGTGACACATTTTTCCCCCAATTTGCATTCCTGATAATAGACTTCCTAAATATCACCTTCAGATTCACTGGCAAAAAAAGTAACCCATCTGAAAGAATCAATGGATGAAATGTTGGTGATGGGGCAATCTTGGGTCTGTGTCTGAGTATGAGACAAAGGGTTCAGACCATTAAAAGCTATATGGTCTATTGCCATGCTAACGTTTAGTTCTTTGTTTAGTGCAGACTTTTAAACGTGTTTCCATGACTCATTAAATCCTCTGAAATAAACGTTCTCACAATTCTAGTACAGTGGAGCAGTTATTTTTGGACTTAATTATAAACAGGCTAGATAATGAGCTACCTAACTTGTCCCCTTTTGTGAAGAAGGAAAATGGTTAGTGACCTCTCCTTTCTCTAAACAGTATCAAAATCCACTATATTTGATAGATAAAGGAGTGGAAAGTCCATGAAAAAATGAACAGGATGCATAAGCAAATGCCTGCTGGGCAACTAATATTTTAAATAACGAGTAAGAATATATATATAGTGATATATACTAATATACTATTAAATATTAATCTTAAAAGAATATAGTAACCATAGCAACCCCTTATCACCTGCTTGAGAGGATGCAATATCTCCATGAAATGTGCATCAAAGGCCCTGCTAATATTTGTAAAATGCTGATGATATTAGCTCTTGGAAAGGGCCACACTGAAAGATAAATGCATAAAAATGCTTGAGATTCAAAATCACCTGTCTACTGTCTGATTTCTCCTTGCCCTTCTACTTTATTTTTATATATCAGTTTGATTTATCAAAAGCAAAAGATTAATGGGTTCAAGAAGTCACTGGAGGGAGCAGGGACGCACATCACTGCTCACCTACAGCATGCCTGTAATGACCACCCTCAGCTAAGTGTGCTGAAGGCTTTAGTAGTTTGTGGTGGCCAAACAGAGCCTACATAAAGGGAAGACTTTCCCAAAAGGACTGAACATGAGAACCCACAGGAAGACACCCAAAATAAGATAAGTACAGACCCCCTCCTTGCAGCAGTTATCAATCTAAAAAGACTCTTAGTTGTTTACTTTATTTGCAGGATTTCAAATCACATAAAGCTGTAACAATAATGATCTTTGTGACTGTAATGACAGCATCTCTTGTCTTAGACTTTGCATTTCAGATGCTCTCCCTTCTTTTTCAGCTTCGAAGCTGCAAGTGGTCAGAGCTTTACACTTCTAAGGTCTAATATGAGGATCTGGCAGATGAATTTTTCTGTGGAGTTGTTTCTGTGTCCCACAGCCTTTAGGGCCAAGGATGCTGGGATGGCCTGGAGAGCTCCCCTGCTGAAGTGCCATCACCTTTTCCCAAAGGAAAAGCGCTTTGTCCTTTTTTGTGGTGTACTACATTTTTCCACTCAATTAAATACTTAGAGAAGCGGTAGTCCCAGTGAATTCCATGTTCCCGTGATAGAAGAAATACAGAAATTGTGTTTAAATCACAAGAGTCTTTCATTTTTGAATCTTTAGTATGACTCTTTTTTCTCTCTCACTTCAGTGTGAAGTGCAGTACACCATGTATATGTATATGTTCCACTCTGAGTAGACATGCAGAAGGAGGAAAGGAAAACCAGTTGTTGTCAAGTGACTTAGTAATTGAGCAACACGGCTGCACAACGCTGCCTAATTCCTCTGCATGTGCTGAGGGGTCTTCCAGTCTCATTTTGCTCTGCAGCACCATATAGTACCAAGTTATTAGTTGTTAATTTCAGGTGGTAGATGGGAAACTGAGAGCCCCAAAAGCTTGGATAGCTGAAGCTGACAGTATATTCAGGACATCACTGTGCATTCCCATTGACATAAAGGACCACCTTTGTGCCCAAGAGATGTGGAAAAGCCTTTATGAAATGGATGTTAGGACCTTTGCATATCATTGAAGTTTCCTAGTGAATTACAGTAAAATTACAGCTACGAGAGATGTCTGAACAAGAAGAAGAGAGAGGATGAGCATATGTGACAGTGTGGCCCTAGGGATCAAAATCTGCATGAAATAGTTTAGAAGGCATGCATTAACCTTCATCATTGGGCTGATGTGCAATAGCAGCTACTTCTGTGCTTTTTTTTTGCTGCTGTTGGTGTAAAATAATGATGTTGGAGAACATGTTGCAGGCAGGGGTTATAATGGTTGAGTCTCCCTGTAGATAAAAATGTGTATTTATGAAATAAGGCATTCTGGACAATATCGGCCAATTTCAGCACTGAAGTGATAAATGCAGACTAATAATAACCAGTGGAAGTAAGAGATGCAAAAACTAATGCCTAGTAGTGAGCATTTTGTTTCTGTGCTGGGCTTCATTTTCCAGAAGTCTCACCTGAATCCGATTATCTGGGTTACTTCAGATTTTTTGAGTATCTTCATGAAAATGTTTATCACCAACTATGAAAACATAGTTTTCATGGACCAGTCTGATTTTTTATTTTAGTTTTTTTCATAAAGGCATCTTATAAAATAAAAATCAAAGGTTTAGATTATAAAAGTGGTTTGCTTGGAACCTGGAGCAGTGCATTATCTTTGCAGTCATTGTCTTTTATTGCCAGTGCTGTTTAACAAAAAGGGAGGACTGAATATGTGACACATCTGGAAATGTGAGCTAGAGAAAGTAAAAATTCTTTTGGAGACTGGTAAACCTACACTATATATTCCTGTAATTAAAAGGAACAAGGTACAGTGACTCATAAAAGTGCCATGTGAAAATAGTTTAAAAGTTAAAAAAGGGCTACTTGACACAGAGAGAAGCGTGAGACCCAACCAGACCAGTCCTCCTAGGGCAGTCCCAGTGAGCCTATTTATAAACACACCATTTCAAAACCCTCCTTAGCTGGTTTTAAGCAATGCTCCCAGTGAGAAAAAACATTAATGTGATAAGTGAAGACTTTCTGAAACTGTGTCCTATTTAACTTTTGTGACTAATGCTTTGTGATATCTGCCCACATCCTTGAATTGTTTAATTTAAAATCCTCTCGTAAGAAGGTTCTTTTGATTTTCTTCTACATTCTTTGCCTGTTTTTCTCATTTGAAATTAGAGGAATGTGATGGTTTTGGTGTTAACCTTCCCACATAAATATATTACATGGTCAGTACCAAGGGAAGGTATAGTAATCTGATATTTCGTGGGTAATCTGACCTTGATGGTAACCCCAGTGAACTTCAGAAGCTTATGAGTCGAATCATGAGTCACATATGTTAGCAAATTCTCAGCTGTATAAAGCGGTTTTCCTGGCCAGAGTCTAAGGATTTGGGGTTTATGTTTATGTTTTTGTTGTCATTCCCCAGCCCACCCCCTACAACCTCTTCTCACCACCAACACTGCACTCCACCAGTATCCTGAGTAGGGAAATACTTTGTTCAGTTGTAGAGAAGAGCACCTTAAGACTCAGTTCTTTTTCACTGAGAAAGCCCAAGCATATACCTTAAATTTTTCTTGAAGAATTAGGACATATTTCTCTACACATTCATGGGTGTCTACACGCACGCACACACACTTTTCTAGAAATAACTTCAGTAGTCTGTTTGTTGCATTGTCTCATTAATACTAACTTTTGCATTCTAAATACTTAGATTTAGCCCAGTAACTTGTAGTTACATCTACAAAGATTAGTCTTTTTGGTTCTTTCATTCCTGCTTACGGCAGAGCCTCTGCTGATTACAGTAATGTTCAAAGCTGTTTTAGCATTTATAGATTTATTCTCTCCTTTATTATCCTCAGCAGTATAAAGGCAGCTTGAAAACGCAGTCTGAGAATTCCAGTGGAGGAGATGAAACACCTTACTCCCTGGGCACAAGCAATTTTCAAGCTACAGTTCATATTTCCAGTGTTTTAGATACGATCTGAGTCATGTCACTTCACAAGTTTTCCGTGTGACCCCGCTGCTGCATAGCTGACAGGTAACTTCTGTACCTCCTGTTCCAACAGGCTGCCTGTTTTGCAGAAGCCGTTTTTCCATGGGGCAGGGGGTGGAATGGGTAGCCAGGACACTGGAAAGAAGAGATAAGTGAGAATTCCCTACAACAATATTCCCAGGAATTTCAAATGCAAAAAGTATTCTCATTAAACTAGGTTTCATGAGATAGCGCAGACCGCTGGCAAACTTTTATGACTAGAAAAAATGAAATAACAATATTTTAGTCTAAGTTGAACTTTTGAACAACTTTGGCTCCATTGATCTGTGCTGAAATACCTGATTTGAAATCAGTGAGACATTGGTTGGTTGTCCCTCCAGTGGCAGTTGGCTTCCTGGGATTTTTAAAGAGACACCTGAGCAAATTTTTTTACCTCTGTATGACCAAAACTGTGTGGTGTCATTCCAGGGAAATAGAGCAGAACCTGGAAATATCAAATGTTTTCTGAGAACAAGAAATATGGGGAATTAAAAATTATGCAGAAATATTCCAGTTTTTCATGTGAATGCCTTGTCCCATCTGAGGGTTTGAAAAGATGTTAAAACACCAGCACTTCATCTGTTTTGGAAAGTTTAGCAACACAGAGTCAATCTCTCTATAATTCTTCCTGGGCATGGCATAGCCTGGACAGTGCTTAGCGTTTCTCACTTTTGGCACACTCGTACATGGCATATGATATGTCTAACCTGTTGTATGCAGGTTGAAGAAAACCTGTTTTAGAGCAGAGTGGCTTAATTGTGAGTGTCACACATTTTTTTGCTAAACCTGTGGTTTAGGGGCTTTTATTTCAAAAGGAAGGATTTGCATGGTTTGATGATCTCAGCTAACACGCACATAATGGGGATTTGAGTAGGTGCCTGCTTGCTTTAAGTGACAATTTATAAGTTTAGGCTCTAACTTGTTTTAGTGAAGTTTTGGCCAGATGACTCTCCCTCAAATCTGTGTGATCATGTGTTTGGATACATCTCCTGGTATAGGAGAGCAGTACTGATTTTGAGAGATACTCTCTGATATTTGACTGATGAAGGCATGTATGATATAACTTCTGCTATTTGCCTGAATCTTTATTTGTTTATCTTGAGTCACTGCATGACTGACTTTCACAACTGGTCACTAAATAAGCAGTTGGTGCAAAATGCAATGGAATAAAGTTACTCTCTTTTTCTCTATGTTAATAGAGGTTACAGATACATAAGGCAATTTTTGTCTTCTTACTTTATCATTCTGTTTTTCGTGGAGGCTTCTTAGGACTGGAATATTTTTTAAAATGTAGTAATTTAACTATTATCTACTACTTCTAAGAGTAATGAAGTATAATTATCACTGAAGTAGCAACTAATTGTAAAATCGTAGGAAACCAAATGGAGAAATAGTGGTGAACTAATTATGATTTCCATTTAATCCAGCATTTATATATACTAGAGGACAGATGTTTTAGAAACACTGAACCCTTATAGCATCCTTCTTCGTTAGTCTTTTCAGCTTACTATACTTCCGTATAATTTTAGAATAGATGATCAGAGCCTTATGATCACTAATTTATTACACATGACTGTGCACCAGCTTGTTCAGCCTAGCAGATCAAGTATCTGCCTCATAGCAGATGTAGTAAAATGAAATCCGGCAGATATTATTCTTTTCATTAAAAAGCCTTAATCAAAAAGTCTAGTCAGTGTAGTCCTTAAGGCAAGTGCAGATGGATCATTCTTTAACCACCTTGCTGTCTCTTTGAGTTGACGGTTGCATAGGTTGCATAAGTGATGGAGCAAGAATCTGTCCTGAAGATATCTTCTCTTCTCTCTTGCCCACAGCTGGTGCAGTCCCAAGTGAGATCAGAGCAATTTGAGTGATTCTGTAAAGAGTGAATGATCTGCTAAGGGTTGCTCCACCAAGAGGGCTGAAGAATGCCCTGATCTTTCTCACCTCTGCCTGTTTTACTGATACCCTGCCAAAAGGCTGAGTCTCGAATGAATTCCCTAACAATCCACCTTCAGGACATCTTTATACACCGTGGCTTTCAGTGTGTATGTGTAAATGTAAGGACGTCTGACATTGCTGGTCCTAGTTGTAAACTTCTGTTAGAAAATGTGTGTGCATTTAGATGCTGTGACTCAGACATTCTGCCAGGCTGGTCAGTTTATCTTCACTGCATTCGCTGCAGCGATGTTGATAAAAGCAGTTAAGGACTGCTTTGTGAGATCCAGCTCTGTACAGTCTCACATTCACAAATATTAATTATATCACTTGAAATCACTGCATCATAATGTTCACATCTTGGGAACAGGTTTTCATATTCGGGGTATTTCAGAATTTTTTTCTTTTTTTTTTAATACTGGCTTCTCATAAATTTGTCTTCATCTTACAACCTCATATTTGTGCCAGTTCTTCTGAAGGTTATTTTTACATGCTAGTGTTGCCTTGAGTTAAGAATTCTAGTGTTATATGAGGTTATTAAGTAGTATTTTGTATTCTGGACATCCTGCTCTTCCTGCAGGTGCCAATTTAAAACTGCCAAGGGAGAGACTATAAAGACCATTAGAAATGAATTTCAATGCCAGTAGTTTGGGTGTGAATATTACCTTTTTCTCTCAAAGTGCAGCGATCTAGCTGCTTGTCTTATTTTGCAAAGCATGTCTTTATCAGCTGTCCATATTGCAAATTAAAGGCAATCTATTTGTGATTGACTTAATACCTGAAGATGCTGATTTTCAAACTAGGGTTGTTTCTTTCTAACCTGTTTGCTGGGTCATATTTTTCCCTGCTGCAAGTCTTTCACTCCTACCATATAATCAGATCCTGGGGTCTGGTCTGTCTCTGTTTGGCACAGCTCAGTAAAGAGATGGAGCTGTTCTTCTGTCTTTAGCGTATATTAAATTCTCTGGGCCCAGGAGGATTTCCATGGCAGCTGGAATTCAGCTAATGAGAGAAAGTCCTTTTCTCCACTTCCTGTTCTGTGCTCCCCCTGCAGCTGATGCAGACTTATCTTGGTCTGGACTATGAAAACTGTATTACACCAGAAAAATCCAGCAACTAAGTAATTCCACATTCGGCTCTTTTGCATTTGATCCACCAGTTCAAAATAATTCCTGTGTTTTGTGATGAAACAAAGTAGTTAAGGAAGGTTTTCTTAACAAACCAGAATGAGGAGAATTTCATATTCTGAAACAGTGCTAAATTTTTGGTATCAAGATTTTTGTCCTTGCCTTGACACAACTCAAAACTTTTAAAATTGCCCATGCACTGATGAGCACTGAACTAAGCATCATCCCACTAAGTTTAGATTAACATTTCCAGAAATAGATGATGTGCTGACAAAGAGCACCCAACACCTAATTTACTATGTCTATGTAAAAAATATGTGATACTTTTACAAAATGTACGATTTGTAACTGGTATTACACCTTGGTGGGATATTCTGCACATTTATAGGAACTCTCAACGATTTTTGGCTACATAAACTGGCTCACAACACATTCTAGTATTAAATCTTTGTCTTAAGCAGCAATAGGAGGCAGGATTTTTAGTTAGAACCCAACACCCTGCGTTCTCACAAGTGCCTGCTGACTCCTTTTGCCAAGTCAAGAGCAGAACAGCACAAACCACACTGAAGATCTTCCTGATCGATGCTGCCAATAACGGAAGCCCAACTAAAGTTATCCTACCTTGATTTTGCTTTAGTGAATGGTTCAACATAATGCTTGAGACATGAGGCTAGGTGGAGGGCTTGTATGTCTGCCCTTTGTGCCTGGGAGGTGCTTGGTGTGTGATACGGACTATGGCAGGCATCCACAGTGAGCAGCAAGGTCAGAGGTACTTTGGTATTTCTGTGTCTGCTGGTGTCACTCATAACTCCAAGGAGTTTGATAAGAGGAGTATGTGACCATTACTGCTGATAACCACTGTTCACATAACATAAAACTGCTAATGGTTTGTTTACTTGTGGCCATTTTTCTTTTAATTTGAATTAATTCAATAAGAATCCTTTAAAACTATTGCGGTCCCTGCCATGACTTTGGTCTGACTTATACAGGTCTTTGCTCCCAGGGATGTCTGAACTTACACCTGGCACCACTTCCTGTGGCTGCCCTTACCTCCTCTGGTTCCACTGGACAGACAGTGGAAGTATCCTCTGTCAGGGACAGAATCTCCTTTCACTTCCCCAAACACCATATGACTTTCTCATGCACACACATATACTTGTGTTACAGATGGGAAATTGGATTTTCAGAGGAAGGTGAAAAAAACAGCACCTGTCTTTTCTTGCATCCCAGATGGCAATTCCTCTTCCTCACATCTAGCTGTACCAGTGTGTCTTTGGATGCTGACTACCTGCAAAACCACTTCAGATATAGAACCTCTCTCTTCCTCTTGTGCCACTCAGAACACTCTATGAAAAACGAAGTGCAGGACCCGGTTTTCTGAATCCACTGTGTGTGACAGTACCACTGCACCCCCTGCAGCTGGTGCAGACTTATCTTGGTCTGGACTACAAAAACTGTATTACACCAAAAAAAATCCAGCAACTGAGTGTGGGTTGATCACAAAGCACATTCTTCAAAAATGGAAAGTGAATGGCATAAATAGAATAGGGGCTGTGTGTGACACTGGATTTAAAAAAAAACCACCCCACCTGGAACATAGGTCATTGATTTTAATGGCTTCATTTTTTTGCTAATACTAGAAATCAGTTTTTATCCTATACAACTAACTCATTTTTGATGCCACATTCTGCTGGGTTTTCGGTAAAATGCAGTACCCATCCAGTCCTGTAAGCTGTGCATGTTGTATGTGAAAAGGTGTCTGCAGTTCCAGAAAAGATATGCACCAGTTTTATCTTTATAATGTTTGAGTGCTTACATAATCTTTTGCTTCGTTCTCATATGAAACTCTGAAACTGTCCTAAGAATCCCCTTCCTAAAGCCCTGAAATAGAGTATAAGGTTTTGGTGTGAATCCTTTATAATCCTTAATACTAATTTTGTAAGTTTTTAACTGTTTACTACATCCTCGTCACCAGGGTAGTTTACCCCTAATGGTCTAATTACTTTGAAAAAGTACTTTTATGTTTCCTTTGAATGCATCCTGGAGAGGATTCTCCTAGATTTAAAGTAGTAAAATGTCTTCACATACCACACACTCATTTCAAGCGCCACGTGTCCCCTGAGCTATGCTTGGGGAACAGAGGACATGCATTCCTGTTAAGTGCTCTTAATGCCCCTCACTCTCTGCACTGCAGCTGCTTCAAGCTGTTGTGCAAGTGGGCAGTACTAGACCATCACTGGGGCATCACTCACTTGTCTCCACACTGGCTAGAGAGGATGGTTGGACTTATCGTTATGCAACATGTTGTACTGGCCCCTGGAGATGGTTGGTGTTGTACATTAAAGCATACAATTGGATCCTTCCACCTGAGGACATGGACCAGGCAAGAGCAAAGTTGGACCTGGGTAAAGTGCAGTGTGGTTTAAATCAAGTTTTCTCTCCATCCATGCCTTGCTTCTGATCTAGACAGTACCAAAACTGTGAGTGCAAACTCCTTTCTTTGTTGCACTTGTGAGAAAAATCATTATTGTCTTTCAGTGGGAAAACAAATAAATAAGTGTTTCAGATCTTTTCTTTCTTTCCCTGTGAAATACCCAGTGCTGAAGCTTATCATAAGTTAAAAGGAAATATATTTTTGGAAGCCGTTAATTAAAATTCTGGAAACACATCATTGTAACTTTTTTTATGCCACCCAGTTCAGTAAGATTACTTGTACTGCTAAGGGTTTTCAGGACAGTGACTAATTTTTTCATTGGTAGATAAAGCCATTGCAAAAGCAGATTAATGATATTGGGACTTTACTTCAGGCATCAGATTTGCCTGATTGTTCCCTAAGATTGAAAGACATATTTCCATTAAGAGTGGAACAGAGCAACTAAAAGGCTTCTGAACTGATACAAAGTTAGAAGCCTTCTCCACTTTGGAAGAGATTGGCTGGTATCAATTTGCAGGCTTGCACTTCTCTGCTTTTTTCTTTATTTTTTTTTTAACTCAAGAAATTTGCAACTAGTGTTCTTCAAGGTCTCTTCCAACCCAAACAATTGTATAATTCTACGAAAGCCGTAACTCAAACAGCAATGGCACTTGAGATTTGAGATTTTTGATTTTGCGTTTTCTTTGTTTATTTTAATGAAAGCCACCGAGGGGCAGCAGATAGCAGCTGATCTCGTTAAAAAACCAAAACAAAACGTTATTTTTTTTTCTTTGAAGTTGCATTTGCACTGCATTTATAGTGTTATCCTGCATGAGGAACTCAGCTTCAGGAATGAGGAAATCACCCTCCCCAAAAAAGAGAAAGCAGGCAATGAACTGAGGCTAGGGATGATTAAACATTTGCCACTGAAACAAATAAAGCTTTGCAACGAAACATTTCCATAGCCTACAGATCCACACATACATTTCTGTTCCTTACAACAGACAGGCACTTGCCCTTAACGTAAATGGAAGGCTGTATTTTACTTCCTGCTCATGTCATTATGTAATTTTCCTTTTAATCTGACGTGAGGAAATCGGTGCTTCTGGAGACGGGATATTGCCACTTTACCGGGCGGCTGTCGAGCGTTCCTGCATCACTCTGATGTTGCAGTAATTTCAACTGGGCATTTACATATCCTTGCTGAAGTCCTGGGAGTCTGTTAAGCTTCGAGCAGACCTAGAGCAGTTACATGAGAATGGGAATAATCTCTTACACCGCAAATTGACTTCCCTCTTTGTAGCCCTAGACACTGTTTCCAGCTGCTTTCAGTCTTTTAAATCCTTGAAAGCTTTCCTAATCCTCGTGTAGGCAGCAGCCTTTATGTGCTCTGCCTCCCTCCCCTTCCCCCTGATTGGCGGGTCTATTCCATGGCCCGGCTCAGCCAACTACTCCATCCCTGGGCTGCGGTTTGAAATCAGAGCCAGGCGGACAGTGGCCTCTCCGCTGCCGACTTTTCATAGGCTGGGGAAAGAAGGTTGGGAAACTTGACATTGTCTTAGGACTCCCCCCAGCAAAGGATAAAAAGGGTGGGGAAATAATAGACAGGGAAGAGGAGGGAGGGAAACTTGCTTACGGTGGGAAACTTGATGGATTTCTGCCCTGCCGACAGCAGCGCGGTGTGAGCAGCCCCTGGCCGGCTGGATGGATGATGGGAATCTCACCATGAGGCAGGTAAGGAGCCACTGCCCGCCGGCTCCGGGTACTACCGCTCTACCGCTCTCACTCCCTGCGGAGCTCGACTGCTTTTTTTTTTTTTTTTTTTTTTCCCTCCTCTTTTTTTTTTTTTTNGTTTTTTTTTCTTATAATTGTAAGTTTCCGGGGTGGAAAAAAAAATATTCTTTTTTTCTTTTTTTCCTCCCCCTGATTCTCCAGGTGGGCAGGGATGCCATGCAAGTCATGGTACGTTTTGGATTTGCAGGGAGCATGGAAGCGGTTTGCGAGCTATGCAGCTCAATTCCAGTTTGCCATGGTTTAAGTGCATTGTGTAGGCTCTCTCGCAGCCCTGTTTGTGACATGCGAAAGGAAAGAACTTGCTGTGTTATAAGCCTAAATATGCCAATAATTCAACCCAGGGATAATTTATTAAACAGCTCTGCATGAGTCCCTTGCCTGCCAGTGCTTTAATCTTCTGATTGTTTTAAAATGTAGTAGTTTCAGGCTGTCTTGCAGCTTCACAAAAGTACTTTGAGATGGGTTTTCTAGGGATTTTTTTTCTAAGATTATTCAAATGAGGTTTTTTTTAAGACTTCTATTCACCTGAGGAGACAAAAGGAGCTTTTATTTTCAGTCTCACAGTTATAAGGCACAGTGACAAAATGTTTTTGATTCTTGTTCATAGTTTTACAGCAACAATGTACACACTTAGAAGAGCCTTGTGGGGCAAAGAAAAACTGGCTGTATCTTGAGAATGAACCAAAGATCTGTCCCAGTTTGAAAAACCAGTCCACTTCTGAAACTTGCTCATAATATGTTATTTTCTGGGCAGGCGATTGGTAAATATGAGGAAATGAGAAGTTTTCTAGGTTTTCTGTGTGGGTGTCATTCATTCAGTTCTCAAGGGGACTTTTATAGTACATGTCCAGGAAATGCATGTGTGAGAGATTTTGCACCTGTAGTGCGAAGAGAACATTTGTTTTACACTTGCTTTCTGAAACCATGGTGGGAAATACCAGCTTTCTTGCCAGTTTTCTCAAAGTTACAGGAGGTGAGGAAGGGTGAAGAAAGAGAAAACATAGGTGATAGGAAGAGGAAAGGTATTTCTTGCTCCGACTAGCAAAAGCACCACATTTTATACCTCTTTAAAGAGAGGGGAAATCTTGTCCTTGCAAAGCACAATGAAGGGCATTTTTTATACTCAAGTTGGTCAGCTGGATGCACGTAGTCATCAGAAATCATTATCACCACAAGAGGGTACTTTGGCACAGGGGGTTTCCAACGAGGAGTGCGAAAGAAGCAGAAATGTTACAGGATGGCAATAATAAAGTGTAAAATGCTCTGTGAAACGTGCACTTTACTCTCCTGAGATATTTCTACCTAAAGAATAGGCTTCATGGATAATGAAGATTCATAGGTGGTGGGTTAAAAGAGCAAGGCAAATAAGTCTGATAGAGTCTGGGGGGGGGAGGGGGGAATGCTAAGGCACGCACGTACCCTCCAGAAGAGGAGGAGGGATGGGGGAGACATTCCATCCTACAGAGAGGTGCAGGCACAGGCGGGCTCGTTCTTGCCGGGCCCGTCCCGCCCCGGTGGGTGCGCGCTCCCGCCCCGCTCCCGCAGGAGCGCAGCGAGGGGGACGCGCTCCGAGGGGCCGCCGTGCTCCGAGGGGGAGCCTGAGCCGCGGCCAGGGCTTGTTTAAACACCTGCCTCTGAGTGCGGTTTCTCTCTCCAGCGCCAAGGGAACAGTTTGGGAGTGTTTCTCTGGGTTCGGTTGGTTTGCTGTGCACAAATATTTTCAGTTTGGCAGGGAAAGTCTGTGGGCACTGCTAGGGCCCGAGGGACAAAGTCCAAGGAGCTGGATGTCAAGGTGGTGCCGAGCTACCGTGTGCATCAGCCCCTGCCAGCAGAACTCGTGGTTTAGTGGGAACTGAAGGTTGTGATGGACTATGAACTAACCGTATAAAACGTTTAGGAAATCCATTACGCTTAGAAGCAGGCAAGTCGTGCAGCTGGAGCCCTCATTCCTGCTTCTAGTTGGAAATTGTTAGAGGAAAGAGGAATATACAGAGGGTGACTTTTCCATGGCCCTCCTAGTCAGAGCAACAGAGAGTTCTTTTTTACCTACTCTTCCACCCTACAATCATCTCTCCCTGCCTTTCCTGCTGCTTTCTCTGCCCTTCCCTGGTGCTCCCTTCCTCATCCTTACACCAGCTGTGAGGGAGTGGGTTAACTCCTTCCTCTTCTCAGGCTCTGGGAGTGAGTGCTCCCACTTGGAGAGGCTCTTGGTGGGAGCTATAGCTCAATTTGGTGTTGCAGAGTTAACCATCAAGTACATAGGCACATGGCAATGTACTGCAGGTGCTGGAATGAAACCATGTACTATGCTGATGACTGATCTCACCCAAGGGCAACCCACAGCTACTGAACAATAGCACATGGAAAGAGAAATGCACTAATTTCCCCAGTGGAAGTGGAGGAATTACTGCAGAAATGTAATATGCAGCCTGTTGATGAGATTCAACCTACCTTACTACTGGGCCAGTCCAATAGTCTCCAGCAGGTCACAGGGGTTGGTGTAAATATTGCATTGAGATTTGTAAGTGAGACAGTAGAAAAAAGCAGTCATTTTTAGCTGAGCATTGGAAACCTCAGCAAGAGGTGTCTTCTTGCTTCTCATAGAATAGCCTCACAAATAAGGTCCAGCAACCAAAATAGGAACATCTCTACCCTATCTGGGAAACTATGCTGATCACAATGTACCAGGAAAAGTTTAAGCATTCACAGGAAATATACCCATTTGTGTGTGCTAGTGTGCTATATGACTAGTGTTAGGAAGCAGAAGTGCAGTTTTTAAAGGTATCTAATATGGTGGCAAGGAAAAAAGTACTAACAGACAAGAAAATAACCTTTGCAAGCAACACTTTTTTTTTTGCTTTGCAGAGTACTGAGTTCAGTTTATTATTTATAAAGTAAGGAAATTTGCAAGTGATGGAAACTCTTAAAGGGGTGCTCTGCCTTCATGAATGTAGAGTGGAGTTTTTGTGTGGCTGGACACAATCACGTGGCTGGATTCCCTAAGTTTGCTGCAGAACTGGAGAGGGCACTGTGGGCTCTGTTTTGTTTCCTAAGCCTACTTCACAGAAAATCAAATGTTTGATGAATTTTAATACTTCATTTTCATTCCCTTTCAACCACAACATATCCCTGAAGTGCAGCTCACAGGAGTGTCATTGACAAAAAATGCAGCTCCTTATTTTGGCCTCTTCCTATTGAAGTACCATTGACTTTGATCGAGGCAGTCTTGAGCCCTTTGTCACATAAAGAGGTTCAACTGAACAACTGTTAACTGACAGGCCACCTAAAAATGAAAAACTGTGTTTCTAAGGTGCATGAAACCATTACAATTGCTTATCATGTCTGCAGTTGTACAGCTTTTAGTGTGCATATAATTCACCAAGTGAATAAGGGCTGTATACAATTTCAGTGCAAAACATATGCAAAACTCAAAATCACCCCCTTTCCTTTCAGCTGTTTAAGTTCTTAGCATGTGTTTCTTATTTCCTATTTTCTTTTGCTTACCTTTTAAAATTCTTAATGCGCTCCTCTGTAGAAAAGCTGTATTCTTATCCTGAAGTTCTGTAATCTTTTGCCTGTCACTAGGAAATTGTCTTGTAGAGTTCATCCTGGGATGTTTTGTTGTTTGTTTGGCCTGTAAGGGAAGAAACAGCATCTTGAAGAGTGTTGTCTTTTTTTTTTTGTGCATACCATGCAGAATAAAGAAAACAAGTGTCCAGAGTCCGCAGGCTGGGAGTGTATCAGTTAATTAGTGGCTGGACATTGCTCGGTAGGAAGCCTGGCAAGGATTTTTTGTGCGTGTGTGTATGTGTGTTGTCTGCTCCCTTTGATCACTTGTGTGGTAAATAGACATGCAGGGTAGCTATAGCAACATGTGCTGTAGGTTGGTGGGAACAGAGGGGATGTGATCCCCCGACAAAGGGTAGTTTGTTAGAGTGGTTGGTTCTGATTAGAAAAAGGTGGCACCAATCAGGGCATTTAAAAACATCAGTTTTTGCAAAACGCAAATGGATGTTACCAGTTTCAAAGTAATGCTTGTTTCTGTAGCTCTGCAAGAGTAGATCGTGTGGAAGATTGGTGAGGAAGGGGGAGGGATAATAAAAAGCAGAAGCATAACCCGTTTACACTTTTGAATGTAAAAATACTCACGCTGGATGTGCTTTTTCTCGTGGTGCTGCACTGTCTATGCAGTTTGCAAAAGAAGCATTTTTAGGAGCCAAATTGCTGCAGATGATGCTACAAATAGTTGTGGTTTTAAAATATGGCTTCAGGAGGCAGTGATGATAATGTGATGTTAAGTAGTGCAGCTGATCCATTACCTTCCCCTGATTTAGTTCTAAGAGTTCCGTGTAGAATTTGCTGTCCCAAGATCCTGTTCCTATTTCAGCAGCCTACCTGTAGAGGTCAGACTTGAAGCTCTCAAAATCTTCCCACGATAGAATTTCAACCTAAAGCTGTAAAAATACGTATCCATAGTCACTTTCCTCATAAAGTTTATGTGGAACACTTTTAAAATAATGTTGGTTTTTCACTGTCAGGTTATTAAGTAACACCACGTTCTGCACTGATGGACGCCTGAAATACATCAAAATTCAGCTTCGTTTCATGTCTTGAGCAGAACCCAACCTAAAGCTTCTATTAGCACCTGAATTATTTAGATGTGTATCTCTGTCTCTGTGATCCCCACCAGGCCTCCTACCTTTGATGAGGTCTGCCTCCAGCTCCCTCCCTCCGGCCTGCCCAGCCCTCTGCTGTGCTGGCTGCCGGCTTCCCACTGCTGCCTGGTCCCAGGGCTTCCCCACTGGCAAGGGACAGGGAAGCAGGCAGAGCCACTGAGGGTTTCAGCAGCTTCTGAGCACTGCGAAAAGTTGTCAGACCTCAGAGTTCCTCCACAGACTAGCATGAGAGGTAAGGGATCTGCTGGAGCCTGGGGTCAAGGAAAATGAAATGCTGGGAACAAGGAGCTCACAGTGGCAAATGCTCAGGGAATACGCTGAAGCTCAAAAAATGCTTCAGCATTTGGAGAAACAGTTTGATTTGTCTGTGAGTGAAGACTGAGCTGAGAGAAAGGAGCAGACCAGTATTCACATACAGCTGTATTAACTGCCTTTTGGATGTGCGCTGGAGTTTGTTTAAACTGAATTTCAGACTTTGTAGGGTATTTCATTCTTTAGCCTGTTTTTGGTTGAAAGTCTTTATTAGAGTCATGCAGCTTAGACCTTGTAATGCTTTAGCAAGCTGTAAGGAATTGCTGTATATCCCTGAGATCCCTGCCTTGCAGTGCAGAATCCAGCCTGTCTGAAAGCTGGGAAAAACGCTAAAGGGTAGGAAGCTGATTTTGATCTCTTTTCTAAACAGTAAAAATAGTTCTTAATTCTTCAAAATTCTTTCCCATTTGTTGTCATGTCATGGTTGTTTATCATTGGTATTTATATCTTCCCAGGGGGATGTGGGAGGGGAAAAAACTGGCAAAGAGGCAATATTTGTTTGGCCCAAAATATTTATCAACTTTGTTGATTGCATAAGTGTTGAGATAACTGAGTACAAGAACAATTTTAAGGTAGTAAAACAAATAAAAGAAAGTCCAGGCTTTTATTCCTACAAAAGGAATAAAAGGACGGTAAATGAGGAGATCCATGGGGCTGATAGGATTTTTTTATTGTAGTGTGATAGTCTTTAAGGAAAATATTTATGGAGGAATATTTTATGGCCCCAGAAAGGAGCTGGTGACACGCTGTGACAGTCACTCCACATTTTGGGACAGGGAGGCCAACATATTTCTCATACCTTTGGTGGCAGCAACATCTTCCCATCACTCTTCACCCAGGCTGCCTTGTGCTGCCCGTGCACCTGTGGGGCTCCAGCCTCCCCCCCGGCACCCAGTGTCCGAGCAGGTGCCCGTGACTAATGGCATTAACTCATCTCTTTGGGTCTGCAGCCATTTCATTACTGAACAGCTGCAGCAGCAGCTCAGAGAAACCCCCCCCGCTCCCCACACACACCCCAGAGTAAGCAGGGCAGGCTCATTTGTGATTCTGGCAAGCTGATGCACTTTGTAGACTCAGGTGAAGTGAAAGCTTGCTTAGATGAGATACCCTCCTCCTCCCCCCCATCTCTAGGATCTCACTCCTTTTTTTTTTTTTTTAACCTTTATTTGAGGCACTAGCCAAGACTGATGTTTTCTTTCAAAAAATACTGAGAAATCAGTATTTTATGGCAAAATTGTTCTCAAAAAAATTCTCTTCTTTTTTCAGTAGTTATCCCATATGGAAACATGATCTCTTTTGTTTTTTATTTTGTTTTGGGGTTTTTGTGGTTGTTTGGTTTTGTGGGGGTTTTTTTCTTTTTAATTTGGCTTGTTTTGTGTATTAGTTCATGGATTTTTCTTCCTGAGAGGTAATTGGAGACTTAAAAAATATAAAAGAAGAAGAAAACAAAAGGAAAAGAGAAGCACTACATGTTTTCATACATTTATGTTTGGAATTGTAGTTGCCAAATCCAGCCACTCCATCATAAGAACAGACAGCATCCCAGTTTCAAGGACCTCTTCATCTCCAAGAAAGCTTCAAAAGTCTTAGAGGGGGTTTTGGTTTTATCATTGGATTGTACTGGTTTTCTCTGCCTGAGATTACGCCCTTATTGCAAAATCTATGTATTTTACATGGAATATGTACACTCTATTGACTTCTCCTTTGTGGACCACCAAGGTCTGCCTCTGTCTCCTGCCCCTACTTTCTTCCTCCTTTGTAACCAGCTCCAGCTCCCTGGGTAGTAAGGTCTCAAGCCCCCAGCCTGGTCTCTGGTTCCACGTCAGCTCTGGAGGCAGGGATACAGACAGATCTTCCTTGCTACTCGTGTTTCTGTTCTTGATGGAACTGCAAGAGGCTGTAGGCAGAAGCCTATGCAACTCTGTTAATAATCTCACTGAAAAATAAGCATGTTGTAAATCTGATGTGCAGAGGAATAACAAGAGTAGGGGAAGGGAAGGCTGCCCTGAGCAAGGAAAAGGACTGTTCCTCTTTAGGGCAGTGCATGTGGGTAAAGCTCTTGGGCAGGGACCCATCACTGTCAAGCACAGACCAGGTTTGTCCGTGTGATACTCGAGGGATTGTGTATTCCTGGGTTAGGCCTTGTGTCAAATGCCATCGATGCTAGCATGCATTTCCTCCCTGACAGGTTTTGAACAAATTACAAAGCTTAGGTTTTGACCATACAGGTCAAAATTTACCCTATCCCACCAGCACCTATTGAAATGGATAAAGGGTTAATGACTTAATTTCTAACTGGAAAACCTCAGAATTATAATTTAGACAGAGATTTCAAACTGGGATTTGAGCAGTTCAAAAGTGCACTGTATTGTTTTGGTCTAATTAACACAACACGGTGATAAGACATTAAAGCAGAGTGACAACACTATACATTGATAACAGGGGACATTAATGCCTGGAGACACAGTCTACATTGTAAAAATCTGAAAAAAGGGGGCTTATTATGTTAGATAGGTCAATGTGATTTGACCTAGTTTTGCTTTGCTGCTTGGAAATTATGTCAGTATTTGTTATGTCATCTCCTTGGATGAGCAATTTAACATCCTTTTTGCATTGCAGTGTTGTCCTAATATTTTATATATTTACTTGCTCTCTAAAAGGATCCTTCAGGCTAATTCTAGAGATCTGGGAAAAACTGATACAAAACAAAAAACCTCCTGAAACCAGCTTCCCTTTTATATATGCTCTCAGTGCAACAAAAAGGATTAAATTTAGTCACAGCAAAATTGTAGCTAGAAATTCTGAAAAGTATCTTGTCCCTTTTGTATTTAAAACTCAATAAAGCTCACAAATACAAAATGACTGTGCTAACTCGTATAGCCATGTACACCTTCCCCATAGAGGTTTTTAATTGCTAAAACCCAGCATTTTTAACTTTACCTAGATGCTTATCTAAAATAGAGTGGCTTAAAGGAACCACACCATAAACTTCTCTGAAAGGTTGTCTTGTACAAAGTCACCAGTATTTCTCTTGGAAGAACTGAGGTGTTTTTTTATTCTTCAGCAAAATCACAGGATCTTTTCTTTGTGTTTATATTTATGCTGGGTTTTCTCCTCTGCTACCATCTGGGCTTGTAAGGGAAGACCCTGCATTTGCCAGGGCTCAAACTGTGGTATATCGGGGAACAACCAGGGGATTAGATGTTACTGTTCTTTGCTCTAATGGAAAAATTTTGTTGTTGCAGTATTTTGGTAAATGTTGGCAAAGGAAAGCTCTGTCTCTTCCTCAGCTTTACCTGTCTCCTCACAGCTATGCCCCTTACTGTGTTTAACAAATACAGGATATTGTGAGGTTGCACCTTTTGCTTCTTACATTTCTTGATCCAAAATGGGCAGTTCTGAAGCCTGATTTTGATTCTGCTGAAGTCAGTGTTATTGGGGAGGTCAGGTGGATCCCCCCTTCAAAATACTCCTTTACTGTAGTTATTCAAATACATCTGTGAGTAAATTTGCACATTTGTGACAAATGCTGACCAGATCAGGTGACAGTGTGAGAGCAAAATCAGGCTTTCTTTCCCAGTTTTTTTTTTACAGTTTTTATTTTAATTCCTATTTTCTTGAGTATTAAGGAATTTGTTCTTGAGTTTTAGCATGAACTTGTTCCTTCCAGTGTCAAAATATTTTAATGAGCTAAGTAAGAGCTGTACAAGTTCCTTAGCACTTCTGCACAAATACATCTAATCTTCAAAAGGTCCTGCTTACTCAGAATTTTCAGCTCAAAAAAAATTTAAAATTGTAATAGCTATCTGAATTCTTTGAGCATATTTCAGATGCAAATGCTCTTACATCCCTTGTTAACCAGCTTAATTGGAACAAAAGTCCAGTACGAATGAGTGTTCAGAGGTGCCTCTTCTTTGCTATAACATTTGCTCTTGATCCCTAATTAAACCTTGTTACTGAAGGTTAAAAAATCCTCCCACAATTTAACTCTCCTTGAATGTCTTGACTGCAAAAGAAACTGTCAGGGGAGAAGTCTGCTATTGCCTCCCATGTGCCTCCTCCTTTTAAACAGAACTAAAGTGTAAACTGCTTATGAAGGATTAGCAATGACTGGAAATAAATATCACGTATCCCCAGAGTAGTAAAAGCATGAGGAAGATGACGACTGTGGGCTGACAACACGATTCACACAGCTAGGAAGACTATGCATGGAGAGGGATTCATGGGAAGTTCTCACTGTACTCTGGAGGTTTTCTGGCCCAACCTTCTCTCCAGCACAGGTCGCTACAGCAATTTCCTCAAACAGTACTGAGCATTTCCAGCACGTGAGAGTCCACTGCATTCCTGGGCAGCCTCTTCCAGTCTTCAGCTGCTCTTATGGGAAAGATTTTTTTTTTTTTTCCTTCAATCTACACAGAATTTCTCTTGCAGCACCCCATAGCACCTCATGCCCACTGCCTCTTGTTCTGTCAACAGGCATCCTTGTCAAGAGAGTAGCCCCGTTTCCTCTATAACTAACTTTTTAGATATTCAAGGAGTGTGATTAGATCCCCTTTGAACCTTCTGCTCTCCAGTCTGAGCAAACCTGTTTCCTTCAACCCTTCTTCACGTGTCAAGTACTACAAACCCCTTATAATCCCAGTGGCCTCTGCTGCACCCTTCTCAACTTCTCCCCCTGAGGAGCCACAAGTGGTCACAGTATTCCAGCTGTGACCTTGTAAGTAGGCTGAAATAGCTGTATTTCCAGGGTTACTGACTGCACTCTGACTGGGGCAGCCCAGGAGGCTGCTGACCACCTTCCCTGTCAGGACACACCACTGGCTCCCATTCAGCTCACTGCCTGCCGCTGCCCCCAGGTCCCTTTCAGCAAAGCTGCTCCTCCAGCTCATCAGTCCCCAGCTTGTGCTGCAGCTTGGGGTTACTTCTTTCGAAGTGCAGAACATTACATTTATCTTTGTTTAGGCTCACATTATGGTTTACTTGATAAAGTTACTTTACAGCCTCCAAGAGGGACTTCCTGGCCAACATAACAAAACAAAAACAAGCCCCCAAATTTCCCCTGTTTAACTTCATCGTATTGCATGATTGCTCACAAAGGGCTTTAGTTATTCCTCAAGTGTCATCTGTCTTTCTGGACCAGAAATCCTGGGGTATTAGATCATGCATTTTGTCTAATTTGTCTATTTCCATGGTGTTTTTTATTGTGTGTTTCTATGAATTTATACCTCTAAATAGTGTAGAAGAGTCAGCTTTAGGAAGACAGATTATGTCATTTTGGTCTTGCAAATCTGGAAACTGTTACTGGAGAAAACAGGTTTATGGAGAAATGCACTTTATTTCCCCATTTGTCTTGGGCTGACGATGTAGGTATGCACCAAAAGAGACTAACAACCAATGGTGCTGATTTTTTTGCCCAACGTTCCCTTGAGTTTTCAGACTAATTCCAGTACACTTTCTTAGTCCAATGATGTTTTTTAGCTCTTTGTATTGAGCCTTGCTGACCCCCACCATGACACTGCTCTAGGTTTTCTGTTACTGCCTCCTGGCTTCTCTCTCCCCAGTTTTTTGGCCATCTGCTCTTTCCCCAGATATCTGAACACCACCATATGGTACCTGCATAAGGTAAATGCAGGGGAAAGAGAGGGGAAACACTGTCTCAATCCCTCTCCTTTTTCAAATGTCCATTTAACCTCATCAGAGAGGTATAACTCCTGGCACTGTCAGTGTGAAGCTGGAAGTTTGATCGTGACAAAGAAGAAAACTGGTTTTTCCCCTCTCTTTCTCTCCTTGTAGCAGTGAACTGGGATTGCAAATTTTTCTTGAAAAACCCTAAGATAGAAAATCTATTTTAGGCTTTCTGAACATCTTTTGGCAGATGTTTGTGCCATTGGTTGGTGCTATTCCAAGGGATGTCTAAGTGTGTTTCCTTTTTGAGGTACTTGAGGTAAAAGAAGGGGAAAACAAAGGAAAGAAAGGGGAAGGTTTGGCTGTTTGTGTGTTATTCCTACAAAATAGCAGGGGAAGCAGCTCTACTTTTCTTGAGAGCAGTATAGTTTAAAATATCAGGGTGCACTCCTGAGACTAGACTAGGTTACTCAGAAAATAAAGTACAGAAGAGAGGGACAGAGAGAGGTTCAGGGGGAAAACAACTATGTGGTAGAGGAGACCAGGAGGAGCCTGCAGAGAAGGAAAAGATTAACAGTCTCTCGTCTCCAAATTGCATTAGGAAAGCAGAGGAAGCAGTCTTTATCCAGAAATTGAGAATGAACCTTGTTTGAAAATCTTGAGGATGAAAATAGGATTTTTTAGTGGTACAAAGTCAGAAGTTGCCTTGGTGAGCACAAATGAAAGAGAGAGAAATAGTACAGGAACTCCGAGAACTTGGAGAGAAAGAGAAGGAAGGTAGAAGACCGAAAGGTAAGGAAGATAAAGAAGGCCTATGAAGGCTTACAAAGAGGGTTGAACACTTACAACCTCCATTGAAACTGTCTGGCCTTTCTCTTCTGGAAAGAACCATTCCCAGTTGTACTTGTTCTTCACATTTGCATTGCAGTGTAAAGGTGTAATGGGATGATCAATGGAGTTTTGTTTGGAAAATAGTTTTGGAAAACTATTTTCCTAGCAAGCTTTACTTTGCAGTGTCTTTTTAAAATTCATAGGAGTATGAGGAGCAACACTGGGGTATTGGGTATTTTAATGTCTGGAAAAGAAGCTAAAATATATGGCTTACTCTTCTGGTCAAACTGCAAGGCTTCTGACTTTTTTAGTACTTTTTTTAGGGCAAGTAGATGTTCTCTACCAGCTGCTGAAATCAGAGGCCCGTGAGGGCTAGAGGTGCACATAATCCTTTAAAAAGCCAAATATAAAATAAAGCAATAACTTTATGCATCTTCATTTCTGCAATTTGTTAGCTGGACTTCTGGGGCAGTGTTAGGGTAAAAAATTCTGAGAGTAATTTTTACTATAAGGTGCTGTTAAAAAAGGGCTTCATTCTAATTATAAGAACATTGCTCCTGATGACCTTGTAGGTCTTACACTGTGTGAATAAAGACTCACCCTGCAGAAGTGACAGTATCAAAACTTTTCCCCAAAAATTTCATGACTGAAGTTCCATAGGAAAAGCTAGTTTTTGTGATAAAGCCATTTGATGTTGTCACCTCAGTAAAAGGTACTATGAAATGTATATAACCTAAGTGGTATCATGATATGGAGGGATGTACAATGCTGTACTTCATGTCAGGCATAAGTCCAGCCATTATAGCTGAAAGGTCAATGATAATTAATTTTCCTAGCTTTGGGCTGTTTCATTTGAAAGTTCTGTGCAAAGACATCCATTGGAGATTTAAAAGATGTGTTAATGTGCTATGCTGTGCAGATCTACACTAAGCAGTAATGGGATGGCATATGCACTGCAGGAAATGAAACAAGCTTGGGGATTTGCTCATATTTGCAATAGACATTTATTTACTTAGTGTGTTCTTTCTTGTGTGGGGTGAAAAAGTTACATATGTCTTCAGGTGATAATGGACAAATTGTTTAATTAATAGGGGTGATTTTGCTCCAAATCAGAAGGTCAAGAATCTTTGCCCAGTGTGTGGGAAAGAACGATACTCAGAGTGATTAACACCCAGAGGAAATTTCTGAGTTTATTTTGGCTGGTCTGTAGTTGATAATTCCCTTGGCTAAAGGAATGCCCGGCTCCATGTCAGTCACCATTCCCAGAGCTTAACTTTGAATAGCAGTTACTGGTCACACATGTTGGACTTGTCAACTCTTGTTTCAGAAACACAATGTAAATTGGCACATAGGTAAACTGTAGTATTTGGGGGTTTTGTTTCTGCTTTATTGTTGTTGAAAAACTCTAGTTTTTAAAAAAAGGAAATACAGGAAGGTTCTTGGTATAAGTGTGCTTGTATGAATTAAGAGACTTCATGCCACACTACTTTGTTATATGGGCAGAAGAAGTTTGACAGATAGAGGTAGTGAGAATGGGGAAAACAAATTCCTGTAACTCAGAAGGGTACAAGGAACATCCACTCTCCAAATCCTAATTATACAAATAATGGAATGAGTCATAGTATCTCAGAAAATAGTTAAGAGAGATGGTATAAAAGATCAAAAGCCATAAAAGCCTCCAGAATAGCTCAGAATGAGGGAGACAAATTGCTAGAGTTCGTGCACTAGCAGAAAATTATTTGGGGGAAGGAAATGGCAGATGATAGTAGGAAGTGGACAGTGCTCATACTAAGAAAGGCTGGTCCATAAAAAAATCTAAATCCCCAAATCTGACCTGGGAAATTTCTGCCCAGACTCTAGATGTATCATCAGTTTAACTTCCAGCACGTAAAATGTGTTGGCCACATTTTCCAAAGATTCAGAGCATATTATTTCAGTGGGTGAAATAATGCACAGATGTTTTACCATGCCAAAACTTGGCTGTGGTTTAAAGCATCATTTCAAAGGTTTGGTACATGGTTGTATTTTTAATATTTTGCAGATTTATCTTTATCTATTAAATGCAAATGTGCTGAGGCAGGAATCCTGGACTTGGGTCAGTCTGTGGTCTGTTACCTTTCCATATGTCCACACTGCAACTGAGGAGTTTATTATTCAGCTTGTTTGGGTGGTGACCTCCAGTTCTCCCAATCTAACAACATAAGCAGTTCTACTTTCATGTCAGCCACTATATGTCCCTCAGTCACCTCAGGGGGAGGACACAGTCTAAATCAATTTATGCTGCTAGTTTTCTAATACCTGTTTATACTTCCCTCCACAGTGCCCAGAAGTTCAGCAAAGCCTTCCTGCAGTTAAGTGGAAAGCATCAGGGAGCAGCTCAGATGTAAAAACCACAGTAACTGCCCCAGTAAAACTTAGGAACAAACACAGGAACTTCAGTCTGAAAACTGGTGTGAAAAAACAGTGGAGCGAAAATTTTAAATACCTGAGTTGAACATGATTTTATCTACCTTACTTAACTGGATTTTAGATGTCTGGGTCTAAACCTGTGACTTATTACTTTTATCAGAGAAGGGAGGAGATATAAAAGAAGGGACCTGCAGAATCATGCCTTTCCCAAAAATACCTTACTTAACTAGTCTTTATCATCTGTGCAGTCTCTCTGGAAAGGATGTCTGGATTGACATACAGAGCTGAAACCCCCTGGTGCTGTGTTGGATATTCACTTAACTAGGGAAGAAAAGTGATGGGAAGGCTTTAAATAGATTGTGTTAAAAGATGTTTTGTAACGTAGATTTGATCTAGGCAGAACAATACAGAATTATGAAAATAATATTGGGCGTTTGCTATTCTCTGAGAAGTCAGGGTAAGTGAAGGATTACTGTGTTAGTGTTTCAGCAAGGTCTAATACAGCATGAGGAAACAGGGTGTAGAGAAAAGGCATCTTCAGTAGGTTTGGTATTTTAAA
Organism: Oriolus oriolus; assembly: GCA_013400235.1. Lineage (NCBI taxonomy): Eukaryota > Metazoa > Chordata > Aves > Passeriformes > Corvidae > Oriolus > Oriolus oriolus. Next base: position 27,329 of record VXBT01011976.1, read on the forward strand.
GAAAAAAAGCTTCATGCTAGCCTTAAATCCAATAGTACTCTTAGTTTGTTGTGTTCCCCCCTCACCCTTATTTAAAAAGATTTAAATGGAAGTGTTTGGTTTTTTAAGACAGGAATAGTATTTACAAAATGAGACAGCAAAAGACTGTTCTGCCTATAAAAGACATACCTTTTAAAACCAGCTTCAACAGGAAATCCAAATGTGATATTCCACAGATTTTTAAAGAAGCCGTTCATAGGCATTTGCTTATAATTAAACGTTTGTAAGAAATTCAGTGACCCATTTGATGTACGTGAGGGAGGGTATACCATCCAGAGGGAGCTTGACAGGATTGAGGAGTAGACCAATGTGAACTTAATCGAGTCCGGGCCATGCCCAGTATCCATACAAACTGACTGATGAGTGGACTGAGAGCAGGGCTGTGGGAAAGTACTTTGGGATACTGGTGGATGAGAAGCTGGACATGAACTGACGACGTGTCCTTGCAGCCCACAAGGCCAGCTGCTTCCTGGGCTGCATCAAAAGCAGGTTGATGGAGGAGATTTTACCCCTCTGCTCTGCTCTGGTGAGACCCCACCTGGAGCACTGCATCCAGGTCTGCAGTCCTCAAAACAGGAAAAACATGGACCTGTTAGAGCAGATCTGGAGGAGGGTCACAAAAATGATCAGAGGGGTGGAGCACCTCTGCTGTGAGGACAGGCTGAGAGAATTGGGATTGTTCAGCCTGGAGAAAGAAGGCTCAGAGAAGACTTTGTTGTGGCCTTTCAATAATTAAAGGGGGCCTACAAGAAACCTGAAGAGGGTCTCTTTTACAAGGGTGTGTGGTGATAGGGCAAGGGGTAACAGTTTTTAAATTCTAAGAGGGTGGCTAAAAGGGTGGATTTAGGTTGGGTATAAGGAAGAAATTTTTTATAAGAGCGGTGAGATACTCAAACAGGTGGTCCAGAGCAGTTGTGGATGTTCCATCATTAGAAGTGTTCAAGGTCAGGCTGGGTGGGGCTTTGAGCAATGTCATCTATTGCTGTTGGTGCCCATAGCAGGGGTGTTGGACTGTATGATCTTTGGTTTGAGTTGAAAAGACTTTCATTCTATGATTCTTTTTTCTTTTTTTGTTTATTTAGGTCATGTTTTAAGCAATATTATGAGATTCCCTCTTTTAATAAGGCATTCTAATCTTGATTAAACCATGCATGACTGCATTCCAGGAATTGTACTGGTTTAACTGGAAATTCTCTGGATATACTGCACTTTTATGGTGGGAGTCTTCTGACAATATAGTCACTGACAACGGGGATACCTATGCCTTAGCCCATTTGCTACTGGCTTCTTTTGTGGTCCATGGATATAGGTACTTCAGAAATAGGACTTTTCTTTCCACTAAAACCATACAAAACTATAAGACAAATTGCTTCCTTGAAATGCCTGTTGAGTAGGAAAGGATCCCAGGATTACAAGGATCTTGTCATCTGTGGGCTTCTGTATTTTAGACACCAACTTCATCAGATGAACTGAAATGTAGTATCATTTAGGCTTTGTTTCCCTGACATCTGTCATAGCCCATTCAAAGATGGCTATATAAGACATGCAGCAAAATGTTGCTTTATGTAGTTTTTCTGAAGTCAGGTGAGATAAATTTCAGCCTTTATAGAGAGTGTGTCCAGCTAAGGTTAGCAGAGTGGTACTGCAGTCTCCTGGCAGCCAGGGATGATTTCTTCACCAGAATTCACACTACAGCTTATTTTAAGTGCTCAATGGTATTTAGTCACGGTGAACTGAGTGAGGGCACAAACTGACAATTTAATTTCAAAAATGTTGACTTCAGAAGCATTTTTCCCATCTAGAATTTAATTACGGTTGAGACCTGTATTACACCCTGGAGCAATCCTAATGGGAACCTTACCTGTGGAAGGAAATGTTGCTTCTTCATACCACACATTTTTATCTTCATAAACCAGCACTGCAGTCATTAATATCTCGGGTCTTTTCCCACTCATTCCCATTATTTCACTTTTTCCTGTGTATTCTATTTCTGAAACTCCACATTTCCCACTTCCCAATCTTGCCCACACTTGAATTCTTGGTCAGATTTTCCTGAAGGTGAGAAGCCTTTGGCATACTCAGTGCCTGTGTCCACATTAAGAAGTCATGCTGGACCAGTTAACAGCACATCAGGAGAATGAAGTGATTGATGCAGAGAACCCAGCATCCAGACTATGCACATTTTGCTCCCATTCTGTACTCCTTATAGTCAGGGCCTGAGACTTCATTAGCAGCAGAAGGTCATTATTAAGTGCTCATCTAGAGCTCATCATCTGTGCTGTTTAGTCTGAGAGGATGAGACTTCATGCACTCAGCATTAGTCAGAGATGTGAATCCAAGCCTGATTAATGGAGAGGATTGGGAGGTTGCTTAAAAGTGTTCTCATGACCTGAACTCAAGCACTACCGGGAAGACGTACAGCAAGCACAGCTTCTGCTTTGCAAGGGCACAGATATCCTTGAATTAGCATTTGTACTGCTCATTTCCCTAATGCGGCTTTCCAAGCCAGGCTCATCCTGAGTGATGGTGCTAACAAAGCAGATACAGCTAATGAGCAAGCCACGCTCAGAGGCTCGTAGGGCACAATGGTGTGACTGTCCCTCAAGCGAGGAGGTTAAGTTAGACACGAGTGAACTTGGGTATTCCGAGCACCGTAAAAATGATGAAGGGCAGGCTTAGTTAGGAGGAAGATGGGTTTGGGTCAGGCTGGGAGAGGAGTACTAATGCTAAGCAGTGTTATAGTGCTAATCCTTTTAACTTCCTCTCTGGGCTTTGTTGCCAGACCCCTGTTGGGGCCTGATTATTCAAACTTTGCTCTGTCTTCCCAGGCACCCATTTTGAGCAGAGCTGTTTCTTTCCATGTTTAACAGGGGGCTGAACTGCAAAAGGCAGCTAGTGTTTCTTCAAGGTGGGAAAGGGGTTTTTACTGTTAAAACATTGTAACTCAACCAAAGTTGTGTAATATCTGCTGACCAAGCATATGAATGTGTTTAGGACGTTTTACTGCTCAGAAGTATGGGAGTATTGTATCTGTGTTGCATTATTTCTTATCTCAGCTAGCCATGGAAAGATCTCTTCTATAGAAAAGCTCAGGAGTACATAAAGGCACTGTTGTTTCTTGGAGTTAGTGAAGCTATGAAACGCATGAACTTTACCCCTTGTCTCTACAAAAGATTTGCCAGTTCTATGAATTTTAAATCCATGGGAAATTTTTGTTGCCCTCGGCTGCTGGGTTTCAATGGCTAAAACTCTTTTTGAAGTCGTGCTTGAATGCTATTTTCTTTATAGCCTCCAAAATGACACCTTATGTTTTTCCTGCATTCATAACACTGAGAAAAAGATGAACAAGTGTTCCCTGTTCGACCAACCGTCATATATCATCTGCTCTGTTTGGCTGCTTGAATGTAGTGATTAAATGCCCATAATTCCAAGAAATACTAAAATGTGTTTAGCAGTTTGATGTTTTAAAATCCAGGAATAAAAAGGCAGATGTTATGATCCATGCAGGAATAGTACATACAAAGTGGGGGTAGGGCGCAAGAAAACTGGAACAGTTTCCTGTGTAATGAGCCGTGCATGGCAAGGACTCTAAGGAATGGCCGGCAGCAAAGAGCTACCTACAGCAATGTAATCATTTTATGTTCCATTGTGGCCTCGTTATTTTAGAATTTATAGAAATTTATGCTGCAGGAAAATATGAACCCTGTTGTACAACTCTGGTGAGGAAGAAAATCAAACTTTGAAGAACTGGGCTGTCATTTAGAAGAGCTGCATCCATCAAATTCTGATTTTTAACTGAGTGTTTTGGAGATGAAAAGGAGAGAACTTTGATTCAGGAAGGAGATGGTACCATACTGAGCACCTGAAATGTCATGGCACACGTGGGCATTTGCAAATGGCACCTTTTGGCTATCTGACTGTAGCTTCACTTTTGCGTACTCGAGATGATGGGCAAAAAGAGCACCCTATATTTTCAAGGTCACTAGAAACATATTAAATGGATCTGTTTTCTAAAGACTACTGAGAACTTACTCCTCAAAAAAATTGGATGCAAACTGGATATATAAAAAACATATATTGTCATATGCCTTTTTTGAAAATAAAAGATATAACAGTAAGAAAGAGGAAAAAATTAATTTGCCTTCAATTTTCCCATCTGTATTATAAACCAATGTCATAATCAAAACCATTCCAGGATACATCCTGTCTACTGAGTCAGAAAAAAACCTAAAGATCCCAGAGCTCAGATAGGTCTCTGCATCTATATTTACTTCTCTAGGGAAAACTGTAACTTATGTCAGACAATTTATTCACCACTTCTCCCTTGGAAATACAACCTTACTTTTAGTTTAACTAAAATAAAGTCAGATAGAGTCCTAAGTTAAAATACATCAGGTAATACCCACCAATAATCCTGATGTCCAGATTTGTGTGTGCAGTGGTGTGTCCAGCATGACAGACACAGAAGTATCTTCAAAGAGGGTTGTGAGAGAACAGTGTTTTCAAACACCAGATTGGTGAAAATGTGATTTTGTTAATTATTGGAACCATTCTCCCTAAGAGTATTCTGCTAACCAGTTCACTAACCAGTTGTCCTGGAAGAGTCAGCCTGTTCCAAATGCTGTACCATCACAGAACTCCTTTCACCTCCCCAAGCATCTGAAAAAGGCAGATAGGAAACCTAAGGGAGGTTTGATAACACTGACCATAAAAAGACACCCTTTTCCCTTATATCTTAACTACATATTTTTACAATGTCATTTTACTGATTTAAACAAGTACTTGCTTCTGAAATATTTCAGTTGGAAGCAGGCCCTCATTTTTTAATATATGAAGTAGTAGAATAAAAATATATATGTGAGAATGCTTTAAAGATTGTGTGTTCAAAATGTTTTGTCTTGAGAACAAGCACCATTCAATGTACTGGGGATCTTTACCAAACAAGCAGCTGATTGTGCGAACTGCTATACTTCATCTGCTACAATAGGGTGATATTTCTCTTCAAACTAGACAGAAGAAATCTTTTCAAGCCCTTGAGCACAGGTCTGACTCAAAGCAAAGAAAGGTATTTATCAGAGAAGCTCAAGTGGATGGCAGAGTATTATGCTTTGAATTGTTTATATTCTCCTCTCTCTCCTTTATATTATTTTAAACTCTGTTTTGCTTGGTATCTGAAATAGGATATCCATATTCCTGATGCAACATGAAGATATGAGACATGGAGTTTTTCTTGTCTGACTTTTTAGGGGAGGGATGCTACACAAATGTAGCTGAAAAATTTACATCGCTCCGTTATTGAGGGCTCAGGTTTCATATGTCTGATTTACAGTGTTCAGATCATTAGGGGTGGCACAGACATGAATAATTCTGTTCATAATAGTGTCAGACACTTTTCCCTGTTACTTGTGTGTAAGACCTGAATAATATCATTTACTTTATTGATTTTGGTAAGTGAAAATCATTCTGGGTGTTGTGGTTAGTCACTTATTTTGAAATTTTTCAGTGTGTAGTTCTCATTTCAAGGATCTTTCTCACAGAAAGTGTCCTTTCTCCTTGTATGCACATAATATGAATTTTTCACACAAGTGAAAACGGTCACATCTAAAGCTGATAATACCATGTAGTTATGTGGTTATGTAGTTATGTGGTTCATAATTATAAACCATGTTGGTCACATTTTGGTTTTGTACAAACGGTCTAGGCCACCTTCCACCTAGAGACAGTTGCGAAGCCCAGTTTGACTTCATAATAAAGCACTCAGGAAGACAAGGACTGTGTTTTTCGGAATCATGTTTTTGTGCTTTCATTTCCAGGAAATGCTAATTCTTACGACTTCATAACCCAAGTACAAATATAATACAAAGCCATAGATTTGAATAATACATGGAGTTTTTTGAGTATTAGCCCTTCAACATTTCAAAATAATTTACAATAATATAAGTGCTGAAGGGAATGGAGTTTCTTTGCTAAAGATATTCTGTGCTTTGGATGTGTGATAAAATCCCAGCATGAATGCACAGCAAAATGAAGTATTAACTTTCTTTGCTTCCTAAAGGGTTCGAAATGTTTTGCTCCTGTGGGATTTCATGTAAGTGATGCGGGATGTTTAGTCTACAGCTTTCTATTCACCTTTGAAAAGCCTAGGTTGTATAATCTGATTTAGGTGACAATTGAAAGAGCTCATTGGTCTCAGTTTAGTTCCTTTTTTATTAAATCACCATCAGACACTTAACACAGTGCTGATCTTGGCAATAACAGACCCATTTTGAGGCATACTGGCGCTAATAGAGTAAAAGAGGCATGGAGTAAAAACTTGGCTTTAAAAAAAATTAAATCCCGCAAAGTCTTTCCTTTTAAACAGCACAAACATTTATGGAAATTTTGCAAAGTCAAACCCTACCTACTGCATGGGATGCCTTTATTCTCAGAAATAATAGATTATTCTGCATTACAAATGGCAAAGGTATTGATACTGCTGGAAAAAAAGTCCTCAGTAGGAGGAACTGCATTATGGTAAAAGTGATTTGCACTGGGTTATTAAAGATAGCAGTGTAGTAGAATCTGGCCAGATTGTATAATTTTTAGGCGTGGCCATTGAGTCAGAAACTATGCTAGATTAAGAAGATGCTGACTTTGATCACCATCTTCGGTCATCTATTTACATCTGATCCATCCCAAAGTTGTAACAGATATGATAGGGTAGTATAAAGATCTGCAATAATAAAATAAATAATTACTATCCATTGATCTAGGAAGAAGCAAAAAAGTTGCCTTAAGGAATAAGGGCAACAGCAAAGATTTTATTAAAAGGAAGTTTCTCATCCTGCATCATTGCATTCTGGAAAGGTGGGTCAGTTCTAGTTTTTTAAAAATGCTGTGCCAGTTAATTCCATTTCTGTAATGATCTGTGGATCAAAAACTATGCATTGCAGCCATCAGTAGAGGTTTTTGAAAGATACAGGCTAGACCCAGCAGAAGAAAAAGGTTTAGAGTCTAGCACTTAAGGGGGCTAATGTGTTTTAAAGCTACTACTCAAATGGACCATAGCTTAATCTCTGTGCTGCCAGTCAAGACAGTGATTAAAAACCACCCATTCAGGCAATTGCTTCTGGGTGTTGATGTGCCAGGTTGGGGGGTGGAGTTAAGGGCATGGAGAAGAAGAGGGTTTATGAATGTATGGCTCATGTTTGACCAGCTGAATTTCAAAAAGAAGGAGGGGAAAAGAGGGAAAAACTCAGCTTGCCCCAGGAGAGGGGAAAAAAAGAGAACAAAACTTCCTTCAGTAAACTCAGCCAGTCACACAATCATGATTTCTGAGTTCCTCACAAGAGAGCTCCCCCCTATCACTACTCTAAAGAGAAAACAAGATTGTGAAATCAAAA
>VXBT01011976.1:34764-325171 GCA_013400235.1 Oriolus oriolus
AGGAAGCTTGTAAATGAGACAGGGTTTATCCTGAAATAATAACCTTAGCAGTGATAGCAGGGCTCCTGGTGAACCCCTTGGTGGACTTTTTAATCTGTCTCCTTAGATGCCGAGTGTCGTTTTTAAAGCAGGTTCTTTATGTCAAAGGAGATTAGCCTTGGTGACAGAATAACATATTCTTGAATGTGAATATGTAAAAAAAAGTACTTTTCCTCATCTCCCCTGCTGGTAATTCTGATATATTTTGGTAATTCTTGTATATATTGCTGTATTATTTGCTTGTTTATTGTGTAGATTTGTTTGTATACAATTACTCCTAAATTACTTTAAAAAATCAATATGGAGAAAAAACACTTTTTCTCTTGCTAGCTAAAAAAAGAGTTACTGAGGATAGCATTAAATCTTTCAACATTAAACATTTAAGTAACTGATGGCTGTGCTGCTGCCTTTTGAATTCATGCATGGCTGCTGAAATATTTCATCTCTCAGGGTTTCCTACACATCTCATCCATGCTAATGTGAGGAAAATGTTTTGGTTTCTCATCTTTTACAGAGAGTATCTCATTGAATGGCTGGTACACTCAGCTCCCCGAGCAGAGAGGGTAATGCCAGCGTGACCTTGGTGCCAGTAAAGCACCAAGTGAAACAGCTTATCTTGAGTGCCATTGTGCGGCATGTACACGGCGACAGAGGGATCTGGCCCAGCCAGCATGGGTTTGGGAAAGGCAGGTCCTGCTTGACCAACCTGATCTCCTTCTATGACAAGATGACCTGCCTTGTGGGTGAGGGAAAGGCTGTGGAGGTTGTTTATGGGGACTTCAATAAAGCTTTGACACTGTTTCTCACAGGATCCTCCTGAAGAAACTGGCTGCCCATGGCATGGACAGGTGCACTCTCCTCTGGGTAAAAAAGCTGTCTGCATGACCAGCCCAGAGAGTGCTGCTGAATGGAGTTCATCCAGCTGGGGGACAATCACCAGTAACATTTCCTAAGGCTCAGTATTGGGGACAGTTCTGATACACATATCAATGACCTGGATGAGGGGATTGAGGGCACCTTCAGTCAGCTCACAGATGACACCTAGTTGGGCAGGGGCGTTGATCTGCTGGAAGGTAGAAAGGCTCTGCAGAGAGATCTGGACAGGCTGGATTGATGGGCTGAGGCCAACGGTATGAGGTTCAACAAGACTAAGCGCCGAGTCCTGCACTTCAGTCACAACAATCTTTAGCCATGCTAGGGGAGGTTTAGGTTGGGCATGAGGAAGAAGGTTTTCACAGGAAGGGTGATTGAGCACTGGAATGGGCTGCCCAGGGAGGTGGTGGAGTCACCCTCCTTGGAGGTGTTTAAGGAAAGGCTGGGTGTGGCACTCTGTGCCGTGGTCTAGAGGACAAGGTGGTGTTGGCTCACAGGTTGGACTTGATGATCTCACGGGTCTTTTCCAGCCTAATCGATTCTGTGATTCTGTATCCTACACACCTAGGACAGCAAAACTTGCTTTTTACGCAGAGTTTTTCTCAGACTAATGCTTCTGAATCTGGCCTTCCCCCTGCCTTAGAAATCATGTTATTTCATTGCTGAATTACAGATACCTCAAGAGGAGGTGGAAGCTCTTGACAGGCCCTGCTGCTACCACTTCATTTTCCACATCTTGCTTATGTCTTTTGTACAGGAGCTCTGCCATGCTTCTCGTCAGGGATTTATACTCATCTTTATTTTCTAGAGGTGTACATAGAGGTTTAGGAAAGGAAAGAACTCCAGAAAATACTGTAAATAAGGTGTCCATATGGGACCCTTTCACATATACAATGTTGCTGATTTGAGTTGAAAGACAAGCACAAAAAAATTGTAGTGGCTTCTATGAGGGATTTTTTTAAGGCTTGGTTCTTACAAGCTGGAAATGAGAGCAGCTTTGACTGGTATTTTAGATGCTGTTCAAAAGTGGTTAAAGTATGCTGATGAAAACAGACTTAATTTCTTGCCCTGGCTTGTGGGGGTATTTTCTGTCCTTGCAATGGAATTTTCCCTCACCACTGCACTGGAAGTCCTCCAAGTGCATTTGCAAGGCTAGCAGAAAGAGGAAATGTACATTGAAACAAGCACTGCCCATTTCTGCTTGGCTTGAGTAGGTCTGGCCTTTGTGAAAGTCTTGAAGAGATGCTGGATCACCCTTTCCTGATGGTAGTCAAGGAACCTGAGCAGGGTTTGAACGAAGTAATATAAACTGGATATGAGCTATGAGTTCAGTGCTGTTACATGCTCCCATCTCTCCCGGAGAGGACTGGTTTAGCTGTCTGATGATCAGGAAGCCAGAACATCCGGGCTGTACTGTTTTTCTCTAAGTTATTAGTGGAAGAGATGGATACCAACAAGGAGACATTCATGCTGCCTATTTTGGACACCTATCTCCCGAGGAAGATTTGTCTCATGCCATTCCGGAGTGCCTGTTTCACTCAATTTTCTAGACAGAACCTTAAAGAGGTGGCTAAAATTTTGTCCAGCTTTTTAATGGCTAAAAATAAAGTTTTGTTCTGTCATGTCTAGAGCAACTTAGCTATCAGTTCTTTGACACAGGCCACCTGCCTGCCCCATTTGGCCAGCCCCTTGCCCCATTTGCCCTTTCTCAGAGTGGTTTCTTGACAATATAGTCATCCCATGCTAATCTGGCTCATCCTGTCTGTGGCATTAGAGGTGACTGAAGTTTTCTTTTCTTAACTGAAAGTGGAAAAAGAAGCTGCAAGAAATCTAATCATGGAGTGAAGGGATCAAAGCATGGGTTTATGTTCCAGGTGTGGCTCCATGGCAGATGATTGTTCTGACACCATTTTGGGTGTGGATCTCTGTGCTGATGAGGAACTTGGAAGGAGTAGAAAACAGCTGCAAAACTCAGTGCAGGAGCAAAGCCCTTAACACATCATTCCCAACTGATCTGCCCTAACTTCCAGTGGCAGCAAACTGTTCTTTCTGGCATATTGTAGCTACTTCTTTTCTGCAGCATCTCAAGTAATACAATACCTTTTCATTATTTCTTGTTGCTGGAAGGGAAGTGATGAGTTCATGTTCTGAAAGGGGAATTTTTTCATCTAGGACAAATGCAGGCAGAAGATATTATTAGGTTGATTCAACAGAAAACAAAAGTAGTTAGAAGATGTGACATTTATATCCTTACATCCATCTGTAAGAATTTGTGGTTTTAGGACTAATACAGTAAGTCTCCTGTCAAGGAAATTTAGCTGCCAGCCCAATTGGTTTCCCAGAAAAGAAGTCTCTGTAGACTGGCTGCTGTTTACTAAGTGCACGGTGGCCATTATTCAACCTTTTGGGCAGATTCCTTTTGATTGTTATGGAAAAAATGGAATTATTCTCTCTTTGTTAAACAAAAATCATGTTCTTGAATTTATAACAGATTCATAGACATTAGTGCAAAGTAATCCAAAGGTGGGTTGTTTGGCCTGTCTTGTTTGTCTTTTTCCCCCTCTTCTCTCTTCCCCACCAAGTCATGCTCAGATGTCAGCTGTTGCTGAACCTGTTTGGTTGCTTTGTGAAATCTGGAGGGCCACGAACTGCCACCTGGAGCTGCTACCCAGAGCAGCCACTACTATGTCTGACTAGTTCACAAAGACACATTTATTCTGGTTGGCATTAATTAGATGAAGAAGGTAGGAAAGAAAAAGAGAAGAAAAGAAGTTATTGCATTCCTGAGCTGATAATATATACAGGACTGACAAGTGGAGAGGAAAATTGCAGAGCATAGCGGCCGTCTCTACTGGCAACTGAAAGCAGCCCAGTCACTTCGTTTTCAAGGGACTCATGCTGTGTCTGTTTGCTCTAAAGAGAGCTAGGAGGGATAAACTGATGATAGCTGTGGCAAATAAATGTTACCTGGAATGGAAAATTGAATTTGCAATAAATATTAAAAGGATAGAATCAAGATTCCGATCCTTTGAATCTTCACTATGTAAAGCACTAATAGGCAATGGGTTTTTTGGGGGAAGGCTTTTTCGTGGCTTTTGTTTGGGGGGGGTTGTGAAATTATTGCTCAGCAAGTCGAAAACTTAAAAAATGGTACGTTATAAAGGGCTAAAGCATAAAAAGGCTTTCAAAGGAGTAACTAATGGAAGATGGGCACATGGATGGCTGTTCTACTGCATCAGAGTGGGTATTCCTGAGAGAGGATAAGTCAGTAATAGGTTTGTTCCTCAGTTTTCTTTTACCTCACCCATCTTCTATGGGACACAGCCTTTCCATGGCAACTGTGAAGAGAACATTTGGTTAATCTACTGTGACTGCTTCCTATGAAATGGTATGTCTGTATTAAAAATCTCAGGTTCAAGGAGATTAAAATTAATGGCTGCAATATGTATTATTCTCAACTGGTATTCTGCGGTATGTTAATACCAGTCCTGTATGAACTTTAGCTTTTGAAACATATTAATTATTGCCTGTGTAATCACCTTTTCATTAACAGAAACTTGAAATTTAACACCCTTACCAGTCAGAGGACTTTGTCATTGCTTTTAGGCTGAAAAATGCCACGCTCAAGACCTGGAAGTTTCATAAAAATTCCTCTCTAGAGATACTGCTACTGCTTGATAGCCATCTGGTGTGGGGGATTTTTTAAGTGACTACAGGGGCCTTTGTTCTTTGGTTTACCTGCTAGACTTTGTTGTTATTTAAGCTTTTTTCCTTTTTTCTTGCTTGAGTACAAATTCACTGTTTCTTGTCACGCTTCTAGTCGTAATTTGCATTGTATTTTATGGTAGACTACAGTAGCAGGAGATTCTTTTGTAGAATGGAAAGAAGTGCAATATAGTTTCATTTCTTCGTCTATTTGTCAGCATTACTTTTGGGGAAAACTCCATTACATGGACTACAGTGACAGTGGTACTGAGAACTGCAGGAGCTCTGCAGAGCCTACAACTTGAGTGACAGACTCTTCTTCTTTCAGGCTGATGGGAAAGCGTACTTGCAAGAGTCCTTAATCTGAAATTTGACCATGAGTTGTGGTTTTTTTGTCTGGATGCAGGTGCACCACCCTGAAGAAGACACTGACAAGAAGATAAGAGTAGAGTATGACACAAGAGGAATGTTGCCAGATAATTAGAGATTTAATAATAAATAGGAAAAAAATGATTGCTGTGTTGTCCAGGACTTGGTGCTTATTTAATCTCTTGCAGATCATGAGTACTTAGACGGAGAGTGATTGATGGGATTAATTAGAGATATATGTTTACCAAGTGTTCCTGGCTCTAGTGGCTCATTAATTAAAACTTGAACTTTGTAAGAAGTTGCTCTTTGCAATCCATATTGGTTTATGAATTCAAACCATTTTGGTTTTGAATGGAGGAAAAATCAGATGAACAGGTCAGTAGTGCAACAAAAATAATATGTAATGGGTTACAATGATTTATATTTCATTGGAGAATCAAAAAAACCTGAATCAACCCATAAATCAAGCATAATCGGCAAGGCCTGCCTTTGTGGAGATGTTTTCTTTAGCAGTCTCTGGAGGTCTGTGTATAAATTTATCTTATGTGAGGTTAAAAGAGTTGGTCTTTGAACTATAACTGTAGGCTAAGTATATAACTTTTGTGTTTTAAGCAATTTCCTTTCCATTGAGAACGTTGAATATCCAGAACCTTTCTCTTTTGCATTTGTAAATAGTTATATCTCTTCACTTGACAAACTATTAGAAGAATAACAAAAGGGTGCATATGTTTCACTGCACATCAAGGGTCTCTATCCTGAAGTTTTTGGAAGTCTCAAAGGCAGTTAATTTGCTTAACAGGCCCTATGCTGGTAAGTAAGGATTTGAGTTCTCTGATGCTTTGCCTTGTTTTTCGTGAGTTAGTCTTCTTTATTAAAAGGCACAGCTTTCTTTTAGTAATACTTTTCAAGGCTATTCATTTTAATTTGCTAGTGATCCTCATTTCTTTTAAAATATACTGGTACACTTAATATATGAATATCACTGGAATACAATAGACAATGCCCTCAGGACTAAAGATTGTTTCATTAGCATAAACTTGTTTGGTTCTAATCCTCTACGTATTTGTCTATGTGCTTAACTTTATTTAGCATTCCCAAGAAATTGTTGTATCTGATGCTCTCTCTTAGTGTCTGCAGAGCAACTGCCACTACTGTTTTCAGTAGGAAGATTCTCCTTTCATAAGAAAGCTGTTGAACTATGGCTTTAGTTGGAAACAGAACTGAAGTTTCAGCAAAACTGGGAGCTGAGTGTGAGGCTAAAATACACTTGTAATCACTGGAAGTGTAGATTCATACTACTACTCATGCATACCACATAATCTTCCCATAATACTAAGGGCTATGATTCAATACTTTAGAAAATAAGTTTAAATTTCTTCTCTAATACATGGCCTTGTGGCCATGATATAAAAACACGAACAGATTCAGGCAACATTTGTCAAGTTCATTAAAGTGGTATTTTTATCCCAATCAGAATTGAATCACATAGAGGTAAAGCATAATCAGACATCTTTGTAAAGCATCTCCACCCAAGAGACTAATCTGCCTGTTATGCTAAAAAAATATAATTTTTAAAATATAAAACAGTGGGGGATTTAGATGCAGCCAAGAGTCTCGAAATTAAGACTGATTTATAAACCTTCCAAAGTTTTGAGGCTGTCTAGATTTTAGATCCCAATATCCTCTCCACAATTTAGGATTAATTGCCTTTTCAAACACTGTAGAAGAGACTTAGACTTCAGAAGATGTGGTTAAAAACTTCAGGCTTCACATTTAGTAAACATTTAGCCAGCTCAAGTTTGTTTTGGCATCATACTGCTGAAAAGCAGTTAACAACAAAGGAAAAGAAAACAATTTTCTTATCTTTTCAATGCAAAACCTTTTCTGTGTGATGAGTTTGAAAGGGTAAAAAATCCTTTTGGATATGCTGCAGGAGAAAACATAAAAAGGATCAAGTTCCTGTGCTTTTGACTGGGTTAGTTTTATTTTTTCCCCTCCTGTTTTTAAATAATATCCTTGCACACTGATATTCTTCAAACCTTACTTTGATTATCAGGTTCTATTGATTGTCAGGTTCATACTCCTGCTCTGGTCATTCCCTCAGTGTCCTTCAGGGAGTCAGATTAGAATTCAGTGCTGTATTGTTAATCTAACAGTTTAGAACAGAGTAATTAATCTTCTTTCTCTATCCAAAACCCAAACTGCAGCACTGAGCAAAAGGCTTCATTGATCACAAGGAATTGTTAAAAGCAAGTTCTGTGTAGCAGTGAAATGATCTGGGAGTAGCTTTTCTTTTTCCCTTTCTCTGCCTCACCTACCCCCAAATTTACAAGCAGCTGCTGTACATTCTAAGTAAGGGGATTTTTTGTTTGTGGCTTACTTTGAAGTTTAGAAATATATGCTTTTGTTTAAATTGGGGAAATACGATATTTGATAGAGCAATTTATAACCTATTCAAATATGAATGAAGTACTACACATTTCTCCTTCAGCAATGCATGAAGTATTTTAGAATCACATGCTGCTGTTGAAATTATAGTTTTGCCTTTCTCCAAAGAGTCTTAATGGTGGGTCATTTATAGCATGGCTTTTTGGGCCAAATTCAAATGATATTTAAATACAAATGAAGCGCTAGTGGGAAAATGGCATACCTGCACAGAGTGACCCATCAGTGTCTGAAGAGTTCCATCAATGAGACAAGACAAGGTTTATAGCTCAAAGAGCAGTTAATATTAAACAACTATTTGAGGGAGAATTACTACTTAGCACTCATATGAAACAATTTCATATTAAGAAATTGCTCAAATTGTATCATGTGAACTGCTCTTGGTGACATGATACTTCTTAATTTTTCCAAAAAGCCAGACTGCTTTTTTTTCCTTTTATGTCCTTACTGTTCAAAGAGAATTGCAAGGTGCAGGTGCTGACTTAAAGGGAGGAGCATCTGTATTTTCTCCACTTCTTTCACTTGGGGTGAGCAGAGGATGTGGCTAATCAGAAACGTACTGAAGGCATTTTCCTGGAGCTAGAAAACCCTGCATCTTTGACATGCTGCTCAGAAAAGCAATGAGACTGCTCTTACTCCGGCCCTGCACAGGAAAGTTGTGAGTTGCTAATGTCATTTGGAACAGCCCCTCTGTGCTGACTGACCATATGGCAAGAAAGGAAAGACTGGAGAGATACTATTTTTAGCCAATACACTGTTGTTGGTTTTCTTCATCATAGAATCCTGTGATTAGCTGTATAGAACAAGTAATTTATGTGATTGTGCCTGCCTGTGAAAAAGTTACAAACTACAGACATTAGCATATTTGTTCCATTTGTTAATATTACAGCTTCCACATGATCCATTATACTACACTATGGCATCTGCTTTCTGTAGACAGTGGATTGATTGTTTGGAATAAGTGCCCGGCAGCAGCACCTATCAATCTAAAAATGTATGTTCCCTGTCCATCAAAATACAATAAAATTGCACAAATAATGAACTTTAGAAGAAAGATTGTATTTCTGCTCTGCACATTGAAGGAGTGGCATAGAGAATTGTCTTTCGAGGGCAGAAGGCAAGGCAGTAAAAATGAGATTTTGGAAACTTCATATTAATATTTCCAAACCAGCAGGAAAAAAATCTTACTTTCTAGCTTTCTTAAAAAAAACGTGGACCAATTTTCAAGTCCAACTGTTTTTACTGAGGTATCTATGCCTGACTTAGGAGCAACACAAGGGAACCCAGCAAAAAGCTGTGCTGGATGCTTGTGGGTCAGTGAATTTCAGGATTAACATTGAATTATGGTTTTGTGCCCCATCTAAGTTTCTTCTCCCAGTCGGTCCTGGTAATATCTTTTTCTAGGACTTTGAATATTTGGTGGGAATAGGATTTCTTGTAACCTAACTGGGCACTTGCTTGTTTCCAGTCTATTGTTGATCTGCTTGAGCTCCTAAGGTGCTCTGTTTCTTGATTGTAACCAGAATAACACTGTAACTATACAGCACAGCTGTGGCACGTGCAGAATGCGAAGTATGATACTCGATGCTCCCTTAAACAGCAGGATGGCACTGATCAAACTTTTACCATGAAGAGCTGACTGTGAATTTGGCAGAAGCAGCGGCTGCACAGCAAAAAGCAAATTCTGGAGACTCTGACATCAGAAATACGCAATTTTAGAACCCACACATGATGGAAGAAAGCTTTTACAAGTGGGTCAGTAGATGGATTTTCATTAAGTCTCTGAACCTTAAGTTATATAAAATTTAGATACAGTAACTTATATCTCTAGTGATATATTAGCTCAGAGTCTTAGACTGTATTTCTTCACATCCTGTTTGAGCTAGGGACGTTGCCAGTTGATATCTAGTGAATCTTCTGACATAGTTTAAGAAATTACTGTTACAAGCTGCCCGCTTCTTTTCGCTGCTGTAACTTACTGCAACCACACACACCTTAAGCAATCATTTTTTGTAGTTTATACCATGCAAAGAAATGCAGGAGCTACGGTTCAGCACTTAATCTACTGGTTCTATAGTGAAGGTGGTAGTTTTCAGCAGCAAGGAGCTGTTGGTGGCTGAAATATCTTTTGTTTCCTTTGTAAAATTCACCAAAGCTCTTGGTGGTTATCATAAAAATACACATGCTTAGCTGTGTTGGCCAAGACAGTTGGCTCTGAGCACTAAAGATGATATCCTGTTAAACTGCGGTGATTTGATTATACTCAGTCATGTATCTCCATCCTTCTTCAATACGAGAATCCAGCTCCATGTCTGAAGACATCTCTGTTGACGTTTTCATGAATTTCAATAGGTATTGCAGAGGAGGAAGGCTAGAAGACATTTATTTTATAGTTCATGCAAGTTCAAAATGGAAGAAGGGAGATTAGTGTGGCAGAGGATATTTGTTTGATGCTTTCTTTATCTTAAGCTAATGTTCTTGAATGATAACTCAAACAAGCTGGCATCACCAGTGGCACAAATACAACTTTATGAGGCCATGGGTTTGAACTCATAATTATTCACTTGCCTACCTGTGTATATGTGCATAAGCTGTGAAAAGTACTCTGAAGCCTTTGCTGACAAACCATCACATAGAGATACTCAGCTCTAAGTTCTGAAATCTCCCTCAGTGTTGTCTATTGTAACACATGCACTGTTACCCTCAAACTGAAGTAAAACATATGCAGGACTTAAGGCAGATGTATCAGCAAAATTAAGATTATTGGAATTGGTATCACTTTTATGACTGGTATCACTTTTAGGAGTTATCACTTCTTAAGAAGAAGATTTAAATAAAAAATGCTTGTTCATTGAGACTGCTTCAGACTGTAGCTGGTTGTCTGCAAGCAAAGGGCGTGAAAATGCAGATTATAATGTGGACAAAGAGAGCAGCAGGACAGCATCTGATAATCATAGAATCAAGGATCATTTGGGCTGGTTGATCACAAATGCATCTGGATGAGTATAATGGCTGGAGAGACAGCCCAAAGAAGCTACATGATACTGTTTAATGAAAGATCAAGGGCAGGATATGTGTGGAGAAATCTAAAATTCTTCTGTCTAGGACTTGTGCTATGGCTCCTACTGGGCTGGTTATAACTTGACTTGACTATAGGCTATCCGCGGACATTTAATATCATGGAAAAGGATTCTAATAATCGTCATCCCTCTGGACATATCTTGCTTTCTGCATGCTCAGTTCACCTGTTAGAAGCTGCTATTCCACACATAAGTCAACAGACACTGCCAGCAAAAACCTTTAAAAACCTTATGAAGAACGTGCATTTGTATGAGGTCTCTGGTCTATTGTTTCAAGGAAATGAAATGAATAGGAAATTAAATAATCACAACAGTTGTTTATTGCTTCGAAAGAACAAAGTGCAGACTCTTTCATGGAAGAAAAACCTCAGACAAATGTGGATTTGCAACCTTATGCTCAGATGTCTGAGGTATGTTTTGTTTCACGTTGTTTTGTTACCATTGTATGAAGGAGGGCATTGCAACATGAAAAACGGAGAACACAAGGAAGCAATTCTTTCCTGCTGTTTCTACTTTGTGTGATTTTTTTTTAACACCTTTGTTGGAGACAAAATGTCTGCTGTGGCATCAGTCAGGATTCCTCCCGGGCACTTTGGTAAAGCATTTCCAGTTTCCTGTTGTTTGCTGCTTACATACAAGTTAAGGTAAATTAAAAAAAAAAAGAAGATTAAGCAACTGCTGTCATCTTGTGTTTCACCTGGTGAATCTCAGAGAGCTGGGTCTCTGTAGTGTTTGTAGGAAGAGAAGTCTTTCACATGAGTGCTGCACTCTCTCAGATTGTCCCCACTTTTGGCAAACTGCTGGACTTTGTGCTGTTACATTTTTGAATAATATTTGGAGAAAACAGTAAAAAAGAAGTGAAGTAATTATTTGCCACAAGTCTGCCGTGCAGAGTTCTGCCATTATGGAGAGCAACAAGTTTGGAACTGTTCCTTTTGAGCATGGCAGGTTTGGCCAGTCCAAGCCAGCCTCCCATTACACAGCTGGGTGCTGCCAGCCCCAAATCTGGGCTAATTGTCCCCACAGCTGAGCTTGCCCTTACCCAAGCCATGAGTTAGCACTGTCCCACCACAGCCCTTGGTGGCTTGCTGGGATGCTCTGCAAGAAGATCCATTTCTTCCTGCCTTCACCCCACCAGGGCTAGCCATTGGGAGGGAGAGGAGGCGTTTTGCCGTGGGCGCAGCACGGAGGGCTGGCTTTGGGAGCACGGATCCTGGCGGAGGCGGTTAGGTGGAGCGGGTTTTCCTGCCATTGTAGGGGAGATTTTCCTGTTGTGTTTCAGCCACAACTGTCTTAGAGTTGCAGACGCAGTCAGTGCTGCCACAGGATTACTGGGACAGTGGTGGCTGCTACTGCCCATCCCAGCTGGGCTGCTGGTGGTTCCTGAGAGCGTCAGCGTGGTCCCGTTCTCTGCAGCAATGTTTCCCACAGAAGATGGAGGGCGGGATCCAGCGGTGGGTATGCGGCTGGGTGGCTTTGTGGGAGTGGAACAGATGCATATGTGTATGCTTGCCATTGCAAGTAATTTAGGAAGTATTTTATAATGTGTTTAGCAGTTACAGGGAGGAGCTGAGGTTTGCTCTGTTGCTGTGATGAATTATCTTTTTGGTACTGGGAAGCCTGGAAAAAATGGAACATTTTTCATCTTGTGTTTTCAAACAAAGACTTATTGTCTTATTAGTTGTCATAAAACCAGTTAGAGAGATAAAGGGGCATTAGCATCTGCATAGTGTTAACAACATCTGGAACATTATTATTCTGTTTTTAAAACAACAGATGAAGGCTGAGATATATGTTTACATGAGAAGAATTTAAAAAATATGATCATTCCCTGAAGCTTGCTTCACTCCTTATGCAGAGTCTTTCAAATTCCATTTATTTATTTGTAACTGATGAAGTTACGTAACACAAAGCAGTGACATGCTTCAAGTATGATGGCTGAGAGGGGATATTTTTTCAAAGGATGTACATTTGGCACCAGTATGCTCAGACCAATGGTCTGGTCACTATGGTTATTTTTATATGCAAATTCTATATCCACAAAAGCCCACAAAATGCAGCATACATTTAGGAGAATCAGCAGCATGTATAGTGCCCAGGTACAGAGTTGTCATGTGATTTTCCCGGTAAAATATTTCAAGACAAATAATTGTCCGAGAACAGGATGACATTCAGTGATGTTTGAAAGTAGGTATTTATAAAGCTGCTGGAAGAAAAAGCTGGAAGCTGTGCAGATGAATACCAGTAATTCTTTCTCAAGTGCTACTCTAGTTATTACAGTAACACTGACCTGCTTGCCAGCTGACAGGAAATCTACAATTTTGTTCTCTTTTTTTTTTTTTTTTTGAGATAAGCTGTGAGACTTTTTTGTGTCATTGCTGAAGAGCATCTAAAGGGGTGTAATTAAGCTATTGTTTTCTCTTTCCATTCTCTCTTAAAAGCTACTAAGCTACTTTGTGAATGTTACTGAGAACCTTTTATTTGAGAGGCCTTTTGGTGGTGTTGATAGTTATTCAGAAGCAATTGCTCATTTTAGTTGCTTTTTCCTATTCCCTTTTGGGATGTTCTGAAGGTTATCTGCAGGACAATTAATTTGAGGATGTCAAGTAAACTAGTAAGTAGTCCAACCAAACTAGTAAGTAGTTCTGGATCCTTTTCATGTGCACGTGAATGCATATGTATGTGTGTCAGAGGACAAACATAGCTGGGTAGTAAAAAAAGCATATGCCATTCATTTAGTGAGGCTACTCAGCATAGCTTTTCCCAGGATCAGGATCTCCTTGAACACAGAAGAGCTGTACAAATCAAACACCACCCATATCTCAGGGCTGGAGGAAACTGGGACTCTAAGAAACAGACACTCTATAGTGACAGCTCAGAAAGACGACCTTTCACTCTGCAGAGTGAGAATAAATTCAATACTGCATCTTCTGGCTGTTGTACAGCAACAACACAGGCTTCAAATTGCATTGCTGATACAATGCAGCCCTTTGCTGCTCCTCATTTATTAGCTTAAAGTAATGAAGTTTTGCCACAGTGTGATTACTAAAAACTGTGAGGCAAGATTACGGGGCTGTGGATAATGACTGGTTTTGTCTCAGGTCTTTAAAAAGCCTTAAAAAGATAACATTCTTAAAGGACATAAATGCATAGATGAAACTATTTGAGATCACCAGGGTTAATGGTGGTATGTCTCTGGTAAGCAATAAAGCTCTTTACATAAAACACCAATTGATATGACTTAGGAATTCCTCAAGAGAGGTGGAACCTTGTCACCTTCTTAGTATTTAGCTTTATTAGGAAAGAATAAAGACTAAATTCCTCAAGAGAGGTGGAACCTTGTCACCTTCTTAGTATTTAGCTTTATTAGGAAAGAATAAAGACTAAATTCCTCAAGAGAGGTGGAACCTTGTCACCTTCTTAGTATTTAGCTTTATTAGGAAAGAATAAAGACTAAATTCCTCAAGAGAGGTGGAACCTTGTCACCTTCTTAGTATTTAGCTTTATTAGGAAAGAATAAAGACTAAGACTTTGTGTCTCATTGTAAGGAAGGGGTGGTACATCACTGCACATGCTGGGTTAGGAGGCCAAACCCTTGGGGGTCTTGAGGGCAGAACAACTGCAGCTTTTTAACCACTAAATACAGTTCTGTACTTCTTTCTCTTCTCAGTTGATTTTACGGTTTTCATTTTCTGTCCTCTTTTGTCAGGGTCAGAATTTTTAATCATGCGCTACTTTACACATGCCATAACTATTTTGGGTTATCTGGGTTATTGCTGCCGTTTGGTAATGCCAAGCAATCTGAGGAGAGGACTAGCAAAGCTGTTACTACGCTCCTTGGTACAGTGAGTGGGAGAAACTTAACCCTTTGAAACCTTTCAGGGAGTTGCAGCAGATGGCAGGAGAGACTGGAATGAACAGTTGGAAGGACAGGGCTCTTTCACCTGGTTCGTGATCTGCAGTATAGGAAGGCAAACTTTAGCAAAAAAACTATGAATAAAATACAGAAGCTGAAGTTAGGTTTGTCATGTCAAGCAGGCTGGTCTTACGACTTAGTGCAGACTATTGTATTTGGTTCTCAGGAGCTGTCCACATGCCTTTTGCATGCAGCAGGGACCAGAAGTATCCAAATCCAGAAAAAAAACCCTCTCAGTGGCGTCAGCTGCAAAGAGGTTGCTTTGGGATCCTTCTCCTGCAACTTGACTCGGTTTTCTGTGTCTCCTCTTGAATTTTTAACTAGAGAGCAATAGAAATTAAGCACATTCAAAGATATTTATTGGAAGCAAATTTGGCTAAACAACTGATTGTTGAGCACATCACAATAAAAAAGAATAGATGTTAGATTCTCTATTTTCTCTTTTTAAAGCTCAAGAACACTGGAAAGAGTTACTTGTTAGTTGATGTAGTCTTAATTTCTTGGATTCTTAAGTTCCTTTTGTACCTGGAAAGGAATGAACATATCTAGAAAGCACAGATCATAATACTAAAGATAATCTCAATTAGTTTAAATGAGATGGCTTTAGAGATGGCTATTTCTTTCTATTGATTTCCAAGGCACCCTGTAGAGAGCCATTCAGATGAATGTCACCATCTACATTTAGGAACCACTGTGCAGCAAGAGAGAGGCACTGGATTCTCATTTTCTCTCTTAGTGATTTTCTACCAGGTACTTGCAGAATTCTGTTTGAGTCTATGGAGCTGAAGAATGCTCCTAAAAATCATTCTGCTAATGGAGAACGGGAGCCTTGTGCCCCAGGCTGTGGTGGCAGAAACGTGCCCATGGTGGCCCCAGTGACACCAGTAGGACGGGAAATGTCCCCACTCCCCTCAGAGCAGGACTCAGGGTCTGGCAAGGGCCTGTGTGAGGATTCTCCTTCCTAACTGAGTTGTCCTGCTGGCTCCCATTTTATTATTCTCAGGGCTTGGAAGCCTGAGCTGGGTGTTTCCTCCACGGGTGACAGGTTTCTGTCAGAGGTCTAAAACAGATAACCTTCAGAGCACAGATAGAATTTGTTCCTTATCCTCCACCTTCCCACTGGCCACAGCAATCTTCCCCTTCTAATGACCTGATTAAAATCTTGATTTTTAAATACACCATTGATCTTAGGGAGTTCAGTGTACTGAGAGTACAGCAGGCATAAATTAGAAGGAGCTCTTCAGTGTTAGACGGTAGGTCTAACAGTAGGTCTATTTTTGCAATAGCCAGAATCTCTTTATATTCTTTGCGAATCTACAGAATAGAACTCTGAGAAAATGTATTCATTCCTTTAAAAAAGTAAAAAATCTTTTATAGGCTTTTTTGAGGATCACATATAAGGACCAGGGAACAGGACAGTGAGAGGTTAACACTTTGTGTTTTGTAATGTGATTATAAATACAAGGAGCATTAGTTCATCAAAAATATATCTTGCAGGTAGTTTAAGCTCTATGTGGTGGCTGAGGTCACCTTCATACCTGTATCAGTTCCTGTATCAGTTCCTGGGACATTTCTTGCTGTTGCTTTAAATGCACTCTTTGATAAGAAAGCAGACCCTGGTGTTCTTCTATGAGAGCTTAAAATGTCATTATCTAGGTGAAGATGTGGTTATGAATTTAAGTGGTATCCATGATTCCCTTTACTTAGCTGTGGGGAAGGAATTCATAGAACAACTTGGTGGGAAGAGAATGCAATCATTTCTTTCTGCCACCCTAAGGCCTCCTCTGAAAAATCACAGTAGCTTAATGCCTCCAATGTTTCTAAGCTGCACTAACATAGCTGTGTGTGTGACCCCTTGTGACTAGAAGGAACGTGTTGGAACACATAATTTCTGAGTATTGCTATTTCTGTATCATCTATGCTAAAAACCAGGGTGTACCATGTCACCTAAGGCATTACACAAGCTGGGGAAATGTGGGAGATTTCCAGCTCTGCCATGCAACCAAAGACTTATTAAAACTGGTGGGTTTGGGTGGGTAAAATTATTTTACCTTCCTTTTGTTGTGGGGTGGCTTCTATACCGAGGAAGCTCTTAGCTTGAAATGAGTGAGGAAAAAAGAATGATGTGGTATATAGCAATTTGTTGCCTTTGGTAAGTTTTTAAGGCTTGCTCCACTTGTTTTTTTTCCATGCTGCCAGTATCCAGACCAAGATGTGAACTCGATATTTGTTCTTATATAGCTATGATATACTCCAGAATAAATACCAGTTTCTCAAAAGAAGAGTGCGAATTTAGTTGAGGAGGTTTTTGGAACAGACCTTCAACCATAAATTTAATTGGAGGTCAATGCTGATTCACATATGCTAAAGATTAAACAATTGATTGCATTCCTTCCCCTGAAGAATTTTGAGGAAATATTAAATCTTGTATCTAAAGAATGTAAAGTTACAGGAGTTGCAAAAACACAAAAAATAAAGGCCAAAAAGCATTCCAAGTGTATAGTAGTATAGGTTTATGTGCACATGTGTAATATTGTACCTAATATATTGCTATATATAATATTAAATCAGAAATTTATTGATTGCTTTGGGATTTAGAGGACTTGATCTTTTTCTTTTCTAGTCTGTTAGTTTTTGAGCCTTAGTTATTGTTGTTTCTCCCTTGAGAAGGAGTATGTGATGTTATGCCAAAAACCTTAATTCTGTGAGATGTTCCTGTCTCACTGAATAACACAACAGGATTCATCTTTTCGAAAATATATTCTCCTAGTAGCATGTGTTTCAACCAGAAAGGGATGTTGTCAAGACTTTATATCACTGCAAACAGCATAGCAGGTGTGCTTTTGCTGTATTGATATCATTTAAATGTGGCAAACAACTATCTCAACATTATGGAAACACTGCATGTGACTTCTAGACAAGGCAGATGATCATTCTTCTGTCAATGAAAATGTATGAATAGGATGATCTAGTAATTTTCTTTCATGCTGAACATTTGTTCTTGCATATTGGGAGATGATGAACAGACACTATCCTTTGAATATTTATTAATTTGCACTGCTTTGATAAAAGCCAGTGGGAAAACAAGTATTTGCTTTCTTCAGGGTGTGTGCAGATTGCTTTCTCTACTGCTATAGAAGTTTCCATTAAACATTTCTAAAGAAAAAAATACGCTGTTTGGTTATTAGTTCTTTTTGCCCGACTCACACAAACTACACTGTTTATATGAATATCTCACTAGCTGTGCTGCTGGCAATTGTTAACATCATGAGTACTCACAGACTTCAATATCTGTGGTGCAGAAGGTAAAATCTGTAATGGACTGAGGACTACCTGGGCTATGCAGGAGTTCATTGGTTTGATCGCATTTGAAATGTTGATTGAATGGGGTGTGGAACAATCACATTCACTTGTTAGAAAGGAAAGTTTTTCCCCAGACAATTTTGTGTATATCATAGAAAAGGATAGAAAAAGGCAAAAAGAATAGTATTTTCTTCATTTTTTTTTTTCACTGTTAGCAGAAGAAATTGAAAGCTGGAGTTTTTTCAATAGCCTGTAGCAGGTTTATGACAAGAACAAAAATGTGAAATTTTACTTCTATTGTGCACTTAACAGAAAAAAGTTGCCACTTTGAAAGCTACAGCTGTGTATTACGGTAGTAACCTGCTTAAGCACTCCACAGATTACCCAGGAATAGTGTGGGTGTTGACTGTAATTCCCCTTGTACTTAAACTTAGGATACATACATGTATGGACACACACATGCATGCATAACACATTTTATTGCATTTCATGCTTACGAACTTATACTTTGTATTCGATTTCTTTTCGTATTTGTATAATGGTGGTTTAATAAATTTCATTTTCTATCTGCAAAAAGTTGGCAAGTATTTTCAACAAAAATGCTTAATCTTCAGGTTTTCAATCTTTAAATTTACCAGTGGTCTTGTGTCCATCCTGTGTATGAATTTGGAGGACCGGGGTTGAAATGGCCTTACTGTAACAGCCATTCCATAGAAGTCTTAACACAGTAAATTGCTAGAAATCATGACCAGGAAAAATGCTATTCAAGCTTGCTTAGGCATATTTTGGCTATAATTCACCAAACCACTACAAACTGTGATTTTACCAGAGAGAGTTTTCAAGGAATTTTGGAGCATGTCGCAAATCCAACTCTTTTTTCCAGTGCTATTTGTTAGTAAGATGCCTAAATTTTTAAAATGACCTACAGCTGCTTTCTCCTACAACAGGACTGAGTTCACTGCAATTGGAATGAAACAGCTTTAATTCTCAAGCCATGACCTCCACCTTTATGCCAGTGGAAAGTGAAGTTTTGTAGGACATTGTTTTCCACGGCTTTTCCACTCCTGATAGACTGTTCTCACCCCTCCTGAAGGCTGCAGGACCAGCTGGAATAGAAAAAGAGCAGGGGACACTGTGTGGCATGCTAAAACATTGCCTGCTAACTTTATTGTAATAGCTAGGGATTTATTCAGTGTGGAGAGAATTCTGTAGTGTTTTATTGACCAAAAGTGATCTCAATATACAAGAATTTTTGACACATTCATTTATAAATGTAGTTTTATATTTGTGGTGAGTTGACCCTGGCTGGATGCCAAGTGCCAACCAAAACTGCTCTGTTCCTCTCCTTCTCAGCTGAGTAGAGGAGAATAAATATAATAAAAGGCTCATGGGTTAGGGTAAGGACAGGGAGAGATCACTCACCTACTGTCATAGGCAAAACAGACTCAACTTGAGGAAATTAATTTAACTTTTTACCAGTCAAATCAGAATTGGGTAACGAGAAATAAAATACCTTCTCCTCCACCCCTTCTTCCCAGGCTTAATTTCACTTCTGATTTTTCTGCCTTGTTCTCCCTAGCAGCTGTGGGAGATGGGAAATGGGGGTTGCAGTCAGTTCATCACACATTGTTTCTGCCACTCCTTCCTCCTTGGATGGCCAACTCCTCACACTGTTCCCCTGCTCTGGTGTGGGGTCCATCCCATAGGGGACAGCAGTTCCTACAAGAACTTTTGCAACATGAGTCTTTCCCACAGAGTGCAGTTCTTCACAAACTCTCCAGTGTGGGTCCCTTCCACAGGGTGCACTCCTTCAGGCTGTTCCAGCACGGGTCCCTCATAGGGTCACAAGTCCTGCCAGGATGTGCTCCAGCATGGGCTTCCCACAGGGTCACAGACTCCTTTTGGCATTCACCTGCTCTGATGTGAAGTCCTGCAAGGGCTGCAGGTGCATCTCTGCTCTGAACCTCTGCAGCCTGCAGGGGAACAGCCTGCCTCACTATGGTCTTCATCATGGGTTTGTGCAGAAAAATTCACGTTGCCAGAGGTTTCTGTCCAGAAAGGAGACAAAAGAGTCTTGTAACTTTATTCATGAACAAAGAGAGAGGCCATAGGGCCTCTCCCCATGGGGTGTCTCAGATTGTTGGAGGTTGCAGCCTCCTTTTCATCCTAATTTTCCTGGCCCCATCACCCTCTCCCTTTCCCAATTGGCTAAAGCACTTAGAAGGTACAGACTTCCCAATTCACCTATTATATGTCCCGCTTAACATGCACACACAAACACACACACACGTCATGTAAGATAGCTCTATTAAGTCTTTGTTGTTCTTCAGCAAGACCTCGGCTGAGCAGCAGTCCATGCCAATTAGTAACGTTTTCTGAAACTGATGGTTTCTCCTGTTACTTCCCCACCTACAAGTCCCTGGGCCTATCTGCAAGCAGATTCACACCATCTGTTTTTAAAGACACATTCATCTTATTCTTTTCACGTTGCAGGGAAGTGTGTACCTGGAGCATCTCCTCCATCTCCTTATTCATTGTCCTTGTCTGCAGAGCTGTTTCTCTCACGTACTCTCACTCCCTTCTTCTCTGGCTGCAATTGCTTCTCTGCAGTAACTTTTTTTCCCCTTCCTAAATCAGTTGTCTCAGAAGTTATCCCCCTGTTGCTGCTGGGCTGCATCTTGGCAAATGAAGGTGTTGATGCCACCTACAAAATACGTCATGCTTGTAACCAGAGGTACAGAGATGCTAATTCCACTAGTGTTAGCAGAAGTCTGGCAACGAACTAAGATTGATTTTGGGATTTCATTTAGTTTACAACATACTGCATAACTAATCATTATGTGCCTTAGGAGATGTCAAAAATTCAGTTATTCAAGTATATTTTTGTTGTTTAAATAACATTTGTTTTGACAACACTTATTTTGATATCTGCTCTTAAAAGTGCGTCCTGTGGGTAGAAAAATAATACTTGTCATTTCAATGACATTTTGGTTATAATATAATCTTCTGCCGGTAATTCCATATTTTTGCAAATAGGAAATTGTGTACTTAAAATTCTTTCTTTCCTTTCTGTGTCTGCAGGCTGTGTGCCTTTCAATTTTTGAGCTAGGCTGAATATGGAATACAACCATATGCATATATAAACCATGCGTATTGTATTTCTGCCTAGTCTTCCAGTTTTCTGTGGCTAGGGATTCTCTACCATTCACAAGGAAAAAACCCCAAATAAATTCAATATGAAACCTTAAGGCAAGGACCAGTGAGTTTGAAAGATTTTGTAGCTAGATCATCAGCACACTGATCTGTACTTTAGGCACCTATTTAAAAGTGAAAGCGGAACTGCAGTGGATTAAAGAGTAATCATTTGATTGTCTAGAAAATGCAGCCCCTCTTTGGTGAGGGGCTCTCAAAGGATTCATTATTCAGTCCCAGGTGTGGTGTGTTTTGACTTATTTGCAACTGCAAAAGAAAACAGGGAAACGTCATTTTTTGGTTTTTATCAGTGTGCTCAGCTTTGTTTACCTTGGAAGATAGGTTCTTATTCCAAGACATTTACAGTCTGAGATCAGATTTTGGCACCCTTGCTTGCACTGAATAGCATTAGTTAGGGCTGAACTGCTGCTCATTCAGGTCACATAGATTAGAGTTAGTCATCAACTGAGATGGTGGTATTTGTGTAGAGCCCCAATGGTGATTCAGACATCTTTCTATGAGGCAGTGATGCAAATGTTTTTCTGCTGGTTCTAGCTGTTTATCTATACCTCTCTTGTATATGAGTACCTTAAAAAAGCCTTTGCTTAAAAAAAGGGCTTTAAGAAGGAAACAGAATGAATGAAACTGTTTAGCACATGGAGGAGCAGAAGGAATTTTGTACAGAAAGATTAGCATAGAAGAAAGCTCTGTATTCTGAACATGGTCCTAAGAAACAAACCTGAAAGGCTGGCAGGTTTTCACAGGGCTGCCAATAGATGAGCAATGATTAGTTTGTCTTTTTAAACATTGTCTCCCGCCAAGCCCAAATCCCCTTCTCCCTTTTCCAGTGCAGTATTCAGCCTGCAGGATAAGGGGATGATGAGGTAGACAGTTGTGGTGTGGAAGGGATTCAAACAACTTGAATGAGATTTTGATCTTCTGGGACTTCTGTGAGACAGAGAGTGAAGAGGAGGAAAGACAAACTGGTCTTCATTTGCAGAAAAGGCTTTAATCTCTTCTTTGCTGTATGGCTATGGCTGAGAGGGGAGTTGTCTTCCTGCTTATATTAAATTTCCAGACGTTTAATTTTGACCAGATGCACTGTGCAATTATGGCAGCTGATGGATAGCTATAAATGAATTAGTCTTTGGCAAACCGAACTTTATTTCAAGTAAGATCAACATCACTGAAGATACAGGAAAGCACATTTTGTGATGGGGTCAGTGCATTTTTTAAATGCTCAGATTTCTTGGCAGAGTAAAAGGACGCATTAGTACAAAGAGGCAAAGTATCCTAATTTCTAAGCATACCTCTGGAACAGACGCCTTGCTGCTCTTCCCACACAGCAAGGAGGACTAAATACCACTGGTGAAGTCTGAACCTTGCCTCTGTTTGCTGAACTTTTTCTTTTGCTTTGGTTCGTGTTGGGGTTATAGGTAGCATTCCTGTTACTGCCACCATGCTCCCCACACTAATTGTCATGAAGTACAGAAGATTCAAGCATGCTTGGTTCCCAAGGCTGCTAATGAGCCCTGAGCTTTTCTCACCCTTAATGAATCAAGGTTTGTTTGTGGGGGATTCTTGTCCTTCTGTCCTTTTCCCTGGCTAGGGGAGGAGTCAAGAGTTCACACAACTGAACAATGACTTTACAGTGTAAAGACGATGCAGCTGTGCCATCTGAAGCTGTCCTCAGTTATGAGCAACAAAGCTTAAATAGATTGTACTGTGAAGAGGTACAGCTCTGTGAGTGTGAAGCATAGCTTTTGCTTCTGCTTCACTGACCTGTCTGCTTGCAGCAGTGACGGGCTCTTGACGGGAGCTTAGGCAGGGAGAGCCGCGTAGGGCGACTCTTTCAAAACCATTCTCTGTAACACTGAGCGCAGGAAAGGAAGCAAAATGAAGTTTCAGTTGATCTCTGATGGGGGTGTACTACTGCCTTCTCCAGAAAATCCCATGCCCTCCATTCAAAAATCATTGATTCTAGTCCAAATCCACTTCAGGGGTTTAATAAGGTCACTAAAGCAAGCCATCGTTTGTATGTTTTAGGAGTAGAGAGTACTCATACAAAAATGTGTACCTACACAATCACACACACAAACTCCTCCTAGGCAAATCACACATTTCACTATCTTACTGTCTGGAGGCTTTTCTTATATTAGAGGTTAAGATCATCCCAAATTTGGGCTAAACTAATTTTTGGCATTAGATGAAATAGTCATCTTCATTTGGGCATTTCAGTCACAACACTGTGTGCTCCCATGGCTATATTAATCTTACTACAAACATGTGTGTGATATACTTTTTGGCATATATACACAGTTATATATGCACAAAAATACAGGTGCATATAAATACAGCTGCATGTGTTCTTGAAATATGTAGGAGTATATCAGTATATGATATATATCATACATATATGTAGGATATCACATGCTCTCCTAGAAACTTTATTCCTTGTGTTTATATCCACATATATATTTGCACAAGTAAACACAGACATGTGCTCTAAATGTTGTGCTATTGCTATAGTAGCAAGTGAAAATTTCAATCTGATAAAAAAAGCTCTTTTAATGCTAATAGAGATTTTAAATTTATCAGTTATAATACTCTGGACTAATCCTTGCAAAATGCTATACAAAGTTGAAGGGTTTTTTGAAAAGTTTTACTAATAGATGAGTGAAGCCGAAAGTAGCATCTGCAAAAGAAATCCAATTTTGCTGTAATAGGCTGTTTGAAGTTCATCATTTTGGGTTTTAATAATGCACAGAAACATCTGCTGTTTTCCTTGATCACATGAGAGAGAAAGGGAAAGACAAAAACAATGAATAACGTTTCGGTTTTTTCATTCTTAAGTGAACAGAGAGGGGGGGAAATAAAACAGTTTAAATACCTTGGTGTGTATGTATGTGCAGGTTCAAAACTTTTGATTGCTCTCCCGCCCGGCATGGTGGGTTGATAGACCAGGGAGCAGTGGCGAAAGTTGACAACCCCCCACGGCTGACCCCTCATGTTTTCTCTTGCCTAATCGAATTTTACGTGTGTTTCCAGATAGCTGATCAGCTTCCCTGGATTTCGCTGACGCCACAGGAAAGCTTTGCCTGAAGATGGAAACACTGGAGTCAGAACTGACCTGCCCTATCTGTCTGGAGCTGTTTGAAGACCCGCTGCTGCTGCCTTGCGCTCACAGCCTCTGCTTCAACTGCGCGCACCGCATCCTGGTCTCCCACTGCGCCACCAACGAGCCAGTGGAGTCTATCACCGCCTTCCAGTGCCCGACCTGCCGCTATGTCATCACCCTCAGCCAGCGCGGTCTAGACGGGCTCAAGCGCAACGTCACCCTACAGAACATCATCGACAGGTTTCAGAAAGCCTCGGTCAGTGGGCCCAATTCCCCCAGCGAGACCCGCCGGGAGCGGGCGTTTGATAACAACAGCATGTCGTCCTGCGAGAAGGTCCTCTGCCAGTTCTGCGACCAGGACCCTGCCCAGGAGGCAGTGAAAACCTGCGTTACCTGCGAGGTGTCCTACTGCGAGGAGTGCCTGAAAGCCACCCACCCCAATAAAAAGCCGTTCACCGGCCACCGTCTCATCGAGCCCATCCCGGACTCTCACATCAGGGGATTAATGTGCCTGGAGCATGAGGACGAGAAAGTTAACATGTACTGCGTGACTGATGACCAGTTAATTTGTGCCTTGTGTAAACTGGTTGGGCGACACCGTGACCATCAAGTGGCAGCTTTAAGTGACCGCTACGACAAGCTAAAGGTCAGTGTTTCCTATCAGTTTTCTTAGCCAAGCAGTGTGGTTGGGAAGGACAGTACCCTTTGGTTGCATGCTGAAGTCCTCATTCAGGCCGTGGTTGGGACAGGCAGATGTGCGATCTCTAATCATGAGATACACATACAGATATGTATGTTCGTTTGCTCACCACGTAAAAGCTGCCAGATTTTTCTTAAGAAAAAATTCCTCACTTGTGTTTGGATTTCTCTAAAGCTATAATAAGGAATATGCAGCATATTCCAATATGCAGTATTGTTTAGGGGAATTTTCTTATCTACCTGCAGCTTTAATCCTGGCAGCTGGCAAGGTTTAGTGCTGACTACACATGCACAGGCACTCATTGAAATGTCAGGCATTCTTTGCATATGCTTTGCCGTTGATTATTTTTCATTAGGTTGCTTTCATTGTGAAAAGCCCCTCACATCACCACTAACAGGAGATGCATTTATCTGTGCCGGCTTCAGGGATGCCAGCTGCCCATCCAGCCAGGGAAGCCGAATGCCGGCTCCACTCTTCCCGCGCTGCCTCCCACCAGGCTTGCAGTCAGTGCAGACCTGGAAACCAAGCCAAAATTGTTTCTGATCTTCTTGCAGCATTCCCACGGTTCAGCAAGCTTCTGGCACATCTCCTGCCAGGTAGCTGGGAGGCTCCAGCAGCCTGGCCCTGTGCAGGACACCCTGGGCAGGGTGGCAGTGGGCAGCCAGGTCTCAGGGTGCTCTGGAGGCTCTCCAGGCTGCCAGCAGAGGCAGAGCTCCTGCTGAACATTGAGGCCAAGGCAGGTGGCCTCACACCCACCTGGGTGTACATTTCTCAAATGCTGATTCCTGTGCTGCTGCAGAGTCAAGGCAGGAATGAGGCATCCTGTGCTTTCGTCCATCCACTCCCTCCGGACGATCTGCGTGTGCCTGTGTGCAGCTGTGGGGGGAGTTTTTAAAGATGGGCTGCAATCAAGAAATCACAAGCATGGAGAGCAAGGCTTATCTGCTGGCCTTCCCACACAGAATTTTGATGTGGGGAAGAAACTGAATTACAGGTTTAACTAACTTAAATACTATCAGATTAAAGTGTGTGGCTGCACACGTCTGTGATAACTTTAGGTGATTGCTGGTGAACTCTGCATACACATTCTGAGTGGGTTTTGTGCCTCTGTGCTATGCAAACATGCAGATGGTATTCTATGATTTATATTAACACAATAAAAGACACTTCTTTACCTGGACCTGATAACTTCCTTTCATCTCTTAAAGACCTTTTTATTTACCAAAGAGGAGTTGTTATTTTCACTTTCTTTTTTCCTGAACTAATTTGTTATTTTCATAGTTTTGATAACATTAGCATGGACCATAAATGTGAATAGGTGCATGGATTTACAGTACTTTTTAATAATCCAGTTGGTTTACATTTTTAACAGGTGCTACTATTTAGTAACATAACAATGTATTGGTTACCACCTTTATACCAGTAGGAATATAATACTTAACGTGAAAGACCTTCAACATTAAATACTGGATAAGCATATTTTTGAGGATGTAAAAAAGTAATAAACATTTCTTGGTGTTGATGTACATAGATAATGCAAGTCTTGAAAGAAGACTTTAAAAGGCATGTCTTCTGCCTTGCAATCTTTGTCTCAATACTGAAGATAGGAAGAAAATGAGGGTATTTTTGCATGATCTGCATCTTTTCTGTGAAAAGATGACTAAGCAAACTCTGAAGGTGTATCTCAAAAAGAAAAGTAACATTCATGTTGGATGTCACTCAGTTTAGCTAACCTGGCAAAAGCCTACTAAAGTACTTTACACCAGCCTCCTTGAAGACTAATTAAAGTACTAATTTAATGGTTAGCATGGACTTAAGCCAAGTAACTCTTGTCTCAGAATGACAACTTCTAACATTATTTATGTTATTTGTATGATTTTTTCGAAACACGGAATTTCTTTGTACCGAAACTGTATAAAAGAGGTTTACACAGACAATTATTAGTCTGTGTGAAATCCACTGACAAGAATCCCCATCATGAAGCAGCCTATTTCGCATTGTTAATGCCAGTGATGATATCAGTCATGCCAATTATGCCACACGTACGACACATTTATGCTCTGGTCCAGGAACATTAGGCCAAGTGGCTTCCATGCAGATCCAGCATCCATTCTCTGTTCATAAGAAGGCAATCTGAAAGTAATGTCTTCCCTCTCCTCATTACCTCTCCCGTCACAGCAATTAGTTCTGGTTTACAAATCAGTCTTAGAAAATGAGATTTTCAGTTCTGTAGATTAGCATTTATCCCCCAGAAGTAATGGAACGATACCAGTTAACACCAGCATTTGGTAGCTGATGGGCAAAAATTTCAGGTCCATTTTCACATTCAGGCCTCTTCCTCCTCTTTCCTTGAGGGTCATATGACCACTTGAATCCCTGGTTTTTCTGCTAGCATAATATTGGGCAGATGGGCTTTATTAAATTATAGGTAATGTGTACACACTACTGACAAATTAAATATTGAAATGGATTAGAAAATCCCCACTTGAGAAAATGGGTTGTTGCTTGCTGTATTGCTGCTGTGGCTTTTTAGTATACATGGGGTTTGATATATAGGCTACCCAAATCATTTTTAAAAATTCCAAAAGAATGCGAATGAGGTAGCCAATAGTATAGTGGGTCAGTTAAAAAATGTGTGGTTAACTTTATCTTCCAAAAAGAAAAGCTAAGTCGCTTAAGGTGACATTTTTAAAATTTTTGTTTTTAAATAGACACAGCGGTGATACTAACAACAGCAACTGGTGCTGTTCAGGGTGTTAAGCTATGCTAATGACTTACATTTTCTTGCAGTGGTGTTGCTAATGATTTAAACAATATCTCACCTCTCCTCAAGCATAGGACAAAAAATGCCATTACAATCTAGCTCCTTTTGTGGCAAAAATGAAACTCCTCAATTAGAAGTTCTGTACACTTGTCCAGCAGAGACGTCCACACTGAAGTGTGTTTAACAGTCAGTGCAGCAACAATTGCAGACATCTCAAAATGAGAAAGAGTTTTCTTTGGCAACTACATCTCCAGCCCTGAGAGGTGTTTCTATTTCTCAATTTGTACTGGGGTGGAGGGGATTGAGGGTATTTGTGTTCCTTGAGGAGCAAGCCTTTCTCACTTAGCTCCACAGCCACATGGTACCACCCTTATGCTCATTGTTGGTTTAGTGTTTATAGATGTGCTTTGGGTTTTGTTTTTCTTTTGAAAGTTGACCATAGGCAGATGCATATTAGTAATGGAAAAAGAAATAAACCATGACCAAAACAGAGAACAGGAAATATACTGGTAACACACTAGATTTATGATGTGGTGATCAAAATTGTGATAAAAATAATTTTTAGCAGCAAAAAAAATCAAGGTTTTAAATATAGAAAGAATGAATGCCTGTGCTTACCACACCACATTACCTCAAAGAAAATATTTATGGCTAATTATTTTTTATATTGATCCTTCGCTTTTTGTCTTGCTGCAATAAAAAGAAAATGACAATTTAAACATATATTATTTTTTCAGAAAAAATTAATAAAATTATCATTGTTTGATAGATCTATTTACACTCATGAACGTGAGGAAAAAACCCAGTAAGATAAGATCTATTTTGAACAATAGAGAATATTTGAGGGTGAACAAACTTACGAGGCGTGGTTGGAAATATATCACTCATTTAATGTTAGCAAAGAGCCATGAAAAGGTATAACAAAAGAGAAAGATAGATGGTAAAACATATTTTGAAATGGTGTAAAGCCAGCATAACACCATTGAAATGATTTTTTTTACTTGTCTTCATATTTACTGAGAATTTAGCTTCTAACATATATCTTCTTGTCAAAAAATAGTTGTGGCACATTTTCTCTAATGCTTAGTCAAGAAAGGTCTTTTGCTGAATCAGACTGTTCTAACTTAGCTTTGGTTCACCATATTTTTGTTTGAAATTTATTAATGCTGATTTGTTTGGGTCATGTTTATGAAGCAGGGCAACTCTCTGAATAGCACTCAGCAGTTCCAGAAACAAAAGGAGCTTCTTGTTTGTCTGGTTTCCAGCTAGTTTTGGTGGTAGAATCCATGCACATCTATTTTTCCTACTCCGTTTATTCAGGATGCAAGGATTACTTTTTCTATTGTGTGTCAATTCAACAACTCATGAATATTAAAGGAATAGGAATTGTTTCCAGATAGGAAGGAATGAATTCAACTCTAATAAACCTTTGACTGTGTAAAGGTAGGAGACCTTTGTCAAGTCCACAGCTACTACAAATAGAATGCAAAAATATGTCTACTTCCCTGCTATACACACACTGTAGATTAAAAAACTTTTCAAATTTAAATAACTTTGCAAAGATTCTGGCAAAATATGTCTTGAAGTTTTCCGACTATTTTTATATGGCATTATTTTGTAATGTCAGCTTGATCATTAATTGATATATTGTGATGCTACAAGAATCCTGCACTTACAAATCTACACTCCTACAGTCTTGATAATCCAGGTCTTGATAATCCAGGAACATTTGTTTCTGGACATACATATAAATATATTATGCACATATATGTAAATATATATCTATATACATTCTATGCCTCTATTTACAGTGCTTGTGTTCGTATATAAAACCAATACTAATATTGCATAATACAATATGTTGGTATTTACATCTATGTAGAGTTGTCTAGCATAGAAATACGCGTAATTTTGAGTAATGTCTAACTTAACGAATATCTAGAATCTTGAATTTGAAGAAATACACATATGCCTTTATTTTAAGTAAAAATGTACAGTTTCATACATATGTGTAGGTCAGTAAAAGTATAATCGTAGTCAAAAGTTTAATCATATGTATATAAAAACTATAATAGATTTACTTGTTATCTATTTTTACAGTTCCATGCGCATATCTTTTTAGCAGCTGAATATTTTTGAATTTAAGTTTATAGTTTCTCTGCATACACTTAACTAACTTTCTATTGAATGGAAGATATTTTAATAAAATCCAACTGATATTGATGCCTTTTTGCTGGTCCTAAAATCACTAGCCAGACACAGATAGGTGATTAAAAAGGGTTACCTTTATAAGGATGCATAGGTGGGCAACTTGCTAGATGGAAAGCACCGAAGATGCACACTTAACATAAAGAGCATAAAATTTCTATATGTTTAGCAAATTAGCATAACTGACAAGAATCCCCAGTTAGAGACATAAGTGATGAGATAATTCTGCCCTGGTTCTACACTTTTGTGAATTACCCCCCCACCGCAGATAGGAACTACACTTTGTTAATGAAAATGTGTCTCGGAGAGCTGGTTTCAACCCTGGTTCCCAGAGAATGTAACCTTGGACCCCCAACTTGGAGCCGCTGGGGAATTTATTTTGTCTTTCAGTCTGATAGAATAGATAAAATGCTAGCTATAAATACAATAATAGGCTACAGAGCTACAAAAATATATGTAAAGAATATAGAGAATATATAAAAGCAAAAAGGCAAAAATCAATTCGGCATCAATATGTGAAGACACAGTATGTCAGTGTAACAGTGATGTGTGTTATTAAATGTTTAGATAAGTGGCACCTTCCTTTACATTGTACTTAACAGATTGAGAGTGTTACTTTCTGTAGTGCCAGTTCTGCAAGTTTAACAAATAGTTAGAACATCATATCCAACTTGGCAAAGTGTAGAGCTCATGGACTTTCATTATTATTAGATTAGATGCAGCTTGATATTATTATCATATTATTATTAAATTAGATACCGCTTGATAGATATTTCAGTGTATAAATTTTTTATGAAATCAAAATGATGAATCGTCACAGTGATTAGTATAGAATATTATTTTATATTAGTTAATTATTTAACCCAGAAATAGATGCAAAAATACAAGTAACTGCTATGCTTCAGTATTTGCAAAGATCCAAAAATATAGTTGCAGTTGTTGCATGGAAGAGG
The DNA here is from genome assembly GCA_013400235.1 of Oriolus oriolus. Lineage (NCBI taxonomy): Eukaryota > Metazoa > Chordata > Aves > Passeriformes > Corvidae > Oriolus > Oriolus oriolus. The sequence continues at coordinate 65,430 of VXBT01011976.1, forward strand.
ATTGATGTAGGAATAAGCTCTTTTACTACAATGGTTTTCCAGCTACACTTATTTTATTTCATTGAAATATATTTAGTAAGGCAGACTTTAGAAAATTCTCTGTTTAGTGCAGTGTTACCTGCAATGTCTGTTTCCTCCATTTGGTATTTCTTTGTCAGAGTTTAGAAGGATAACAGAAAGGGTTAATACAGAATAGCAAAATTAGTCTTTCATGAGGGGAAGTGTGTGTGTATGGGTGTTTATTATTTTAGACGGATTTTGAAGTTCTTCATGTGTATGATTGTGGATAATGAACTATGACTTTACAATAGTTTTAAGTACTGTGAGATTAGGGGGTTTTGTCTGCCCAAGTTTCCCTAAATAATATAAGCCATAGTTTTTTTAACCTAATTTCACAAATTTAATAGTTGGCAAGTCTTTCACATACTACTTATTTCCTTCAATTTTAGTGGAAATGATGGTGTTGAAGGTCTAATCTATTCAGGAAGGACAAAAGAATTAAACAAAATTGTGAACAGTACAGCATTATTATCTTTGTTCTCACGACTCTTGTTTCCAGGAAAGCCAGACTAGAAGTGAAATATATTGTCATATTTTTCTATAGTTCTGGTCCAGACTCTTCAGACAACAGACTTTAAGTCCGTGTTCAAGCTCTAAACTGTTGTATTGTAACGACCTCTTGCCTGACCTTTCACTGCTTATGTGTTTTTAGATAATACAATGCTTGAAAGTTGTTGATGGCATATAATTCAAGACAGATACTTCCTTGGAATGAGGATTTGTGGAGAAACAGTAAATGATAAAGTGATAAATCTGGAAATTAAGCATGTAGATGAGTATAAAGGCAAACCAACAAACTGTTTTAGAACACTGGGCACAGGTTTAGGAAATGTAGTCTGCCTACCAGAGTAACAAAGATAGTGCTGGTAACAGGAAAAGCAACAAACAAGTAGTCTTCAAAAGCAGAATATTTATGGGCTTCAGCATAACACTGCATTTTGTTATAACTGATAAATAGAATGAATGGGTTAACTGTTTTAGTGCTTTACCAGGGAATGATAAAGATAGTTGGGGGCATAAGGCTAAAACCACAGTAGGCTAAAATGCAGTCTTCAGTGGCACTGGGAGGTGTGTGAAGGGTATAAATGTGTATGTCTGTACTTTAGGTATGTATATTCCAAAACCCTTTAAAAACATAACCTCATTTGAATGAAAATATTTTAAAAAATAATATGGCAGAAAATAAATTTTCAGACAAATATGAAATTTGTTAATAATAGACTTTAGATAGGATAAAAACCCATCCCAAAATCTGGATGTAAATATCTCCCAAATAAGTACTGCAGAACACTCATTATTCAGATATTTTTCAAGATTGAATTTAATGCATTCAATTGCTCCATGGAGAGAAACTCAAATTCTTTTAGCTCTGGCCAGTAATGACACACAATTATAGGAGCGTGAGATGGAGATGGAGAACTAAAATGCTTTAGTTCTCCATCTTATATTGAATAATTGTCATGGCCTCTTATATTTTATTTTTTCTTTTTACATTTTCTGATCTTAAAACACATACAAATTTAGCAATGATCCCAGTATCCTACTTTCACTTTTGGGCTTTTCAAGTGTATATCTGTCACGTTTTACTTTGGCCCTCTTTCTTCAGTAAAATGCACATTTCTTATCAAAACAACAATACCTGTATGTGTCATTAGCACCATGAACCTTACATAGGGTTAATACCAAACAGAAACAGTGCCTAATTGGGAAAGCCTCAACAGTCCATGCCAAGGGAAACTCCTGCAAAAGGTCATGGACTGGAAAGCTGTATTGGGTTGCTAAAGCACACTTTGGACTAAAAGCCTGATATGAGTGACAAGACTGTGTGTTCCCTTTCTCTCCTGTTTTTACCTCTCCCCTAAACCAGTCATCCAAACCCCATCTCTGTTTGCATCCCTTGACTGTCCATGCAGGAAGCCTTTTCTATTGCTGAGAAGGAGATTGTTGCCCGTGAGAGCCAACACCCACATCAAGGACTTGAGGCAAGGGGATTCCTGCCCTTCACAGTTTTCACATCTCGTTTATAATGTTGTTCTCGCAAATCTATTTTCCAGTTGTCTCAAGTCAGTGAAAAATTAAAGAAGAGCAAAGAAAACTTGATTTTCTCATAGTGTGACTATACTGAGTTTTCTTACACCTTCTGACAACACATACTTAAGTAATCCTTACCCTTTTAGAGAACAAATGCTTAGTTGAAAGTGCATTGTTTTCACCAGTAGAATGCTTATAATATCTTGGTTATGTTATATTACATAAATATGTAATATATCACTGACTTTCTTGATGATGGGACTTGATGGTGCCAGCATAATTGCTTTTTTTGATAGACTTTTCTCTTTTAATTTCTACCGGCTGGAGTGGAAGTATTACCTTTTTACATATTTCTCCCTTGTGCAGCATGTTGGTCCTGTGCAATATGAGTTTGCAGCAGTGGAAGGGACTCATCTACAGGGGTATTTTAGTGCCTCAGACGAACACACTTGAAAGACTGGACCTTCGGGTTGCTCCTGTATGTTACAGGTCCCCTCCATTAAAGCTTACTAAAAAAACCCTTACGTTTTCAGCTGTTCCCAGTTGCCAAGATGTGAGTCTTTGTAGTAGCTAGAATTGCACTTCAAAATTTAGAAAATTCTGTGCCCCCTACTAGCACCTGTGTTTGTACATACACTGTGACTCCTCTGTGAGAGCTCCCTGAGATTCTGACCACTGAATATCAAAGAGGATCAGAAAAAGACAAAAGCAATGAGTCCATAGACAGGAATATGGTTCTGTACAAATGTTTTCCCCTGTTCATCTCGATTATGACTATCACGCTTCCAGAATTTTTGGGCTATTTATGTTTTTGTATTTATTACATGAACAAAGTTCAGTCGGTTCAACTGAAAGCGAGAGGGTGTAGTGGTTTGGGTTTTTTCCCATGCTCACAAAGTTTTCATTTCTTGAGAACTGAAAATTTCCTGTCTAAATGTAATCTCAGTCTTATTTTTTGAAACTCTGAGACCACAGGTTCCCACAGTTCAGTAGCCTCCCCCCCAAAACTCATCTCTTCGCTTCTGGAGATGTCCTGGCTATTCTGAACTGTGAGACTATAAACCTGAGTTTCGTTATTTGTTATGATACTGTCAAACTTTGAAAGAGTTTAAAGATGAGCAACTGTTCACAACATGTGTGTCTTGTGGTAGGAGCATTAAGCTATAGCTAATGACAGCGTGTGCGAAATTTATTTCCAAATTAAGCCAGTAGCATATAGAGATTATAACTCATTCAAACTGAATTTCAGCAATATCTATCCTAGTAATAAGTTACTAAAGAGAAGAGAACATTCTGATCAGTGTATGAATGAAGGATCGTCTGAATATGTGTTTAAAATATTTTATTTCTGGTCCAAAGACTTGAAACACCTGCATGCAAGAAATCCCTTCAAAGGAATCATTCAAGTAATTATTAAAATACTGCAAATAATATCTGAATGACATAGTTTAAAAAAAAACCAAAACCCTTTAAAATTCTCTGTCCAAAACCAGATATTTTCAATGCCTTTCCCAATATAACAGACTGGACTATATTCTGTAAACTACGAAAGGGGAAAAATGTATGTACAGATCGGTAAGAGGTGAATTGGGAGTGAAAGCTCCTGTGTTTTTCCGGTAGTCATGGATCTCCTGGTGACTGTATGGTCATTCCTGCTTCCCCTGTGTAGACAGCTGCTGGGGCAGTGGGTCACTCCAGGATGGCCCTACCGGTGCTGGGGCTCTCCCACTGCACAGGGTGCTCTTCAGCTTGGCAGGAGTGAGCTGCATTTGCTTTGTGAGTAAGTGTTTGCTGTTGGAAGGCTGGCAGTGAGGGTTACAACTCATCTCATTTCAAAATAAAACTCATTTCAACTACGTTGAAAAATCTGTCATGTGAAGGAGCTCCTGCTTTGCGGCCCTTTTTCAGCCCAAGGGTCAATAAGGCTATAGCCCTTACCTTACTGAGAGGACCCATGAGGTCATGCAAACTTTGGGTGAATTTATATGATCATTCAATCTTTTCCTGCCTGTGCCGCTTAAGTATGGGCAAACATTGTTCTTTCCCCTGCCTTTGATTACAACCTTCAGCTTCAAAAATACGTTGAAGCTTGTGGGGGAAAGGGCAGTATATTAACCATACAATAATGTTTTCACCCTCTTTTGAGCATTTCTTATGATCACTCTTGAGGAAAAACTGACCTTTCCAGTCAAATCCACCAAATAGAGCAGCACTATGAAGCCTTTTTGTGTTTTTTACACTTTTTTTTGCCTCTGCTGAATAAGCTTTCTTTTCAGACTTGGTAGACACATGCTTCTGAAATTTCAGTGCACTGAAATTCTTATGCAGGCAGGATGCTATTAATTACTGCAGTTCTTTTGGGGTAAGCATATTATCAGAGGAATCTTTTTTTACCCCTTTAATTTACTTTATTATTTCCAGCTTTGTTCATATTTATACTAGTTGAAAACCTTTGTCTGAACATACAGTAAATTACTCTGAGTAATACTACCTCTTTAGGTTAATAATTTTCTGGTAATGCTTTTTGTTAGAAGAGGTTGGGTAAAGAGAGTGCTAAGCTAATAAAACATTTTTCTGAACAAATAAAAAACATTTAAACGAAGTCTGAATTTTGAGTAGTTTTAAATAGTTTCTTGCTCTTCCTAAATCATTTAGCATACTCTCACTTGAAAGGAATGTAATTTTTCTGTCAAAGTCACTACTACACTTTAGGAAAAATAAAAGAAAAACAGCAAATAAAACCAGTTTGGAGTTGTACTATTAAATCTCATGATACTTCATTTCAACAGTGAAGGCTTCAGATTTTAATGTGTACAATATCAAAATAATTTTGAATTAATTAGGAAGCTATTTTAGTCTAATTTTTGCATCTATTGTGTGCAGAGTGGAGTGTTTGCAGTATAGGGGTACAAGTAAATTGTTGTATTACGGATAAATGACTGTCACAAGTTAAAAATTCAGGTGTGGGAGAGCTTATTTTGTAATGACTCTGATTATAGTTTGCAATGAAACTATCACTCCAAGGAAGAAAACAACAAAAAGTAGAGGGGAGGATGCTTGTTTGTTCAGGTAGTTTGCTTTGGGGTTTTTTCTGACATGTTGTAAGCATGGTAGGAACCCCGGTTCACCCTGAAGTTCAAGACTGGAGTGCCTCATTGAATGACTCCTGCTTGCAGAGCAAACTCTGAATCTGCTGTCACGTGTTTTCCTTGGAGGAACTCATTTCCTTCCTGAGGAGGTCTGCAAGGTCAGGCAAATATCCGATCTTGGAAGCTGCGTGTCTCAAGGCTGCTCTCTCTGAGTCATTGTTTCTACAGAAAAATTCATAGGGAAAGTCTGTCATAAACCCCAGAGAAGCTAAGATTCCATAATGGGAAGCTGTTTTAAGCTGGGTGTGCCAGGTACAAGAGAAGCGTTTTGAAGCTTTGGTGTTTTGTTTTCCAATACATTATATATATAATTTCAGTATTCTTGTTCAAGATTCAGAATTCATGTCATTCTTTTCTAGTTCTGTGAAGCAGTATCACTTTGGTAGTGGGAGTAAAAGGTGTCCTGCTCAGTTTTTAAATTTTGGCTCTATTACTGGTTTTGCTTTATATTATGTTTATAGTGTATCCCAAATTCTGGCCTCAGGCAGACCACCAAAATCCCGCATTGCTTCGACAAAAGTTATTGGATTTTTTAATTATTATTTGTTTGTTTATTTATTACTTACAATTGACAGTTTAGGATTTTTCTTACTTATACTCTTAGCACTGAAGGCATATTATGGGATAACTGAACTAATTTAACAAGCCTGCTGCCACCAAAAATTGTTCTTTCCGTTATGTTGCTCTCCCTGTCTTTTCTGCATGCTGCTGTCATCCCACTGGAGCAGCTTCAGTAGTTGTGCAGCCCTTTGGTGAGCTGATTCCCTGCATTTGTTGCTGGCCGTGAGCAGCCCCAGCAGCGCAGTGGGGCAGGCACGCCTGAGGTGGGACCACTGAGCCTGCTCCGCTTCCTCCCGCTTTAGGCACCCAGCAGTCTCCACAGACTGCACAAGCGTACTCTGCCCTGGATGCTGATGCAGATGCACAAATTAGGTGCCTTAAATACAATTTCCCAGCAGCAGTAACAATTTAATGGCTGGTTTCCATGCATCCACCATTTTTCTATTCCTGTAGCAGTTCATCCCTACCTCCTCCTCAGCATCTGTACCATGCCTGTTCAATCCCACCCAGCTATGCCAGCTCTCAAGAACAATTGAAAAAACCACTCTGCATAGTAAGTGAATAATTTCCTGGATGTCTAGCAAGTTGAAATTATGCAGTGATGAGTCAGACTTAGTCTGATTCAGGCACAAAGTAAAGACAAGGATCTGACAGATTAGGACAGGAAGGAAAGTGATTGAATGAACTTTGAATATTGTCCTAAGGAAGGAGAAGCAATTCCACCTATAGCCCTTAAGTGAGTATAACAAAAGGGAGTACAGCAACTTCTCTATGTCCAGCTCTGTTAAGGGTTGTTCTCTTTATCACCATGGACTGGTTAAGATGTACAAATGTGACAGAATTTGAGGAAAGCTGGAAACAGAAACTTTCTTTTTGCTTGTGTTTTTCAGTGGCCAAAAATTATTTTTACCATTAAAATTGCCAGTATCGACAAACAAATCAAAATAAACTAGAGATGCAAAAGTGGTACTATAACTGTGTCTATAGAAAGACTTTTTTCAGTATGAAAATTCCCTGCAGAAGTTATGCCCCTCACATGATGTTGGCATTCTGGCAAAAGCTTCTAGTGTGAAGCTATGGCTTTTGTTTAGAGTAGTGGTAGAAGAATATATTTGATCTTAGGAGGTTTTTACATCCCAGCTGTGAATTTTGCCCTATGATTAGGCTTCATGTCACCCCCTAACTTACTAAAAATCCTCCAGAGTGTTAAAAAAAAAATTAAACAAATATTTCACAAAGCTGGCTTAAAGTTTGAGCTTGGAAGTAGTTGTAGAAGTCATTTGGTTTTGATTTCCTTGAGAACCCGTATTAGATTTCTGGTAGGGATATAATACTTTTCTGCAGAAAAGATTCATCCATGAAAAATATGGGCAAGACTAAGGATTTGTTATTTATGTATTTATTTTGATTTATACATATTCCTGTAATATTCCTGTAATATTCTTTGAAATATAGTAGAATGGATCTGTCTGGTAATTCCCTTTTAACCACAAACCAGCCAGAGTTCAACAGCTGAGCTGCAACAGGTGTAGATATATCTGCTTTTTAAAAACTTTTGTCAGAGCTTTCCCACTTTCTCACAGACTGCAGGATCAAATGGGCTTGGGAGTCATGCTCACTGAAACAGAGCTATTCTAAACTAAATAAAGAGCAAATTCCAAAATGCACCAGAGCTAATTTGCCATTGTTTTTACCATAAACCATAATGAATCCTCATCAAATGAATGCAGCTGCTATGGTGCTGTATCCAAAATAATGTAATTAAATTGCTGCTTGGGGAATTTTAGAGTATAAATTTGGCAGAGACTCATTACTGGCAATTCGACAGAGAAGCATTTATAATCTTATCCAAAGAGGTGATCCTGTGTTCTGTCATTCTAAGAACAGAGAGAGGAGAAACAGAACCAGGATGACAAATGGCCAGACCAAAATCTGAAACAACAAACCACAAGAACTTAAGACTAATCCAAGCCATGCTGGAAAGCCTGTGGGGATGGCAAGGGGAGGACAGGATGAGAAAACTTGAATATGTTACATCAGAAAAATTCCCCACCACTCTCTGCAGTGACAAGGTCAACAAGGAAAGAGGGTCCACCACAGGGAGCCTGCAGGAGCGACAGCTTTGCCACCATCGGGGTCAGAAGAGTCACAACCCGTGATCAGGCAAGGGTAACGCTGGGGCCCCATGCCCATGCTGACTCGTCCTCCCTGCCTGCTCCCTGACAAAAACATTGCCCCTCCTCTTCTGTCAGAGCGCGTGTGGATGCTCGGCTGTAACCGCAACAACCTCCTCCATCCGGGGGAAGGCGGTGGTGTTGGCCTCATGCACAATGAATTCTCCAGAGCTGTCAGGATCCGGGCTGGCACACAGAGATTCAACGTACAACTCAAACATCTGTAAAAACTTGCGTGATGAACACACCATTGTCTTTGCTCAGGCCGTTCAGGATCAAACAAACTGCCATTAAAGGGCTGAGAGTTGTGATGAAGTGACTACTACAACCAGTTTCTTGATTGCAAAACTGACCAGGGTCACCCAGTCTCATAAGAAAGCGAGTTCTATTTCTAATTTGTTTTAAAAGTGGCTGCAAATTGAATTCTAATTTCAGGAGAGAGGAATTTGCATTTGGGCCAAATCTGAGCCTTTAAAGGTTTGTGTTTAATAAACCTTAGTATGCCCATTCTAATTAAGCTTACATAAAATATTGCAGCTTAGAGCATACTTTGGTTTAACAACAATGTTTGTGTTCCTTTATATGCTAAGCAAATCTCCTGGGGTTGCATTTCCAATATGAATATTCACTATTATGGCTTCATAATCGGATATCCATCAATATTTAACATTATGTGTCCCCAGAGGAGTTACCTAACACTTCAGCTCAGGGACGGCTGACTCAGACGAAGCCAACAGAGTCCTTCACATTATCTCCTTTTTTTTTTCTTTCTTTTTTTTCCCCCCCACTCTTTTTTTTTTTTTCTTTTTATTCCTTAGTGTATAGCAGTTACTGGCAAATTTGCAGAAGCAGCAGCTGCCAGCAGAAGTAATTGAAAAAGTGGCTTGGGGGAAGGGACAAACAGAGGAATTTCAGAGTTTTGATGAAAACCAAAATAAGTAATTTGCTAAAGAAAGAAAGAAAAGCGTAGAGATCAAATGTTGAGATTAAAGATCAACGTGTTCATCAGTAAAGTTCGCAGAACAACAACTTTGATGTGGAAAGAACAAAATACTAAGAGGAAAGGGTTCAAAGTTAGGTGGGAATCCCTGTTATATGTACATACTTGGAGAAAAACTGTATTTTGAGGCTTGAAGAAAGAATGAGCCTGCTGTATCCTTCTGTTGCTCAGTATTGACCAGTAAACATTTGTTTGTATGGAAATAGAAAATAGTTATTAGAGCTAATGTTTGACCTCAGGTGAACGTTCCAGAAACATAAATCTACTCTAGCAACAGACTGATGTCTCCTGAATTTGAACTGCCACAAAGGGAAGGTAAAGAGAAATAGGCAGGGTGAGATTTGTAGATCCGTCAGGGATTTCACGAGTTTCATTTGTTTATGCACCTTTGCATACCAAAAGCTGTCTGAGATCTAGAGAAACAAATATTTGTGTCTTCTTAGAGGTTTGTCAAATGACAGAGTGCTGGCAATCTTCGTGAAAGGCTGGAATAATTTGTTTCCAAATTGTGTCAGCTCACAATAAGTTTAACACTTTTCCTGGATTTCATATGTGATATCTTCACCATTCCTGGAGACAATTAAGTGCCTCTATCCTGTGCCATACCCCAAACAAGGTTGTAGCAGTTGCTTAACGACTTCACTGTTATTTTTTTCCACATTACTTGTTGATTACTTCAGCTTTGGCCTCTTTGGTCAGATTATTTGGCTGCTGTAAAGCTCTGTAAAGTCACTGAGAAAATGTTGGCATAATCTTGAGCTTAATGGAAGGATCAGACTAGCCTTATCCTGCAATTTAGTCAGTAGAGTTGGGTAACAGTGACTGCAAATTCATCACAAATGGAGTTTTGATCCTAAAGCTGTTTCCACTTTTTAGCAGAAAGGCAGAATTTGTTTGAGGTAAGGAAAAAGTAGCCTGGAGATAAACTCTAATCATGTTACCCCTCTTTTACCCACTAACTCAGGGATTATGGAATTTGTATTTAATCTCAGCATGAGGGTCTTAGAAACAATACCACCCTCCACAAAAAGGCAATGTCTCTGAGGAGAAAGTTGGAGGAAATTTAGAGCGGTCTCTTCTTTTTTCTGGCCTCATCCCTTGGGCCCAGCCAGCCAGAGGTGATGAGCTCTGGGGTTCTCAGCCTGCTGTCTTGGCTGCTTTGGCCCACAAAGTCCTTCTCAGAACACAGCCTTGGCACTCACACTGCTGCTGACACAGCTTCAACAGGAGAGGCATCTTTGGCCAGCTTCGCCCTCCTGCTTGGTTGGCCATGGAGCCTGGAAGTTCATTCTCTCTGAGAGAAATGGGAACCCCAGGTCAAGTTTGTTCTTTTCCCAGTCCAGAGCAGGGACCAAAGAAACAGCCACTTTTTGTTTCCAGTATTGCAGTTTGGCTGCTGACCCAGAAAATCAATTACAGTCATAGCCTTACATAGTGCAGAATCAGGTAATATTCAGTATGACAGTGAGTATGCCTGGCCTGTGTGGAGCTTAGACACCTGCAGAGGCTGCTTACTAAGTACTGCCTTGTTTAGCTCTTTATAGTCCTTTACATTCTCCAAATGAATCTCATTTTCTGTGCAGGTTTATTTAAAACAGAGATGTAGTAAGTTAAGAATATACCAATTTTTTTTTCCTTTTTGGCACGGTAGTTCTACAGACTGGTCTTAGATGAAGTTCAACTAATTTATATAGTAACAATAGTGAGCTGATATTTCCTCTGATACTGAGAATTGGCAGAGAGGACCAGAAGGAAGTGTTTCAATCCAATATATAAGACAACAGTAAAAGGGAAAAAAGAGATTTCCTCTTTATTATGTGAGGAGAATAATATATTACAAATAATTTCCACCCATTAAAATGCTCTTTTGTTCTTGCAGCCTGGTTTGGGATTTGCGGTCAGTCCAGTTTTGATCCCTGTAATATCTTTGCAACATTCCATCTTTGTTTCCTCACTTCCATAGCTTGCCTTTGCTTGTGCTCCATCTGATCCCAGCTGCTCACATTCAAAGATCATTAACCAGGAGCAGTGGTCAAAGTTTGGCCTATTCCGGCCCAGCTGTTGTGGCTGGATTTTTGTGGTCCTCAAATCCGGTAATTTCTGGATACCTTTGTCTTTAATCAACTGACCAACTGTAATTTAGTTGCAGCACTAGTGGGCCAACTTCCTTAAACAGGGCTATTTAAATAATTTTTGTGAAATTTTGCAAATCCTGAGGTTAAATCTCAGGTTCAGAAGCTTCCCACTGAGTTTGCAGAAAATAACTTTCTGCTGCTCTGTCAGCTTTTTTAGTGTTTGCTTGAGTTATCACTCTGATCACTGGATTCTACATTTTGGCACTACGGATTAGTAACTGGAGAAAGAAGAAGGAAATATTTAATTGTTCTTTTTTTGCACACCACCAGCAACACGACAATGTTACATTAGTTCAGGCAAGGCAGGTTTTCTTTACTGAAGCACATGGCTGCTGTTGCCTGGTTTGTACTACAGGCATTAGGAAACTCTGTTATAGCAACCCATCCCTGCCAGCGTTATTTCAGCCTCAGAGCTCTGAAGGGCTTCTGTGGTTTGTGAACCACACACTAAAGAAGATCTGAATTGCTCAAAGGCTTCTCTCCACGGGCGGTGTGCCATGAAGCCTCATGTGTGTCTGATTCGGACACCGCAGGGCAGCGTGCAGTTAAACGGCAGAAGGGACCAGGAGAGAGGCTGCCAAGTCCTGTGGAACACAATACCAGGTTCCCCAACATGGCAGAGGAGGGGAAGATTTTTGGATGCCAAGGGTTTCAGAACAATCAAGAAATGCCAGTAAGTACTGTGATGCCTTGGGAAAGGGCTGATTCCCAGCCACTGATTTTTGATTGCTTTAAAACCTGCCAAATGCCAAAAGAGTTCTTCTCTCCTCTTTGTTTTCACATTGGTTGTATCTAAAATCCAGAAGCCTAGAGGTCTGAACAACAGGCCATAGAGTGAAGTCCTGGGAATTAGAATTATCCCAATGATAAGCAATATGACAAAAGTCGTGTTTCTGATCAGTTCAAATTTTTGGTTGACTTCTCTTCATGTAAACTAACTGCTGTCATAATAAACCTCTCCTTCTGGAGTTTAATTTCTAGAAGGACTCCCATCTAAAATGTTATTTTCTATTTTTTTCTTATTTAAGTAGAAATTTACAGTGGCAAAATTTTGATCACAGAACAACGTTAGAATGGGCAAGTTAAAATTTTGTATTCAATAGTTATTATGTGTGAGCCTGGGGTCCATTCCCAATGAGGCATTTTCTGTTGTAAGTTAACACTTTTCATGAGATACTGATACTCTAGTAGATAAGGGATGGCATTTATCCATTTCTGCAAAACAACACCTTACTAGGGTAAGTGGAATTTCTTACTGATGAGCAATCTACAGTACTAGTTTTTACTCAGCTTTTCATCTGAATTTAGCTTGTATACTAATAACACACTTTTTCTGTGTCAGCTCTGCATCAGATCATAAGAAGGTTTCCTATTAGCCTTGTCCATTCTATCAAGTGGATTTCACAGGTGAGAAGGGCTCAGGGAACCTACTGTGGTTCCCTGATCCTGGCTAACTGAAGTTCATCAGCATTCATTATTATGATGTCTCTTTCACATTCTAAGCCCTGACAAGTTTGTAACAAAAAGCTTCCATATACTCAGGCTTTCTGAGGTGAGTCCTCTCCTGGACTGTGCAAATTTTAAAGACCAGAATATCCAGATGGTAACCCTAGTGGGTCACATGCTTCTAATTTGGCTGCTCTTCATCTGGAACCCTAAACATCTTTGGGATTTCCAGCAATCACTACCCAGGCATGTGCATACTGCTCTTCACCTGTGCACAGGAATTCTGATGCTGTCAGGACATCCCAGCCTTCCCGAGCATGAACTATATTATATATTCAGTTTCAACTGTGTCATAAGCCCTCAGAAGGTCCCTGGCAAGGGTCACACAGTGCCCACAAGGCCTTTGCAGCCCCAGAAATTCTATACACCTTCAATATTTCAGATGTATTGAGTATACAGCCAGTGTTCACAGCTTTTACATCAGGAAATCTTGCCTAGCAACAACTCCTCTGTGTAACCCAAGCTCCCGACCCCTTGGATTGTCCATATTACAATAGACATAGGTGGAAACAAAACCACCACCAACTTTGTAACTGCAAAGAGGTTTTTGCATAGAAAAAGTGGTCCCTTGTACTTATTCTGACTGGCTTAACACTGTGTTGTTGTTTCAATAGAAAAACTGGCCCTGTTGAGGAAATACTTCTAGTGAATATTTAAAGCTTTATATAAATGCCCTGCAAACATATTGGTGTGTGGGGCAGAATTCTGTCTCTAGGATATTGTGCATTTCATTCTATTTTTTATTTCATTAATAAACTAGTAGCCTACCAAGCTATGGTGAAAATAGTTGGAAAATACTTCCTGTCTTTCTGCTAATGTTTCCAATTCACGTAACACTATTTCAGTAGGAATTTGAATTTCTGGAATGACTTATTATATCTGGTCACTGAGCTATAACAGACACAATATAGTCAGTGTCTAGTTTAAAGAACAAGAATACAAGAATCTATGTCTCTTTAAAACTCTTTATTTTTCCTTCTGAGACAGTATTCTTTCCTCCTGAGTTAAGATAAAGCTACTCAACTACTTTAAGTTTTACGGTATATAATTACATTTCTTTTGAGCATCCTAATGCATTTTTTGCTTTCAAACTTCATGTGAAAAGATAGTAATTGCTATATTTCAGAAATTCCTGGTTCTAATACAGATGCTTAATAATAAGATATAATGATAAGATGCTTCTGAGGCAGATGTTTGGTGGGCCTATTAGTTATATATTGACTTTTTATCTGGAAAACATCAGGTTTCATGGTCCTGTTGTTGATCTCTCTGAGCATTAAAATTTGCTATTTGTCTGAAATGAAGGGCTGCTTATTTTGATGACGTATAAATTAATTAGTGGAAGATCTTCTTTTACTGTAATTTAAAAGTATTTCAGGACTTATATTTTGCTCAGTTAATTTGTAAAAAATATAAAAGAGAGAAAGAGAGGAAAGAAGGAAAATCAGACTAGAAAATATGTAAGAAAAGAAAAGGTAAATAAAAGCTGTGTAAAGGCCCCAGTCTTATTCATAGAAATTGTGCTGTTCACTTAAATGGGAGCAGGAACTTGCCCTTTAGCAGAATGACTGCTTACAAGACATGGGACTGTCATTATGTAAAATGGTTTTGTGTATTTGCCATATTTTTTTTATGTCACCCAAGAGCTAAAGACCCCCAGGCTAGCATTAATGTCTAGTACAAGTTTTGTAAACCTTTTACTTTCAATGACAGTCTGTATTCTGTTGCAGCTCTCATTCTGCTGTCAAAAAAAAGGGTCTTTAGTGAGGTTAAACATGAGCTGTTCATGTCTGAAGACTTGGCAGAGGATGAACACTGGCGTCTCAGTTCGGTGTCTGATGTACAACAGGTGATTTCACAAAGCACCTTTGCAATTTGACGGCTTTGTTTGTGAGAGACCTCAAGATTCAATGAGTCTATAGTGAATTACTTAACATTACCCCATAGAAACCTGCCTCTGTATGTCAAATCTAGTTAATTCACTGAGAGTACCACACTTTATGTGCTGTTTTAGCCCTAAGAGTACAGCGAGAGACATCTAGCTCAACTCAGTACATATTTCAGTCAGTAAGGTATCTTTAGGTGTGAAATGTGTTTACATCTCTGAAATCCACTGAAGAGCTCAGGGAATATAGATATGACATTCAATGAGAAACTTTCAAGCTACTTTTGTTGTTTCAAACTACTTTAAAAAAATTATCCAGAATCACCAAAGTAAATCTTACTGTAAATACTGTGGGTTGTGTTTAGGGAATCAGAATTAATACCACTATGGATTTTTCTACTCTGGCTGTAACCTCTTACAAACTGCTATGTAGTTTTTATCACCAATTTTTAGTGGAGATTGCAGTGCCCATACCCTATGCTTTTGAGGTTGGTGACTGAGCTGCAAAAAATGAAGGCTGCACAACATCAGGGACACTGAGGAGGAGTTAGGGAGCTGGTTCCAAGCACAGTCTGCAGGGGACCCACAGCCCATGGACAAACAGGCAAAAGTTCCTCTACCAGCACTCAGGGAGGGAGGGGGGCAGTAGTGCAGAAGAATGGAAGTTTGAACAGGCAGGGGCCTGTAGGAAGAAAAGACTTTCCCTGAAGGCTGAGGTGCCCTCACAGCACCACTTCGCTGCTCTGGAGAGTAAACACCTGTCAGATCAGGATTGTCGCTGGAACTGAGTAAGGCAGCTCCATCTGCTCCCTCTGTACCAACCTGTGCAGAGAAAAGGGGACTGGCGATAGCAGTGGGTGGCTCTTCTGCCAGGTACAGAGGGAGGCACCCGTGTGCTCGAGACAGAGGTGCTGCTTACCAGGGGCTTGTGTATGAGAGTCCCTGACAGACTGCCAACCCTTGTACAGCCCACTGACTATTACCTGCTGCTGTTGTTTCACATTGGTACCAGCCAGCAGCAGCTGGAGTGGGTCCAGAGGGGATCACAAATAGGGTCAGAGGGCTGGAGCACCTCAACTATGCAGACAGACTGAGAGAACTGTTCAGCCTGGAGAAGAGAAGGCTCTGGGTAGACCTTACATCGGCCTTCCAGCGCCTAAAGGGAGCCTATAGGAAAGTTGAGAGGGACTTTTTACCAGGGTGCATAGTGATAGGATGAAGGGAAATGGCTTTAAACTGACAGTAGGTTTAGCTTAGATATCAGGAAAAAATTCTTTTGTATGAGGTTGGTGAGACCCTGGAAGTTGTTGCCCACAGAAATTGTGGATGCTGCATTGCTGGAAGCGTTCCAGACCAGGTTGGACAGGGCTTTGAGCAACATGGTCTAGTGGAAGATGTCCCTGCCTATGGCAGGGAGGATGGAACAAGGTCCTTTCCAACCCAAACCACTCTGTGATTCTGTGATGTAGAAGACTTCTCCTTTGAGACTCTTAAAGATGGATGTTTAATAGCAGTATTTGTTTGATAGGTTTGATAGGTTCATAAATAATTCACATGTCATTTTATACTGCACTTGTACAGTGTGAAAACTATCAGGATTAAAGTTAATTCAAGACATCATGAAAGAAAGGTTGTATCTTCAAAAAAATAACTTCTTTCATACATGTGTTGGATAATTTGTGCTATTTATCTGTTTGTTGCCCTAGGCTAGGGATAATGGGAAGCTGTTTTTTCAGCACTTATGGATAACCTGACCCTTCAGTATGCTTGGGTCCCACAAGGTGGGGTAACTGTGATGGGACCCCTACCTGGAAGAGATCACTGCAGTTCAATGCATGTTGCTTGCAAATAAAAGTTATCCTGCATTTTGTGGTACCGTTTGGAATGGAACTTTCAAAGACTGAACATGTTGTCTCAAAGCTTTTAAGAAAGAAGGGGCATGAATAGTTAAAACAACGTAGTTTATCAGCCCTATGTAGTGGAAATGTATGGTAAATAGCAATCTGTTTCTCTGTCCAGCTGTACTACTTGCAGGAGCAAGGATCACTCTTACGAGGACTTACGGGATAAAGTCCAGGACTGCCATTTCAAAGCACTAAACAGAATTGTTACGTAATAGTGTTTTTCAGGAATGCCTCCAACCAGCACTTTTTACCACAGTACAAAAAACAACAAACTGAAAGCAAGCCTTTCTGTTTGGCATATTTTCCTCCACATGACAAACTTACTTATACATGTTAGGAAGAAAAGAACGTACTCTTTTAAGTATAGGGCTGCATTAAAGAGGACAGATTCACGTGAAAAATGAAAAAGAGAAGCGGGTTTTTTGTTGTTGTTGTTTAAATTTCATGGTATCCTAAGTTTAAATGAAAAATTATTGAGTCTTAATAATTGTCTGGTTCCCTTTAAAGTACCATGGGTAGCACTCTTGTCTTGTAAATCATCCTTGCAAAGCAGGAGTGCAGCACGTCTCAAATTTATAAACAACGTGAAAATCAGAGCTGCAGCCTGTTACTTCTAGCTGTGACTTTATTTATTCCTGTAAGTCACCATCAAAGTTTGCAGCAGAGATAACAGAGATCATACAGGTTTTGTACTGTTTAGTGGATTGTACCTGAAAATCAGCTCTTTCAGTCACTGGGTTAGCATTACTCTTGGAGAATTTTGGAGAGTGAAAATTACTACGAACATCATGACAGCTACAGCCATGATTTCTTGACTTTTTAATGAACTTTTTAAGCTAGATTCTTTAGCTAAACTTTTGAATTAAGGTGCTAGCAGAACTTAGGCAGCATGAGAGCAGAGCTTTGTTGGAACTTGAAAGAAAACCACAGTGTGAAATGAAAGCAATGTGACACTGCAGATCCACCACAAACGTTCTTTCATTACTTCTATTGTGCTCTCTCCTTGAAGCACTTCAAAACCCTATCTACTCCCACAGTTTTTGTGACTGCACCCTTAGTTTAAACCAAGAACAGAAAGCATTGTGTTTGTCTCACCCACAGTCCTTGCCAAATCTTGGGATGGAACCCAGGGGTTTTTTCTTCTGTCAAGTACAAGTATTGTGCTCATATTCTAGCTAGTAAACAATGTTTCCTCAAGTAAATGAAGAAAATCTTCTGAATTCCTATCTAGGTTTCAGATTTGGATCGCCTATTTTATTCCAAAGGGTTCAGTGTTTATTTCAAACGGAGAAGCTGAACAAACGTTTTATTTTTAATTATGTTAGATAGAAATACCTTAGAAGTTTGACAAAGCATCATGCCTTACTAGAACAAAAAGAGCAACCTGAAACTTTACAAATGATGAATACTGCAGTGCAACTCCCAATAGAAAATCTCAGTATAGGGCACAGGCAGAGCAGATTAGGTTTATCTTTGATCAAGAGCCAAAAACATCAGGAGATAATGATAGTAATTTTGCATTCTTTTATTTTCATAGACAACATGAGATAAGCATAGGAAACAATTATTATTTATAATATATGAGGAATTCATTATTTAATTACTTTTCTCTATTTAAAACAAAGCTAAGACTGAGCAAAGTAAAATTGGATACTCTCCTGCCATTCTTACTCTTAATATTCAATTAATTATCTTCTATTATTCCATTTTTCAGCCTGCAAAAAAAAAAACCAACCCTGAAAAAACCGCCCAAAACCTTTACATGAAATACAGTCTAATGCCTGGGCACAGATCCACTTTTAAGGCTGCAATTCACTTCAGCAGTTTTTGATCATTTCAGAACCAGTAACTGAATCTCCTGTCACTTAAACACAGTATTAGGTCACAAAGATTCAATTTTCATTCCAGTGTAAACTTTCAAATAGAGACAACTTGTGGTTTTTTAGTTGATTTCTTTTTTCCTAATTAAAGCATTCCAATGTGTGTGGCAAAGAAAAGAGTCCAAAGGCGAACCCTACTTATCTTTACAGAACTATTACAGACATCTGTAGATATCAAGGTGATAGGATTCTCAATGAGACTGGAAGCAGGGACAACTAGAAATTTGAATATGAACTTTCTATTGTTGTTTTTTTTTTGTATGCTGGTAGTTACATTTTTTTTCTCCAGGTATGGTCCATTTTTAATAAAATTTTTGCAGAAAGCCAGAAATTGCTTGAGAAAAAGAGAAAAGGGGAACCAGATTAACCTTTGTATTCTTCAGTAATGATTAGGGAGAACTCCATGTTGGAAGCTCACAACTGTTTCTGTAAATAAGCATATATATAAGAGGCGATTTTGTGAAATACTGTGATAGGAACTTCATGCTACTGTTACAGGTGGACTGTTAATTGGCATTGAATGAAACGTGTTCAAATCAATATTATGAGATATCAAAGTTCAAGTATATGTTCTGTACACTATGTGCTCAATCTATAACCATTTATAAACATTGAAATCACAGCTGGAACATGGATCTCTCACACTAATATATTCATACCTGATAAGAAAATTGCTCTGCAACTCAGGAACGAAAGGATAGCTCCCTGTATGTGTAGCTATGTTAAAAGAGTCATCTTGGGGCCAATTAGAAAATGTAAAAGCTAAAGCCTACTATTTGTTTATCTCATGAAGTTTCTGACCAGTGTATTCAGCTTATTCAGCTACCTTTCTACCATCACTCTTATAAAGCTCTACAATCTCCATTCATTTTTTGCTAGAACACTTTTAGCCAACTGCTGTTTCCCTCACATACATTTGCCTGCCTGTGCTCCCACACTTTCTTTTGCTCTTTAAACCACATGGGCTCCCTTCCTCAGCAGTGACACCTGTTTCCTTGTCCCCATCTGTCTACTACTGTTTAAGACTTCCCCTCAGAGAATGTGCATCTAAGAAACTAATTTTTCAAATTTTTGACGCTATGACCTTTAATGACATTTGGGAGGCTTGACATCTCTCTCTGAGAGTTGTATCTCAGCATCCTGTGCGCTCAGGCTGTACTTCTCATCAGCATGCTTGGCTTTAGCTTATTGCGGTTGCGATCAGTCAGGAGCAAGGTCTGAAGGCTAAAGAGCTGGGGAGAAACAAACACAGCTTGAAACAAAAATAACAATTGCTGCAGAAAATCAGGCAGTCGCATGAGTTGAACAATCTGCATTCGTGGGGCTTGAGTTTGAAAGGACCTTACCCCCCGACCCCACCGTGGGCAGGGATGCCTCCCATTGGATCAGGTTGCTCAGGGCCCTGTCCAACCCGGCCTTGAACAGTTGCAGGGATGGGGCATCCACAGAATGGGACATTGGCAGAAGTTTTTTCATTTTGTCAAGGTATTTTTTGACCTGACACTGACAAGTGTCTGTGTGTGTGTCTGTGTATGTACACAAGCATGCAGGTAGATGTATTTTTATATATGTGTATCTGTGTATGAATATGTCTGTGTTTATCTAAAACAATATCTTCAGATAGGCTGAATTTTCTCATATCTTTAACCTTCCATTTTCTCATACAGCTGCTTTTATGCTCAAGTCCTTGCTTGTCTATACACTGATCATTCCCAGTATAGGCTCCTACTCCTCATGAATTTAATCCTTGGCTCGTTTTGTTCCTCATTGTCCAAAAAACTAATGTCAAAATTGTTTTCTCAGGTATTGTTTCAGCCATGTTACTTTAGTATCCTCCTGTTTTGATGTTCCCTGAATTTCAGCTTCCCATGGTTCCACTGAACAGCCTGCATGGTGATACTTTGCTGCTGTGTCTTCCTTGATCTTGTCATTGTCTCAGTGCTGACATTTTCCAGATAAATATCCATTTTTCATATTTATTCCTCTTACCTAGAACAATGTTCCATGTTTCAGGGCAAGGTCACTTCAGGCTCAAAGACAGCACTTCCGAAGCACTGAAGTCTGAATTTTTGCTTTTTCAGAATGTCATATGTCAAGGAATTTAAAAATGATGTTAATAAAAGGTGGTATCAATTTTTGATTATTTAAAGCTGGGCTCTTTGCTTGAAATGTTTAGCTACTTTTGGGCCAGAACTGCATTTTTGTCTTATATTCACACAGTATCTAGCAGAGCAGACTTCTGATGTGGGACACCACTCTGTAGCAGGAGACAGAGGAAAGAATGCAGTATCACTTCATTTTCTTGTAAATCGATTGCTTTATCACAGATGTTTCAAAACTAATGACTAACTTCAGTTTTGGATCCACTGTATAACGACATAGCAAGAATTAAAGACTTCAGGGAAAAATTCTAAATGTTAGTTTCATGATTTTTTGGCTTTTAAACATGTGGGACAGTTCTCTAATAATGAATGATGGTTTTAAAAGCATGCTCTATAATATTTATATATAAAGTTGATAAATTAGTTTAATTTTAACCAACTATCACTCATCAGTAATCAATTAGTCATCTGTGGACTATGGATAATTATCACTATTTGTGTTTTAGCCTAAATTCTCTAACATTTAAACAAGGCAGTATTTGAATAAGTATCCCTGGAGGGAATATTTCAGTGCTCAGCTCTGCTTTTAATTACTACAAATTTCTTCTAACTTCACAGTTATTCACTAGTGACATTTTATTTACAGATAAATGTCTCATGCACTGAGGAAGGAAAGAGGCTTTACCAGGCTCAAAATTTAGTGTTTTGTCCTTTCTTATCTGTGATAACTGCCATATTAATTGACTACCTGTCAATTTATTTACTTTGTTTGCTTATTTTTTGGATTTTGCATGTTGTAGAGTGGTGTAGTTCAGATGGATTCCTGGTGTTGAGTAACAGTCCTCATAATTACGAAGGAATCTGAGAGTGAGCACATGCTTACACAGTTTGATGAATTGCAGCCTAACTCCTCTGAATCGTTCCAGAAGGCAAGAAAAGGCTCTCTTTTCCACCTGCAGTGCAAAAATGGGGCACTATCATCGCAAATGGCAAAGTCTCCCTACTGAGATTTGATGAATTAGCTGAGTGCTTGGCATTATACTTTGAAAGGAATTAGCTAAAGAGCAGCTCTCTAGGACAGAACAGTTCTTGTGAACCTTCTTTAAAAGTGCTTAGAGGAAATGTGCCGGTCCATGGATCTAACTGCATTGTTTTGACAATTCAGACTTTTGTCATTAATTTAGACTCTTTTCCCAAATTTGACAGGAACACAAATGTTGCAATATGAATGTGAAACTGTGTTAATACAAAAAATGTGCTAAAAATGCAAAGCTGCATTTACTGTAATACTTGTCTGTAATCCCTTCCAGGCCACAAACTGTGCTTTTACTTACCCTGTTGCACCTAGTGATTCTGCAGTAGTATATTGCAATATTGCAGTGTAGTATGCCTTGTAATGATGCATAGCATACAGTATCACACGTATTTTGGTGTGCTATGCAATTATTTATAGTGGTATCCTGCAGTACTTTTGGGATACAACCAGTATTTACTGTAGCACTTTCCAGCTGGGGGCAATACCACACTTTCTCCCTTGAGAGCAGGAGATGCTTAGGAATTTAGGCAAGAATTTATTCTTTGCTTTTACTTCTCCTGTGGCCAGAGGTTAGCTCCTTTCCTGGTGTCCATCACCCAGCCCAGTCCAGGCTGGAGTCTCTGGAAAAGTGGCAAGTGCATTACCAATTAGGCTGTATGGGCAGCAGGACCAACAAAGCTATCACCAGAGCAGCTTGTGCCTCGATTACAGCTCTGAATAAACCCAGTTTCTTCTCATCCCCCATGGGTTCTGTTTTCCTTCCTTTTTATGCTTTCTTGAGAACCTGTAGATGTCCTCAATACCTCTTCCTTTGCACGGAAGGAACAGCTGGGCAGCATAGGGGATGTGTCCAGGGTACATGGACGCTTCAGCAGGCCCTGAGTGAACTGAGCTCAGTTCACAGCATGGTTTTCCTCCTCAACAGGATCAGTAACAGAGCTCTCACTCCCCCATTCAGCAAGAAATTTTAACAAAATTTGTAGGACTTTGGCATGTCTAACTTCTGTCTCTATTTCTTTGAAGTTAGACTCCAGTTTGCAGCTATTGTAGATGTGGAAGAAAGCTGCATGGAGGTATTATAGGCAGTCAAGTCAAAGAGAGAAGGATGAATTTAAACAAAACCCTGTTGGAAACAAGGGTTTTCTTCACTATCCACGGTATATTATCTCCCTCTAGAATGCTAAAAAACCTACTTTTTCACTCCCTCCTCTTCCCTCCTTCACCAGTACATCTCTACACAGTTAGTTGGACCCATTTTCTCCAGGGAGCAATTGTTTGAAATATTTCTGTAGTTTCTGAATTTTTCTGAATGACCCAGTTCTTCACAACACAGGTGTTCTGAGGATACTCACCATTCTACAGTTGTAGTTTGCTCATCCAGAAAAATAAATGAACTATAATACCATCCAAATAAAATACTTGTGACTACCTGAAATTTAACTTACCCTTTGCTTTTTCCAATGGGTTTTTAGGTTTTGGTTTTGTTTTGTTTGGGGTTTTTCGTTGTTTAATCCATGCCTTGAAAATCCTTCAAATCTAAGGCATCTGGAAAAACTAATCATTAACATTTCCAAGTAAAGGTTGCTTAATTTTCAGAGGGGCTGCAAGACTTTCCACAGTCATAAGCCTAAAGAAAATAGTGTAGGATCTAGAAACTTCTGAGGAAAATGTCACTTAGAGAAGTTTTCTGAGTAATTTCAGGTAATTTGAGACCTCATTAACCGGAGAGATGGTTCTGTTTCACTACTTGCTTCGTGATAGCTTGTTATCCACCTCCTCACTGGTGCTGGCTGTTACAATCATGCACTTTGGAGAAGGATTTGCTTTCAGTAAGATTAATATTTTGATGTACTTGGCTATATGCCCCCACATGCTGTAGTGCTGATGAAAGGGTGAAAGCAAGAATGACCCTTTCAACAATGGCATGTTCATAAGTTATTTTAATAACTTTTGAAATTAAGTCACTAGCTGCCAAAAAAGGGGGAAAAAAAGGTAAGGCAGATAAAGCTAAGAGTTCTTCTGTCTGGAGATACGAGCTTAAATGGAGTCCTTCCTCTACTGCGAAAAACAGTCTGGGTTTTTATGAGAGGGAGTCTTTTCTGGAGTTTCAGAACCAGCCTCTGATTCACATACCACACACTGACTTTGCTGTCTAATTCCTCTCTTTAAAATTGCATCTACCGTAAATAAAAGATGCGAGGATGCCATAAACTCTTTCTGTATCAATTCATTTCTTTCTCATCAAGGAAATAACCCCACCCTGGAGTCCAGAACTTGCTGAGAATTCAGGAGCTGTGGCAGTATCACTCTGTAGTGCCATGGCAGGCCAGGTAAGGAAACCTGCATTCATAATTCAGTTTCCTGAACAGAAGTATATACTCATCCCATAATGAATACATTCCCAGTGGTCATGATGCAATAAGTGAT
This sequence comes from Oriolus oriolus, assembly GCA_013400235.1. Taxonomy (NCBI): domain Eukaryota; kingdom Metazoa; phylum Chordata; class Aves; order Passeriformes; family Corvidae; genus Oriolus; species Oriolus oriolus. The sequence continues at coordinate 89,280 of VXBT01011976.1, forward strand.
GTCAGTAAATGAGACCACTGGTTTTGTAATTTGAAGCAGAGCAAACCTTTTGGCGACATACATAACTTTAAAATAGAAGGGAAGAAAGGCATTCGTAGCAGAAATCGTCATGCCAGTTCAAAATAAGTAAATAGAACGTCATTAAATTATCAGATTTAATGAGCGAGTAACATTAGTTTGCATCTAGAGTTGACTGGCTGTTTTGCAAATTGAATAATGTTTGACCAAAGAGATATGATCACACACCTCAGCATAAGATCTCCTGAAAACTGGCAGCAGTTGTACACTTGCTCTATTCCCTCCCTTTCTTTTTTAGCATCACATGTAGTATCAGATGCTGACTTTTCATTTTTTTGTTAGTAAATTTCTCTCTCCTTTTAATATCACAACATCAGTGAAAATAGTGATCTATGTAAGTGTATTTTAAAGTGCTAAAGGGACTTGGTGAGTCAGGATTACTTTGTAGTGAATCCACGAGATGCTGCCCTTGGCACGAAGACCACCTGGCAATTTCTGACCCTTCAGCACCTCACTCTTCCCACTCTGTCACAGCTCATCAGCTCCTCTGTTTCTCTGCAACAACTGTCTGTGGAGATGCTGCAAAATGGATCTCTCAAACATGCTTAAAGGATAATTCTTATTCCCTACTTTGTTCCGAAAGTTAAACCCACACCTGGCTTACAGCGTAGCTGCAGAGTGATGCCAGCAGGATTAGAGTAGTGGGAAGGGCAAACCTGTATTTCTTACACTGGCCTTGTCATCGCAGCCAGTGAGTGACAGTATCATACCAGAGACTGCAGCACTCCTCATGTGCAGCGTTGTTGTAACACTTGCATATAACCAGTCCCAGCCAATGGGGAGAATTAACGTGTAAAGGCTGTCAGGACATTTGTAGTGCCTGTTCCCACCCCATGAAAACCAGCAAGTCCCAGTGCATGAAGGGTGGCTGTGGAAGGCCTCTGGGTACTGCCCTGAGGCCAGTTTTGTATTGTCTCATGAAAGAGAGGCAGGCCAATATTACTTTTTTTTTCTTTTATAGATGAAAGAACTGAAATACTCAGTGATGTGAAGTGGCAAAGGCCATAGAATAAACATCACTCCTGGGAATGAAAGTCAAGAAAAACTTATGTGAAAAACTTGCTCTGTAGGGGTTTTTTTCTACCAGCCTGTGCTCAAAATAATGCAGCTCTCATAATGATTTCTTCATTTTTTTCTTTTCTGGATGTTACCAGACAGGAATGTTCCTTCCTTACGACTAATAAGAAAGTAACATAGTAAACCTGTTGCTTTTAAAACGTGCTGATTGTGCACTATGCCATTTCCAGAATCTTTTAAAGAAGTGGTAAATCTTGTTATGCTTAAGTATTTTTTCCACAAGGGAATTGAGATTTGCTGGGATTTCTCTGTGCAGGTTAAGTCAGGCAAATTAATTTTATTTTCAAAAACAGTTTTTGTTCCAGACAGTGACTTATTCCTTGAACAAACAGCAATATATAGCAGGGTAAGAGAAATGGCTAGCACTGAATAAAAGTATTGGAGGAGAACATTTCACCTTTTACATATGACAAGTGTTAAATTCTAAAATATCTCTAAAACCAGCTGGCAGAGTCAGGCTGGGACAGTGCTAAATTTTGGATGTAGTGTGAGAATAATGTTGATAACATGCTGATGACTTTTTGTTGCTAAGTAGTGCTTAGCCCAAAACAAGGACTTTCTTTCCTCTTTCTTCGGTCTTTTTTTAAATTGAGTTTCTATAAGATGTACTAATTAGGAGACCCATACTGTATATCCTCAATAGAATTAAGGATTTCACTCCAGCTAAGTGGGTTGGTTTAGCCCTGTGAAAAGAAGGCTTAGGGGAGACCTTATCATCATGTTTCAGTATTTAAAAGGTGACTACAAAGAGGATAGAGACTTCTTTTTACAAGGAGTCTCATGGGAAAACAAGGGGTAATGGGTACAAGTCACTACTGGGGAGATTCTGATTAGACAAGAAAGGAAAATTTTTCACAATCCGTGATTGGAATAATCTCCTCAGGGAAGTGGCGTTGGACTCCCCAGTGTTGGACAGTTCTAAGATTCTGCAGGTCAGGGTGCTGGACCATCTTGTCTAGACTGTGCTTTTGCCAAGAAAGTTTGGACCACATGATCCTTGACGTCCTGTCCAACCTGGCTGCTGGTACTTAGCCAACAGCTGGAGTTAAACCATAAAAGTGAGAAAACACATTTTGTTAAATGATTGTATTATAGGAAATGAAACCACTTTAACTTCTTTGATTGGTAATGTCAGAAAAGAAAAAAAACCTACGAAAGACATCAAAGTTTTGACCCTTACACTGAGGTATCCTCAGCAAATGAAAACCCAAATAATCACATTAACATTGAAGTCTTTTGTTAATTAAAAGCTGGATTGGGAGAGCAAGTGCTTTATTTCAGTTTCCTTTACAAACAATGAAGGGGTGAAATCCTACCTAAATCAAATCAATGGAAAAACTCATAGAAATCAAGTTGATAATTTAGAAGAGTAAAGGATCCTTTGATGTTTGCCTTTTTAAGTGCCTACAAAAGAGCGGCATTTCCAAAGACAGCCATTGGACCATTTCTGGTTTTTACTTCTCACATTTTGCATGTAAGAAGTATTCCCAAGGTCACAAAAAAGATTTGTGAGAAACAATAAAACCAGACTCTCTGGTGAGAGACCGGTTGTCTCTGTTGGTCTCATTTATGTGATTCTGTTATAATATATGATTACACATCTGCTGGCAGATGGAAATGTTTTACTAAATGGGAAAATATAGCTGATATCATAGGGATCATTTGAGATTTATTAGAAAGTTATCTGGTGCTGACTTTTTTCCCTGTCAAATAAACCCACACAAAGTCCTGCAAAATTATTCACCTAGAGGCCTTTCCCTCTAATGGAGTCTAATTTCTAACTCCCATCTTCCTTCCTTAGACTTGATCTTCCTCTTTCCTGACACCCAGTCTCAGTCTCCTTGCCTGCTCAGATCCTTTTCCAGTTGTACCTGCTCAGCATCCATGTCCCGAGATTAGTATTTCCCTGCTTCTACATCTGTATTTATTCTGAACCTTTTCCTTTGGTTCCCAGACTGCTCGGACTTCCATGGATGCTCAACTACATTCGGTAAGCCCCTGCCATCCCATAGACCACTGTTCTGCTCAGGCCTCTGCCCTTCCTGGTCTCTTGCCCTAGTGGTTCTACCCTGCAAGGCTTTATTTTCCCAGCTGTTTACCCAACACAGTAATTCCCATTTGTATATTCTCATCCTGCTCTGCTGACTTTTCCTTGGTCCTTTTACTGCTGTTTCTTCTTCCCATCACCTTATCGTCCCACCATCTCTTCCCCTTTTTCATTCCTGGGGTTATCATTTCCAGTATCTGCATTGCTATTTTACCCTCTCAGCTGAGCTCTTGTCTGGTTGTACCTCCAGAGAGGCTTTCAGCTCACCCATCTCCCAGTCTCAGCCCTTTTTCATAGTGACTCTCTGCTCGCTTTTCCATCCCCATTTCTTCCCAGCACTTCTTTCCAATCTAGCCTGACCAGGAGCATTTTTTACCCACTGGTAACCTACCTAATTCCATGGATTTGTCATACTCCTTCCTCTGTTTCTAACTTACGGTGCTTGTTTCATTTCAATTTTCAGTTGAACTTTCTCTGCATTAACAAGTTTGTGCCCAAGGGAGGGGAACTGGGGGCACAGGAGAGACAAAGTCTCTCTGCTTTTAGATCTGGAATATTACCCTGCCTTAGGTCATCAGGTGGGAGAAGTCATTGCAAGGATATTGTAGTGGAGTTTGAGTAGCCTTGACCTGTACCATAATAGCACACATCCCATCTGGTCAGCTGGGAGTCTCGAGCTCACCTAGTGTTGACAGTCTTCAGAATTTTTAGCTGCAAAACTGTGATGTACAGTTTTTTCAGACCTTGTCTGGATTTGGAAGGACTGGCAGCTAAAGGCAAAAAGGCAAATACCTGGCACAAAAACATCTCCTGCCAAATTTAAGTCCAGCTTTCAAAACACTGAAGCAGCAGAGCAAGACTCTTTATCACTGATGGCAGCATATTTTCTGTAACTTGTTTTGTGAAATTAGCTGGTGGTTTTATATGACATTTCTATAAAAATGAAAATTAAATAAAATCCAGCCAAGGAAATACTGCAACTAGAAAATTTAATCTGATATAACTGAAGTTTCACGTTGCAGTATGTGAAATAAGGATCTCACAATGGGAAATGTCAAATACACATAATCACAGATGAAACTACAATCCCTGCTGATATGAGTAACAGCTTTAAAAAGTCTGAAATATGTTCTAAATAGCTAAGGATAAATTATGAACTGAGTTACATCTATCAAAATCATCTGATTCTTAACTTTCAACTAATGGCTGGATTTAGCCCTTTTGTGTATAGCAAAACTTCTACTTTTAAAACCTTGCTGCAGGCAGACATTATAAATTCTTCTCCTTCCAAGGCCAGGTATGACCAGAGTAATTGCAGGATTTGACCTCATGCAAGAGAGACTGCAACATTTTGCATACTAATTCCTTTATTTCACCTATAACTCACGGAGGAGCAAGAGGATAGCTGTTGGTGTATCTGAATCCAGCTATCCAAATGCAAGGATTCCGGATGGCTGTTTCCTGGGTTCTGCTCAAGAGAAGAGGTCAAACCTAATGGCCGTAATGACAAGACTGTATCTTAATGGGAACACACCACTAGCAAAACATTCCAATTAACAGGGGATGTGCTGAACTGAAATAAATGGTTTCAAGTGATGATCAGCCTGGTGTGAAATTATAAACTCCACTGTTATTATCAAAATGACTAATTACAGCCCTGATGCATAATAGCACACAATTTTTCTCAATCTCGGGGACTAAACTGAAAATGCATTTAGCCTTATGCAAGACCTCTAGGGAAAAATGAAGAGCATGCAAATTTTAGCTTACATTTTTATTTAATTGGGGCATTCTTTCAGTACAAAGTATGATGTGGTATTTCTTTCCCCTTTCTCCAGGCTTTTTTTAAATTGTTTCTACAGGATGTCCTAATTAGGAGACATATACTGTATACCCTTAAAAGATTTAAGGATTTCACTTCAGCTAAGTAACATTTTTGATTGTGAAAAAAAAAAGCACAGTTGAATGGGGCAGAGAAAACCAGGGCAGCTAGGCTATTCAGGGAAAACTGAGAAGTAGGCACAAATTTTATATAAACATTACAATTCATGTAGGTGGTTCTCTACAGTTTTCTAACATTGTACAGGACTAAATTCTGTTAATTTATTTTGTACTCCTATGTAAAGCAATCCACACACATTTTAAGGCTTTATCTTCCTTTTGCCTTACAGCTTTCATATCAAGCAAGTAGATGTTAAAGGCAGTTAAAAACAGGTATGAATCTGTCCTCTCCACTAATGGGTTTTTAATTTAAAGCTCTTTGAAAATTTCGTCCCCGTTAGCTCAGCCCAGGAGCACTGAACCACAACTGTCTGATGCCATGTGCTGGCAGACTAAGTCCTGAAAAAAGGGTGGTGGTTTTTCCACCCCTGGTTGAAGTCCTCAGCCAATGCTGAATGAAGGAAAATAAATCAGATTTCTCTATTTAGTAGAGTACATGAAACAGGGAAGGCTGAAGATGCCTTGCAATTCCTGTTCTGTTTTTTTCTCTCACACAAGTGCACTGAAAACTGAAAACATCCCTTAATAAATTACAGTCTCGTTCTTTGACAAAGATTCCAGGTGAAGCAGAAAAAGTGTGATGTTTCTGTAACTATACACTACCCAAAAAAAATTTTATTCACTGGAACTTGATATCCTGCAGAAGATAAAAATTCAAATGATAGATTAAGTGAAGTTAATAGAAAAAGCTATGTATCCATATTATCCACTCATGGTTTGCAACATACTTTGAATAGTGCAGTCAAATGTACAAAACATTGTCACTTATGTACTGTAACGATGATCATATATTAGTCATATATGGTAAACTTAGCTTCTAAAAATATATTTCATGAAGTTCTTTATATAAAAATTATTCATGGCTCAATTAATTATTTACAGATTTTCAGAATTTCAGTAACGTTTATAAAAATAAGTGTCTTAAGTACAGAATTAGAGAATAATTTAGTTTGGAAGAGACCTCTGGAAGTTATCTCGTCAGCAGCCCCTTTCATAATAAGGGCAGGTTGCCTAGTGACTGTTTTGACTGTCTTCAAGGACAGAACCTCCCAGCCCCTTTGTGCAACCTCTTCATCATTTAAACACCTTCAAAGCAGCAACAGCCACCTTTTGCTGTGACAACACATGGTCAGCTTCTTGTCCATAGGATCTGTGCGGCCTTTTCTGCAGTTGTCAGGATTAACAGCTGTTTTTCTAAAAAAAGTGTTTCTTTAGAGAAAACCACCAAGTTGTGAAATCCATTGCTTTTACTGTGATTCCCTTTTCTTTCATTTCCCTTTTGTTTCTTTCATTTCCCTTTTGTTTCTTTCATTCCCATTTGATTTCTGTGCTAGTTGTTTGACCCTGAGTCTCAAAAGCATTTTTCATGTACAAATTTCATTTGTACCTAAGACATTTCTGAGGTTACCTTTAGGGAACTCTGCAAGATGAAACAAAGCAGACTTCTATTTACTTTGAAAAGCACCCAGCAGCCAGTGTCATACAGTGGAGACATACCACAGCACATATTTAATAATGGGAATGGACAACCTTAAATGTCTGGACAAACCCATCAAGAACTATTGAATTCTTCTTTTTTCAGACACGTAGTTTCAAAATTACATTCAGCAACAAGGCAGATTTTTTTTTTTTTTGGTATCATGTTCCCAAGGGGCTAGTTTTAGAAATCTGAATTGAGAATGTTCATCCAGTTAAGTTTTCATTTTGATCACATGTCAGTGGACTGTGGCAAGGGTAACACACCTCTGTTTGTCAAACCTAGGCATCTTTGCTTTTATTGTCTTCAGTAACCATGTGTATGTTCTTTGAGAAATAGTTGATACCACTGTAACAAACAAGTAATAATCATTATCTTGAGTGCCCAGATTACTTGCCTGAACAAAAGTTTTACCAGCATATAGTATCCATAATGGGAGAGACCTTCTTAACTTTCCTGGCTTCTGATGACTCTCATTTAAAGCCCATTGACTCAGTAGGAAAACTAGCATAGCCTTTAGTGCATATTTGATTAAAGGCATTTGATCGCAGAGAAATTGAATAATCTATAAAATTAGGATCAGGATGTTTTTCTCTTGTAAAAGTAATTGAAATTCGTATAGGGAAAGTACAAAGTAGGCATTATTACTCTTTTATCTCTATTAATAAAATTTGTTTTATCAGGTTTTTTTAAATTAGTTAAATGAGTAATTTCAAGCATTTTAGGGCCTCGTGTATTTGGCATGTGATTTGGTTCTTTCAGTTGAAGTAAGGTGGTTGCTATGGAAACAAAGACTTTGGAAGATTTGCATCACTGTTAACTTCAGGAACAAATACATTATTATGAAAACAAAGAAAACAGAGATATTGAATTATAAAGTAAAATAAGTTCCTTATTAATAACAAAAATCATGGGTAAAAGCTAATTTTATATGTTCAACAGCAAACACTCTGGCAGAAACAAATGAAAAAAATAGAAGTTAATGGAACTGTCATTTCAATATTCAATAATATTATCTAGAATATGTAATTTCCAAAATGTATGTCCCATCTCCTGCATGAACAGTTACAACAATGTGAATGGCTTACTAAAACCAACTTGTTTTTCCTATCAGAGTGTAACAGCAATTTAGAGAGTAGACCCTCTCATGACAGAGTTACACAGGCAACACAGGGCATGGTTCTTCTGGCCCCTCCTCAGCTATTTGCACAATTACTTTCTTGGCCATCTCACAGACCGTCGTGTTTATGCACAGGGCGAACCAGCTCATGTACAGAATTAAGGAGTCAAAGGCCCCCACTCTGGGAGAGCCTGACATCCTGAGGGTTGGCACGTCTTGCCAGGCTTTGTTTTCCAAACATCTGGAGATACAGGAAAGAGTGGACCAGGCCAGCAGGAATTAGAGAGTTGTCAGTTCTCCTCTCCTGTACGTAACTCAGTTTGACTGTTAATGACACTGTAGTGTTCAAAATCAGGGAACAGTTGCATGACTGAAATAGTTTCAAACTGGGCAAATCAGCTCAAAATACAGCTGTGGAGCTCGGCGAGCTAGAATGAGAGGCCAAGTAACCTGTAAGTTGATTTCACTGGAGGATTTGCTAAAGCACATCCATATGTACATGCATGCACATGCACACAGAGCCATACTTAAAAGAATGAACCAGGTATAGATACAGCTCTTTAACTAATAAGAGTGGTTAATAAACACCACACTTTGGAAGGGACCTTGCAAGATGATCTGTTTCAACCTTTCATGTAAAAGGGAGCCTAGGTGACTATGTAGACTGTCTGTCCAATTGCATCTTGAAGACTTCCAGTGATGAGGACTGTCCCTTGTCCCTGGGGAGGCTATTTTATTAAATGATTGCTCCCACCATAAAACTTGTCTTTTTTACATTGAGGTGAAATGTCTCCCAGTGCAACTTGTGCCAGTTGCTCCTTGTCTTCTCCATGTGGCTGCTTGTGGAGAGATCGTCTGTTTGTAGGTGGCCTTTAAGTATAGGGATACTGTTACAAGGCTCCTTGAGCCTTCACTTATCCACAGAGAAGAGATCTTACTTCAGTCAATGAAAAAAGGAGGAAATTAAAAAGTTGTTGTACATGAAATCAGGCTCAGCACTCTGTCGGTACTGTGTGACCTCAAAATGCCATTGTTGACCATGTGCAGAAACACCAGAGAATGCTCTCTCTGTACACCCCTTGCACACTGCATTACTCATTCTTTTCACATTACAGAGCATCTATGAGCACCTGTATAAATGCATGCTTTTTTGTGTACATTTTGTAGGGCTAAAGAGAAGGTATTTCTCACAAACTCTGTAGGCTCATCTCTCAGAAACAATGGATGTAGAAAATACAGATGTGAAATAATGCACTGGGTAAATCAAGTCCATATCTTTTCTCCAAAAACTTTGAGATCAAAATCAAACTGAATTAATTGAAGGCCTCAAATTGAGACTTCTGTGTGCTTTACAGTTTTTATATCTTCCCAAAGTGCCATGAAAAGCATACTTACATAATCAGCATTGACTCATGTTTTCAGCAGAAAAAGTTTGGTAGCCTTGATAGTAGGCAAAACTTCAAAGGCTGTCATAAATCAACTGAATAATTTGTCTGGAGGAAGTCTGTATAAATTGGTCACATTATGTAAATGTGTCAAATGAAATGTTAAGATCTCCCTCTCTCTTTCTCCAGGAATAATTGGATTTGCACTTCTCTCTAGTTGCAAGTCTTTGCTAGTCTTTTCACCGTCATATAAGGTCATTTATTTTTCATTACCTGAATGCCTGCCATATTATGGTTACAATGGTTACAGAAAAGTAGGCGAAGCTATGTGAGAGGGTACAGGCAGGCTGATTCTACGTTTTACTACTGTTATCCCACCTGATGTAAACATGATCATCAGGCCATGTAAGACTAGCTCAGCTTTGCATCCTTAGTTTAGGTATGCTGGAATGCACAAGATGAAATATTCTCAGATTCTTTGTAAATCTTTCAAAGGTCATAAAATCATAGAATATGCTGAGTTGGAAGGGACTCAAAATGACATTGAGTCCAACACTGGCCCTGCACAGGACACCCTGAGAATCCCACCATGTGCCTGACAGCATACTCCAAATGCTTCTTGGTCTCTGTCAAACTTGGTGCTGTGACCACTTCCCTGGGGAGCCTGTTCCATGGCCCAAACACCCTCTGGATGAAAAACCTTTTACTGATATCTAAACTAAACCTACCCTGACCCAGCTGCTTCCTTGAGTGCTGTCACTGGTCATGACAGTGAAGACATTGGTACCTGTCCTTCTGCTTCTTCTCTTGAGGATGTTGATGACCACAATGAGGTCTCCCCTCAGTGTCCTCTTCTCCAGGCTGAACAGACCAAGTGACTTCAGCTTCTTCTCGTACGGCTTCCCCTCAAGGCTCCTGACTATCATTGTGGTCCTCCTTTGGACACCCTCTAATAGCTTGATGGGTTTTTCTCATATTGTATCACCCAAAACTGCCCCCAGCACTCGAGGTGAGGCCATCCCAGAGCAGAGCAGTGCAGAACAATCTCCTCCCTTGCCCGGCTAGCGATGCTGTGCCTGATGCTCCCCAGGACACGCTTGGCCCTCCTGGCTGCCAGGGCACTGCTGATTCGTTTTCAACTTGCCACTGACCAGGGCCCTCAGGTCCCTTTCCACAGCGCTGCTCTCCAGCCTCCCATTCCCCAGTCTATACACACAACCCGGGTCGCTCTGTCCTAGGTGCAGAATCTGGCATTTGCTTCATTACTCACACCTCTAGAGGACCATCATTTTTGCATTTGGCATTTTGGAAGAAGAGCAGGTACCGGGAAAATGGCCCTTTAGAATTATCATAATTTACCTGAATTTTTGAAGATGTTAAAGAAGAGTTGGGCTATACCTGTCTCTTGCTGTTCTTATAGAAAAAGGACCATGGATTCAGGTGTTTTAATCTCTATTATTCATAAGTATTATGTTCTTAATCAAGCATTTATTGAAATCTAGTATATATATATATACACTTATAAATTATTTTCATTTCCTAAGCATTAAATGCTCTCTTTTCTGATGACAGATTTACTAAATTTACTAGTGCAAATTTGTATGCTTAATAGTAAGGTCATAAACAAAGAATCTCACCCTATTTCATTTGTAAAATGTTCAAAGTCTTCTACTATAGAAGATGCAGAGCTGGTATCTGTTGTTGCAGTTCTCTTAGAGAACACATAGGCCTTTCCTTTATGTTTTGTCTTTCAGGCGAAAATCGGAAATGTCAAGAAAGCAAAGTTCGAACTTGGAAGAATACAAAATCATGTTTTAGAAATTGAAACAGACCTATGTTTGTGAGTTTGAAATATTACAGGCGCACATATCTGGGCTTCTACTTGCACTTTTGTCCTAAAAACATCCTTTGATTTCATATGATGTGATCTATCACCTTGTGAACTACAGCAAAAATTTTATTTTTTAATGTATTTTTAAATGGCTTGTGGGACCAGAGTTCTGTGGTGATGTCAGGAACGTTTGGTCACAATCCACTGATTCTTAACTGACAGAATTTTTATTCCAGTTTTACTTTTCAAAATGTGTGTAATCAGAAATAAAAAATAGAAAATAATGTTCAGTACTTAGTCATGGGATCTCAAGCATGTGATGCAGTAGAACTGGCTTGAGTTACATTTATGGTCTGGCATGCCACAAGTGATTATAGGAGCACAGTAAAAATAAACTACAAAAATAGTTTCAAACATGCCTTCTTGAGCTACACCTCACTACTTTGAAGTATCCTCATGCAGTTGTTCATACTAGCATGAAAAACTCATTAGCTGATACAAATTTATTAGTCCCCATTAGTAAAGTAAAACACATCTGTGATCATCTGCAATGCTGAGGTAAATGAACATGCAAGTCTGCTGTGGCTTCCACACGGAATGTTTGCTTCTGGTTGGTTGGATTTTTTAATCCTTGCATATACATTATTGAGGACTGTTGAAAACTAACGTGTCCCTGAATTACTGGCCTCTCAAATGAGAGCTGGATTAACACTGAATTGATTATTTCATTTCTTTGTGAAAGTACACTCCAATAGGGAGTGAAAAGTTGTATCTTAGCAGGGGAAGGAGTTATTTCTTTGGCTGTTCCGCTGACTGTAGCATGCATCCCTCACCTCCTGAGCATTTTCTTGAGCATCCACACTACTTTCAGACCTTTCTCCCAGAAACTCTTGGCACCATACACTGCCAGCAAAGCAAGAGCCAGAAACTGAGTTCAGCTCAGGTTCATAAAGTCTAGCAGGAGGTGAGGGGCATGTTGCAGCAGCAGCTGGACAGGTCACAGCATGACCAGAAAAAAAGGAGCAAAATGTGAGCATGTTTTGGAAGTAGTAGTGAGGGAGATCAGGATATCTGGGAATGGAGTTGGATGCACTGCTGAGGTAAGGGAAGGAAAAGCCTTTAGTACTGTACATTAAATGAGAGAGGATGATATTTCTGCCTGCTGAGTGTCTTACTGGTATGCTTTTCTTCCATTTATCCGTTGCAAAATGCAAGGGAAAAATTAATGCTGGATTTGTCATGGTTATTTTTCTGGTCCATCAGTGTTTAAAGTATACTCAGAACTTTAAGTTTCCAGCTAAAACTTGTGGGGGGTTTGTTGCTGGTTTGGTTTTGGTTTTGTCTTTTTTAGGTTTGGGGTGGGTTGGTTATTTTGGTGGCAGTGGTGGTGATTAGTGAATTTGAAATCTTGAGTTGATCTCTGATGAAGAATTGGCAATAAGGACTAGGCAGGTCAGAACAGACACATCACCCGACTAGGACAGAAATATGAAACAAAATCTGCTTCCAAGTCATGATCTGTACCTTGCACTTTATACTCACCATTTAGTTTAAGCTCAGCTCACCACCATCACATTCTCTTAATAAGTCCCTAAGAATATAATTATACTAAGATTATTTAATGTTGTTATCCAGTTTTATCCATTCCAACTTATAAAGTCAAAAATTTAAATATAGTGACAGGTCTGTACTTAAAATCTGAGCCAATGATTAGTAACTCCTAAATGTGAGATCCGGTGCTTGGCCAAAAGCTTCGCATACAAAAATACTGAAAAACTGTATTATCAGGTCAGGTTGACAAGTATTTTAGATGAATGTTTAAGCCTCCTATTAAAAAATTTAAACTCATATCTAAACTTGAAAACTGTGGGGAGCTCAAGTTTCCCACATCCAACTTCTTTCAGGGCATTTGCTCAGTCTAGTAGATGGTTTTAGTTTGCTGCATAGGAGCTAGAGCAAATGAGGAGAAGAAAACACAGAGATTTACACTTCTCTTCGAGCAAGCTCTAACCGTGGGCAGCAAGGCAGTGAACATGTGACAGAATGAACACCAAACTGGACAGATGCCAGCATGTTTATGGTAGGAAGGCTGCAAGGTATGATACGTGGTATATTCACTGCAAGGAAAAGGCAGAGCCATCAATGACTTCAGTGACCAAAAAGCAGAGTGCTCCAGAGTGTCATAATTAGCTCATGGTGTACTTCTCGGCAAAATTTCAGAGGGTTCACAAACATAAAAAACAAACCTCCACAAAACACAATTGCAAGTGTTACTTGGTTTAGTATAATTCACCCTATGTCAGAATTGGGGTTTCTGCTTAGCTGGTTTGGTGACACTTGCCTCATGCACCATGACACTGGACAGTGGGATTGGCATTTTGCCAAAGAGGTGCGGTTCTCTGGCTTCCCTTGGGTTTACCAGTGGTGCTGGTATGGCTCCTAATGTGCCACTGGGACAACAGCTGGGAATGTGCTGTGTTCACAGATGCACCTGTTTCCTCCCTATAGCAGAACTGCACAGAAAGTCACTCCCATTTCTTGAACAGGAGCTGCTGGTGTTCTGTGTTAGCCCAACTGCTCCATGCTGCACCACTGGTAGACAAAGCCAGTGTGAGTCCTGGGTGTGCCAGACCTTCTAGCCATGCTGGGAGTTGGACTCACAGCTTCATTCTCTGGATGGACAATGAATATCCTCAGGAGGGCAGTCAATAGATACCCTTCAGCGTGCTGTTTGCTATACTGAGAAACATAAATGCAGATGGGTGCAGCTGCCCCAAGTGTCAGCTTTATCACAGACCAGCAGAAAGAGCTGAATTAGGCTTGTGACAGCTCCACCACTGTTACCTAATGTAGACCAAATCACCATGTTGATCTTCTCCATTCCTTACCTATCTAGCTGTCCTTTTCAACCTGCCAGCTTTGCATAATACTGAATTGTTTTTGCACATACCTGCTTAGATAAGATGGAATTTTTCAACCGCAAAATGCAGTAATATGTATTGACTGATTGAACCCAGATTTTTTTTCCACAATAAAACCTCTTAAATAAACACAACTTTCAGAAATGTTTAGGCAGACATCTGTAGAAACCAGGACTTTAACAGCACTGCATAAATTGTGGTTCTTTAGATAATATTTTTGCTTTGTTTTCATATACATGTCTGTCATTACTTATGTGAAAAACTTAGAATTTCAGGTTTTGGAATGAAAACTTCCCAAATCTTGCTTGCACAGGATTACATTATGCATCTCACAGGCAGGAGCTCAGGTTGAACTCCTGGTTTTAAGTACATTCCATGTCCTGGATTTCAGGGACTAGATTTAGCTAGGGTGCTGCAGGACAGCTGTGCAATAGTTCAAGTTGTCCTTAACTCCCTTCATTGCACTGGATTAGCCCACGGGGAAAACAATGAGCTTATAAGCCCTCGAGCTCACCACAATAAGTCTTTAATGACATGCTTTAAATTCAGGGTGTCTGGTATTTGTTGTGCTCTTTTAACACTTCAGCTTCCAGTTTGACTCCTGCATTGAGGCAGGAAAACAACCATCAGATACATTGTGGCCTCAAATATATTTTTACACTTTTGCAAACCTTTATTAACTCACATATCAGTCCAAATTGCATTTTAGTTTTTAATTTGGTCAGATGTTAAATCTATTCCTTCTTGATCCTTGATTCCTGATTATTATTCTGGTCCTTCTTTGATTAATGACTCATTAAAAATAGGACTGAAACAACCCCCCAGATCCCAGCCAAGTTAACGTTTGGATATCTTCTAATAGCTTAATTGAAAAAAAAAAAAAACAACTTGTCCTATATAGTCAGTTTTGTCACTGTCTAAACTGGAACAAAATTCTTATAACAAGTTTGATGGCCTCTGTTTAAGAGAAAATGCTATTTTCACTTCATTTTTGTATGTCCTTCCATTACAATAACAAAATAACTTTGAAAATAAGTATGCAATGAAAGTTTCATTGACCTGTGGTTTTGGTAAACATGGTCCCTGCTATGGGCAAATAGTTTTTAAGTATATATATTGTTTCTTTTCCAAACCTAATAGTACACATCAGTGGAAAACTCTCTCTATAGTGTGCTACATATGCATGGCTCTTGTCCTGTTCTTTTTCCTCAGAGGCCCCAGGTATGAAATTTCTCTTTCTCCAAGGGAGAAGAAGCAGTGAAGGAAAGTTGAAGAGCAACTCACAAGACAGATTAGTGTAGTTAAATAAAAGGGCAGAACTGTACTTACAAATGGCAAGAACCCCTGGTATATTTGAGGGCATGGCTTTGCAGAGACACAAGAGTGTGACTGGAGGTTCTCCCTGGAATATTGCTTTCTTAGTTAATAAAGATTTTATGTGGTCAAGAATTTGAAGTGCTTGGATTTCCTTTAGTTTCCACAATGTCCTATGTTAAATGGAGATTAATAAAAAATTAAGTGACATTCCTAAGAAATATGGAAACAGATTCAACTTAGTTAACATCATTGGAGTCATAATGGTTTCCTATGCAGGTATTTTCAATGCACTTTTAATAAAAATATTCCTGGACAATTAATTAACAGTGCAGTATCTCATGGGTCTTTCCTTGTGATATACTATAATCACTTGAGGTAAAAATCTTCATCCCTAGGAGTCTATCAACATCATAGCTGTTATTTCTTTACACATGGGAATGTGGAGTGCAGTTGTCAAGCTCTGCACATTTGAGACTTGAGGTCAGCCATTCCTATTAAAATGTTACCATTCCCTGGCTGGAGAAATACAGGGTTGATCACATGAATACTACAGAAGAGTAGTCATCTGTTTCAGGACAAGCACACAGAATAAAAATTAGCTTAAGTTTTTCCATGTGCACCTGGCACGTCCATTTAAATAAAGAACACCAAAGGAAGAATTAAACTCACATATACTCCAAACCTGGCTCAAAACCATGCTGGATATTCTGGCAGTTATTCTGGATTTGATTGGCAACTTTTTTAATAGGTTAGACACAAGTCCTGGAGGCAACAGAACTAGTTCATGGGGTATGTCACTATGACGAGGTGAAAATATAACTGGAGCACATGCAAGCATAATACTTTTGAATTAGGAGGAAAATATTTCAGTGAAGATGTGTTTGCATGGACTGTCTTAGTGACAGGGAGTATATTTATGATCTCTAGCCAGCCTGCAAGTACTAAAGATTGATCTGCCATGTCAACACCACTCTGGTTTCCCTGCTGGCTTGAGTAAATTAGAATGCTATCACACTTCTGCTTTGTGGTGTTTTATTCCTCATCTATGTTTTACAGCAGTGTAACTGTGTGGCTTTAAATTACACACTTAATCAACCCAATCTGAAAATGTATAAACTGTTTCATTTTGACTGTTTGTAAAGAGGTGGTGGGAGGGTGGCAGTGGTTCTCAAGAAACCTGTATAATCACTAAACTTAATTTCCACTATGCAAAGTTGTTCTACAGTTCTACAGATCCAGTTCTACACCAGGATCAAGGGAAGTGCAAACTGCAGTCAATGCTTACTGCTGAAAGGTTTTTTATCATGGTGGATTTGATATAAATGGTGATCAGGACTGTTGTTACATATACCATCCCATAGTGCGTGTCTTAGCATGTGCTGCAGTTTCAGTGGACCAGTTCTCAAAGCTTTCCAGTAAGCAGTGAGTGGAAAATTCAAATGAGTACTTGTATTTGCCAATGGGAAGAAAAATAATATTTTTAATAAGAAAAATACAGTTGCTTTATTTCAAATGGAATTAAAATCTCGTTGTACCTGATAGCTGTATGTTTTATTTTGTGGCTTTTTGAATAGACATTTTTTATGGAAAATGTCTCTGAAAAGATGATCTTGGGGATGCTGTTGTTTTCTCTGCTGTGACGTAAGGCAGGAACACACACTCAGCACTTCTCTTCTTTAGAAGCTTAGATTAATTTATTTTGACAGCATTTCCAACCCATATAGTAGCTTAGGACTATCTGTTTGTGCTACCTTCGTATTTTAGACAAGCAATGCTTTGCGTGAGACTGTTAATTTCGCAAAGGGCATGGGTTCACATTTGGTTTTCATAGACTGATAGATTTAAAGGCCAGAAGAGACCATTATGATCATCTAGTCTGACCTCCCACTTCAATCAGGGCACAAGCCTCACGCAATCGTTGCTGCAACATGATAGTGACTTCAGCAGCAACATGATCATGAGCTAGACAGCAGCTTAAAATTGTGATCAGTCCTGACTTGCCTTCCTCTAGTTTTTAGCATTAATTTTTCCAACTTAGACTCCAGTCCCTGGATCATATCATTTTATAGGCATGCAGAGTCAAAATGAAACATCATCCTTAACTGTCCTTTTCAATTACATGTCTGTGATTTCATCTACTTGGATTTATCCCAAGATTATAGGAATATTTATGTTGTATAATTGTCAGGCCATGCTAAACGGACAGTAAGCATTCTTTTCACTTTATACTGGATGTTGTAAAAACAGTCTCAAAGCATGCATGGAATGTCAAGATCTTGGGCTGGATCTACACTGGTAAGTCAGGAAGCATTCAGCCTTGCTTTTGCTTTTCGAGAGCAGTTTGCATATACTGCGTTAACATACATGAAGCCTGTCCACAGAGCAAATGCAGAACAACTATTGTTCTTTACAAAAAACAACCCCAGAGTTTCTAAGATATGTTTTTAATAGACAGATAACAGTGAAAATTAGCAACTGACCAAAAAAAAGATAAGAAAAGGCAGGTCTGAATGTTTAAGAAATTATGATTTCCCCTAGAACGTTACCAAAAATACAGTTGTAATTTGGTTTGCCCAGCAGAACAGCAGTAGAAGATTAGGTGGGAAGAAGGAAAATATTTGGAATCAGGTTACTTTGCTACTCATTTTCACATGTACTCATCATAATGTGAGAGCATACTTTCTTCAGACTTGAAATCTGGCTACGATTCACTCTCCCAAGAATTCTAGTCTACAACAACTGCATTAATTTTCCAAGTTGGCCGGACCTCCAAATCTGGCACTGCAGTCTTACACAACTGGGGAAGGTCCTGGTGTGGATGAGAAATGAGGTTGCAACACTTTGGAAAGTCTGAGAGCAAACATCTGTTTCTGAAATGTAAATGTTCGGGCCTTTTCTGTGTCCCCCTATACAGAGTAAAGAAACAGGGCAGAGCTCAAACTCTGCTTCTGGTACCTAGTAACATGTGGTAGCTAAACTGGCACCACGGTCTGTCTGAGAAAATAATAGGGGAAAGTACCAGAGGAAGATACTCCCAAGAGAAAATCTGGGTAAATATACTGCAGGAATTGATCAAGTTTTATGACCTTTAAAACTTTCGAATCGGGCCACTTTTAAGAGCTGCCATTCAGTACTGCCCCAGTGAAACTGGGAAGATTGATATCAGATTCACAAAGGAGCCACCAGGTTCTTGCCATTTGGTAAAGCATTAACATAAACTGATGTTCCTCAACAAAAATTTAACAAAACTCTGATCATTCCTGACTTATAAAAAACCAATCTCTTGCAAGCCAAACTGCATGGAAACAAAATTCCAGGCTTCCCATATTGAAAATTACACAGTTCAAGGAGCTAGAGCATGGGAATGGATCAACTCCAGGTTTTCTAAGGCAACTCACTTGTTTAGTAGTTTTCTTTAATTTTCAAGGTCACGAAATGCAGAAGATATCAAGAGACCTGTGTGAAGCCATAATAATATATAGGGGTTTATATTTATAGTCACTGAATAGGAAACTTATTCTAAGATTTTGTTCTTCATCCAATATATATATACAGGCATATGGATTATTATATCCAGATTTTGGAAATACCTGAATATAATAATCTATATATAACCTATGGGTCAATACATTTCTGTTTCAGAGTAAAACACTGACTCTTCATGTATTAATGGCCTTAGTTGAAGAGAAATATCTTTCAGTTATTTAAAATCATTGCAGTGTTCCAGGACCATTTTGAATACATTTTTTCTTCATAGTATGTATAGGTACCAACTGTTAGTATTTTTTATGTGAAATAATACATTTTAAATTAGATAACCTCAATCAAGAATACACATTTTTCATTGAAACATTTCAATTTAAAATATTACAACATGTAAAAAATTAATATATAAGATTAAGAAGCTATATAAATAAAATTTCAAGAGTATTCGTACATTTGGATCATCTTAAAGAAGATGTTTTTGAAGACAAGTTATCTGATATAGTAACTATATATGATATTTTGGCTTTGCATGTGAGTCTCAGCCCTACAAAGGGACGTCTGACAGCACAGCAAGCATGCCTTTGCAATTAAGATCATTCACAGGACAGCTTAAGGAAATGTAGGATCCAGCACAAACACTTCAGTAAAAATGCCCGTTCTTGTTACTCTTTGCTTTAATGGGCTATAAAATAAATGTGGTGTAGAAGGTGTTTTTACAGCCAGAGCTTGTCATACACAGTATGCATGGCTCTGCTGGGAAGAAAACGCCAAAATTACGAACTTCAAACACCCATCACACTTCTTGGAAGGGTCATATACTTAAAGCCATTAAAATGTTGTGCTTTCCTTGGTGGAACAGAACTGACTGCCTCCCCAGTGCTTACAGCATCAGCCCTGGTACATGCCAAAGTGTGTATGATTCAGCAATGAAATACTGCCATCTTCATTTGTTTGTAGCCATATGCAAGAATGGGAAGGGAACTGCACAGCTGCAGAAAGGGAGGGCAAGGAACAAAGTGTTTTAAACCAGCATGAAACAGGTGGGGAATAACAGCACCAGAAAACACACACTCACACTCTAAATGGGAGTATGGAGGTGGGGGTTGGGGGGGGATTGTACAAGTCAGGTGAGTTAAAGGTAGCTGCAGGGACTGAAATGATAGAATAGATACACCAGAGGGAAAGCAGTAGTGTGAAGAAAATAAGGTCATTAATAAAACATGAGGAGGGTTGAAATTAATGAAAGTTGTGCAGAGACACTTGCAGCCCTTGTCAGGAGAAAAGCACAGGACCCACTTCTGGTATTCTCGTTCAGTAGCTCCAGGGAGTGGGTCAGAGCTGTCACAGACCTGTTCCTCATGTGCTCGGGCTTCCTTCCTGTGGATACAGGGACGAGAAGGGAGGGTGAAACATTTGTTGCTAGATCTCAATCTCCCATGCAATAGAAGAGAGCCAGGATGCAACTTCAGATCTGTGAGCTGGAGAGGACTTTGCTCTATCACAGCTGCAGATATTTATGGCAGCTATAATCAGTTGATAAACACAGAACCATGCCACAGGTTCTCTCTTAACAACAATCAGTGAAGGCAGAGTTTGTGAGTAGGTATTTCATTCTTACACATAAAAAGGGTGTTTTTCTTTAGAATTATTTATTTAAAAATATAACTCTGCTGAACTAGGGAATTAAATCGATCAAACCCCATCCAGCACTGCAAATCCTAGGAAGAAAGTGCTGTCCAGCTCAGACACCTCAGTTAGCAGTAGGCTTTTAAATTCAGATGTTAGATTGAAAGCAGGAAATACGGAGTCAAAAATGTTCTCAGTTAAAATAAACCACTTTTTAGGGGGTAATGTTCTTACCTTTTCTGGTCTTCTCCTTACTCATTTTTTTTCCTCCTGAATAAAGCTAATTGCTTAATCTAATTATTATTAGGTCCTTAGAAAATCTATTTTCCAGAACTCATTCTTATGTTGAATTTTTTGCTCTCTTGTCTTGCATAGAAAAAACATCTAAACTAATCAAACATGTAATGGAACATATCAATATGAAAGTCTCATGTTCATACCTGTGTAATTAGATTTTTCAAATATTCACCTAAATAATAATTCTTTGAAATGCTAATTTTTTTTCTTTCATTTTAACAGCAAAATTTGGAGAGTAACCTCACCAACCTTATTAAGAGGAACACTGAACTGGAAACTCTTCTGGCAAAACTCATTCAGACCTGTCAACACGTAGAAGTGAGTACTGACCTTCATTTGAAATATTATAAAGTTAATTACATTCACTTCTAGCATCCAGGAGCAAACATTTTAACAAAAAAAAAAAACCAGCAAAACAAACAAAAACAAACAAGTGAAGAAATGAATTTAAGTAATGGTAAACTGACTTAAAGCTTTTTCACTGATAAGTGGTATTCTCAATACAGATAATCTCCTTTACATTCCTCTCTGTCCTGTTTTAATTATGATGTGTTAATATGACCTCCACCAATACTATACTTGAACACATCACTTCCTATCTGTAGCATTTGTCTTTCCAGATCCTTTGTGAGTTAGAGAAATATTTACAGGTGGAAAATGAAGGCAAAGAAGTAGGAACACCCACATCCCCAACCATTTAGGTTTCTGTTTACCACTGGTTTTGTTTTTGTTTTGTTTTTTTTTTTTAATCAGAATTAACTATCTAAATACATATCAGTACTCAAATGTCATCCATGAAATACATTTATCTTCCGAAGAACACAGGTGCTTACAGGCCTTTTAGTTGCTTCACTTATATATTCCATTCTGAGTATTAAAAAAATCTTTAGCGGAGTGGGATCTGAACCTATACTTCCCCCCCAGAAAAGGTGAAAAATAGTTCACCCGAAAAAGGCAAAGCAAACAAAACCAAAACAAACAAACAAAAAAAGAAACAAACCCAAACCAACCAACCAACCAAAGCTAAACAACCCTCTATTCTTCCAAAGAGATAATCTTATCTGTATTTATGTCTGCTCCACTTCTCTGGAGCCTCACTAACTTCACGGAGCTCAATAAAACCATAAAAGTCTATTCACAGTATCAGACATGAGGTGAGTGGTTTAATTTCTTTATATAGGCATCGATAACTCTGGGCAGAACAACTGGAACAACATTAGTAGGTAATGAGAGACAGAGATAAGGCACATTTTCTTCCTCTGCGTCTGAAACTCACAGCAAAGCCCATGAAGCAGATGGGCTCAGGACGGCATAAGGCCTCCTCTTCGTCAGTGGCCTATGTCCAAGATGTGCTAGGTCTGAAAAATTTAAAATTGCTCCTCCATCTTCTCTGCAGTTCGGCAATACATTACCAACTCTGAGTTTGGTGTCACAAAGAATCCAACTCGCTCAGCTGGTAACAGATGCGCCACTGTCCCTGGAGTCCTGTTTTAGAAAATTTCTCTGTAGACATACAGCAATCGCAGCATAGTTGTTAATGAATTCCTACCATGTTTTATTCATCAAATTAGTCTAATTAGCATTTAAATTAGCTAAATATTAAGAAATGAGCTTCAGTCAAAACCTTGGACCTCGGCCGTGCTGGAAATTGGGCAAGTGGGGATGTGGAAGTAAACTTTGAAGTTATCTCAGTTTCTCAGAGCTCTGTGAAAACTTCAGATATGATGTGCATATCTCCAGCATTGGAGAAGCTGTAGCTTAGACAGATTCTTGAAAAGCCAGTACACTCTTTTTCTTCTTGCTTGTTCATGAGAGAAATTCATCCCAAGCCGGGAACCCAAATGAAAAAACCTATATATTGGCTAAAACATTATCAATGCAAATTTAAAATTAAAAGATATTAGGAAAATTTCCAATGACTGTATTAGTTTTGACATATGAACTCACTCAAATATTGAAACTGAACAGGAAGTTAATTTTTCAGTGAGTGATTTCTTTTTCATTTTTAGATATATTATATTACAGGTAATAATACGTTGTACATAATTTCTAAACATATAAAAACATAGGTAGTAAATTTAAAGACCTCTGTTACCTACTTTTATTTTCCTTACCCAATTTGAAATAATTTTAATTTTGATTTAGATTTTGGGGGTTTTAAAACCAGTTTTAAAAAAACAAGGAAATAAGCTTTAGGTTTCACATATAGTTTGAACTTTGGAAAACAAGGAAGGAAAGGAAATTATTATTATTATTCCTTGTATTAAAGTCACCAAGATTTTATTCTGAGACACATAAACTTTTAAAAGTCATGCTAATTAACATTTATTTGTAGCTATAAACAGTAACTTTTTTTTTAAGCCTTTATCATGTCATAAGCCAAAAAATTCAATATGACATGAAAAGTGAAAAAGGAATGTCTTTTTTGTCTTTTGATATGGAGCAGAAACTGATGTTTCCAAAACTGAACAGCAAACAGGCTGTGTGTGTTTTGAATAAATGAATCCTCGCCAGCCAAACCAAATGTTGTCACAAAGCCACTGTTTCTCATCAACCAAGTGAGCTGTCAGTGGCTTCCCAGGAACCAGTTTGACGGCAGATTAGTGATCCACCCTTGCATCCTTCCCAGCTGTAATTTCATCCATAGCAAAGGCCAAATCCCAATCTCTCTGTTTTAAAACTAATGCTTATTCCTTTCTGACACAGTTATTTTCACTTTTTCTCTCCCACGAGCAGGCAAGGACTGATCAGTGATGTTGATTATCTGGAAGCTGGAGGCCTCCCAGCCACTGGGGAGGGGGTATCTGGTTTGGCCTCTCATAACAGCAGTGGAGACACAAATCTTGCCCTTTTTTAGATGGAGTTTATCAATTTATGACAGGATTTATCCTGATGGAGAACCTGATCTTGGGACACTCGAGAAGTTCGCTTCCAGTCTTGCGTTCCTGTGGGTGGTTCTGGTCATAACAGCAGGAAAACCTTTGTGAATAAATCAAGCCAAACCTGTATTCTTTACTGCTTTAAGTAAGATATAATATTAAGCATTTTATCATAATAATAATTTTAGTATCTGAATATTTGCTTTCATGCCTAACATGGATGTATAATCTGTGCTAATAGCTTACGGTAACAATTTCCAAAATTCCATTTTCTCAAAGGGAACCACACCCTGAAATGTGATTGCTTGAGACTAGAACACCCTTTTCTGTCCCAAATCTTTTTTGTTTCTTTAGGAGTACAGTGGCACACTAGTTCTACTCATCTTTCAGACACATCTCTAACATGTTTTTCGTTTTACACCATTTTTTCTGTCTTTCCACTCTTCCTTCCTCTGTAATCCTGTCTGTCATTACTTGGTTTTGCAGAAACCCTGAAGGCTGTTAATCAGGAAAGCTTTGTTTTCCTTCCTTAGAGACCGTGGCAGGTCTACAACCTCATGCTTTTGGCCTGGCTGCTTTCTGCAGAGCACCCCGTCACGCAGGGCAGCTCTCTGGGCTGGCCCTGGTGATGCAGCTCTGCTCCTCACTCTGTGCAGGGAAGGCAGCTGTGGCTGCCTCCCCTGGGACAGCAGGGTCAGCTGCATAGAATGATAAACTGATTCATAGGATAAAATAGAGCCTTCTCCACAAACTGAGAAAATGGAATAGAAATGGCCACTGCTTGGATATATTTTTCTTTGTAGTCCTAGTTCACAGCATTCACACATCTGATAGTGTCTGTAGAAAATTTCTTAAGGACATTAAAAACTGTCTTGGATAATTTTATCTTTAAATTTTCTGCAGGGGCCTTGTACAAGTCTTCCAAAAACACTGGTGAAATTTGGATTGGCAGGCCCAGGATATGGTAAATCCCTGGATCACAGCACCCCCGTGGCCACCCCAAACCACTGCCAGGTTTCTCTCTGTCCTGCTGGGTGCTGGAGGGGCCCCAGCGTGGCCTTTAGCCCTCCTGCCTCCTGCCTCCTGTGAGCACTGCAGCACTTTGACCCTCCCCTGCACGCCTGCCACGTGCGAGGGGATGGGGCTGCATCCTGCTCTGCTGGCTATGCCTCTTCCAGCTGTATGCAGCTCGGGATTTAGCCACTTCTTAGTTGGATCAGGGAAGGATATGATGCTCTAAGTGTTTAGATTCTCCTCTTGGTTTTAGCGTTACAGGTTTCTCTGGCTGACAAAGTGCTGTGTCACATAAAATCTGCTTCTCTGTCATAATTTCTATTCTATGACTGTGTGAGGTTTCTGTAGAAGTCTTTTAGATCATGGCATTCATTGACATACGGCACAAATTTGAGCATGAGACTCTTATGCCAGTTACTTTTTTTCTAAGCAATTTGAGTTTTGTTTTTGGATTGCTTTTCTCATCTCTTCTAGGAAATACATGATTAAATGTCTGTTATGTAGTCAATACCATGAAGCTTCTCATCTGTTAGACAGAAACATAATCTGAACTCAGCTGGAGGAGAAATTGGAGCAATTATCTAGGAGGGAGGAGAAAGGAAATAGGTTTTGCTTGCAGACAGCTTTATAACATCTGTATCTCAGTCTTTCTGCTTGTTTTGTTTTGTTTTGTTTTGAATTCACCAAACGTCATAGGAAGCGAATTCTGGACAACACTGTAAAATAATTTTTGGTTGTATAAAGAAGAGGAGGCATTTTCCTCTAATTGTGTAACCCTCAATCTGCTGCATCCTTTGCTCTTTGTATGTAATGGAAACGCTAAGTTTCTAGCTCACTTCTGAAGATCTGCTGCAGGCTAAATCTCAGTGTAAAGCTGCCAGTCAAGAACTGGTTTTTTGTGTGTCAAATGGTTTTTTTTATAGTCACGTTATATAATGACCTGCATAAAAAGTAATATATTGAAAGAACCTTTATTTCACTGGCATAGATAGTCAACACTCATACATACCAGATACATTTTAAATCAATGTAAAACAGTAGTGCAAAACCAATGAAGAGAAGATGGCAAAACCTAAAAAACCCTGCTGTTGCAATTTTTATATATGGCTGATAAAAAAGAAATGAGCCAAACAGGAAAAGTATATAATAATGGAATTTTGATTTTTTGGTAAGACTTCAGCAACAAGAGAGTTGCTTCAAATTTTGCAACAACATATCTCCATCAATTTTTGTATAAGATACCTATGGCTTTTCTGTTACTTGAGAGACAGCAAAATCAAAACTCAGCTGTCAATACAATTCCCAAAGGACATTCCAACAATAAAGAGGCTTTGTCTGCGACGAGAAAAAACAGTGAGTACTCTGTTTTCACCAATTTTCATGGTACTCACTCCTTGAGATTTGGGATTATTTTTGTCAAAACCCAAGTAAACTGAGAAGTTCTCAATAGAAAAATTTATTTGGAAAGCCTGTATGTAAATCCTGGTGTCTGAACTGCAGCAAATGGCCTTCAGGTCACACAAAGTGTTTGGAATTACGAATCTATTTTGCTGGGGACTTTTTTGGTTTTTTTAGGAAAGGACCAATGGGTCAGATAAGTGCTTCTCCTCGCTGTGGAATATGTGTGATAACTTGACGGATAACTTGGAAAGGAACTCCACTGAAATTTACTTTTTCCTCTGCCCCACTATCTTCCATTTTTGGGAAGATGCGTGTTCGGCAGCTCATTTATTTGCTGTATTTAAGTGCTAAAATAAATGATATTTTTTTATTTCTGAAATAGACAGGAAAATATGAGTTGAAGGAAACTGGGAGTAGTCATTTGCAGTAAAGTACTAATTAGCAAACCTGATGACATGCATAAAACCCTCAGATGGGGTTTACAGCATTTGGTTTTTCTCAGACAGTTTCTAACGAGAGAAGGTAGAAGAGACTCTTTCTCTACTAACATTATTTTGATGAAATATGTGGCATGGTCTATTTTGATTTCTAATTACTTTCATTCTACATTTAATTCCACTCTCGTAAAGGTTGATTTCATTCAATGGAAATCTCAGGTAAGCTTTAGTCAGAGTCTTAACTTTATATAGCATCTGAAAAGAGAAACTTCAGAAATAAAAACTGACAAAACATGCTGCATGGCATATGGTGATACAGAATATTCATTCAAGGATGTCCTAAGTTGCATGCCCAGTAAGCCATAGCCTAGTAGTCAAATACTATTTCCCTAAAGACATATTAAATTGATTTCAAAAATTACTAATTAAATGTATAATTGGTCCTATACAAATATGGAACGTATGCATACATTTTATGTACAGATTAGGCATGTGCTGGAATATGTTATTGCACCTACAACCATTTGGTACCTTCTGTAAATTAGAGTCATAGTTATGGTAAGAGGCCACACTGATTGTACGTAAACTAATAGCAGAGCTCGCCACTGCCTGCTAAGGTGGCCAGTTCTGATTTGCTCCACCTCTCATTTTGTCTCATATCCAAATGTTCAGATTTTTGTTAGACTGATATTCTTGCAAGACTTTGTCCTTAGACTAGTAAATGGAGATTAGTTCACTATTAACCGCTGGTTAACTAATCCAGCAGGTAATATTTTGTGCCTGCTATCAGAGACTGTAACTTCTCAGGCAAAATGCTTTCAATTTATGGAACCTTCTATCTCTGAGACATTTATTGTTATGGGAACAAAATACTCTTGAATTCCTCCTTTTTCTGCCTAACATAAACAGCTAAAGAGCAAGAAGAGCGGTAAGGAGACCAAAGGCACTGGTCCTCTTGTGAGCATGTTAAACACTAGGCTAAAGACCCTGGATCCTGGGTGACAGTTTTAAGTATTGAGCTATTGTTTACAAGTGCACTGGTTTCAACATCATGAAAGGATGGGCAGTCCTTTGAACTTCAGAGATTACTTGACAGTTTTTGTTTTTCCACCCTAAATGAAACACATGAAGTGGAGTATTTTGCTCAATATGCAACAAAGGCTTAATGTCAGCAGGAAAAACAAAGTAAAAACAATAAATAATTAACTATTGTTCAATTTAAAAATATTTTCATTATTTAGGTTTAAAGAAAGGACTAACATACAGTGTGAAAAAAAGGAGTGAAAATAACGGGATTCCCATTAAAAAAAAATTTTCCCATGAAATTCTGGGGTTTTTTTTGCTTTGGGATTAGATTTTAAATGTCACTAGAGGACTTCTAGATGTCTTGCTGGTTAGTTTCTCAACAATGTGCTTCAAAGCACAGTAGGAGAAAAAATTTAAAACAATATTTTAGTAAGTAAAATGAGTACTTCAGTGTTCTAAAAAAGGTTTACTTTTAGTCAAGATTGGAGTAGACAGTCTTATCTGCCTGACCCAGAGTGGTTTAGCTATCTCAGCCTAATCGATCCTTCATTCACAAAATTCCTATGTAGCCAGAATAAGCTGGCATATTTTTGCACTGACCTTTGTTTAACCTGCTCTGAGACTGCCTCTAAACACAGGTCTCCTGGTTA
Organism: Oriolus oriolus; assembly: GCA_013400235.1. Classification (NCBI taxonomy): domain Eukaryota; kingdom Metazoa; phylum Chordata; class Aves; order Passeriformes; family Corvidae; genus Oriolus; species Oriolus oriolus. The sequence continues at coordinate 117,350 of VXBT01011976.1, forward strand.
GAGATAGATGTGGAATGCAAACAAAAACAAAGCCTCTGGCACACTTGAAATGGAAGATGACCATTTCTTCTTTTTTTGCACCATTTCAGAGTAAAGAGTTTGTAGAAGATCCAGTCAGATGGCAAACTGATTAATATCACGTATTTCCAAAGGCACCGTTTGTCATCACAGATAAAATCAGATTTACGCTTAGACTAGGGATAAATCTGAAAAAGTTATTTTCCAAGAGTTGCTTTTGCTCTGCAGGAGACTAAATTGAACAACCCATAATATCAAACAGGGATATGAAGTCAAGGAAGTTTGAATCCACAACTCTCATTCAGCATGGTCAGAAAAAGAAAGGGAAGAAATTTTTTCATAAATGTGCATTAATGATTATCCTTTTTATTTCCAGTAAACAAATAAATTAAACATAGATGATGTTAAAATATTACTTTAATGTACTGTGGCTCTATGAAGAAAATTACTCACTTTACAACATGGAGTAAAATAAACAGGCCTCTCTTTTTAGAGGAGTATAATCCTTTAGTTCATCTAGGGACAATAATCCAAGAAAATGTGTTCCACATCGACATGACAATGAAGAAAGTTTTCCTAGAACAAATAGGTATTGGCCATTATATGTAAAAATCTTAGATTTTTTTTAATCTCAGTTTCTAGGTTTGGTGTAAGAAGGAATTCAGGCTCAAATCTAGAGTGAAGTATGTGGCAATGATGTAACAGGTTTTGAGTGGAATCACTCAATTTACTTTTCTGATATTTTTGTCTTATTGGGAGTATACAGTAATTGTTTTCTTGTGAGTATATAGTCTTTCTATAACCATCAACTCAAATGCATAAAGAAAAAATCATACCTCTTCTTTACCTGTACAGCAGCAGCTGCAAAGAATTTATTTTTTTAAGGAATTGAGACCATTTTTAAATCATGAAGCTGAAACTCAAATTCATATCTCAATTTCCAAAGATTAGACTCTTTCTACAACTTACTTTCTTGCATTTTGCATAATCAACAGATGACTAATAAATAAAAATTGCTCTGGTTTTGATGAATTTATCACAGACAGTGTAGCCTTTAAAAAGCAGACCCCCTGTAATTTAGGATGTCTTATTTTTCTTGTCATTTAGAGATTATTTGCTAAAAAGACACATGAGGATTTCCACTTGTGGAGACAATTGCCTCACCCATAAGAAATCTCAGATGGAGAGTTTTGCTTTTTCAAGGAAAATTGTGCTGAGACACTAAAAAAAAAATCCTTTGCTTCAGTATATTAGTTGAGGAAGTTTTCATGGGTATGAATCCAGCCCTCTGATTCTGTTTGCCTTTGAATCAACCATAGAAGCTCCACTGTAACCTTGAATCTCTAGTCATTCTGCAGTTTTGTGATTTGCCAAACATCTGCTGGGGACTTCGAAACCACCACATTCATTTTCTTATGAGCTAAGCTACAATTTAACTCAGGTCTCTGAAGATGAAAGCCTAGGAAGCCTCTACAGAGGCCAGAACACTTTCCAAATCAGTTCTCAGCTTGTGGAGCTGGGAGCAGCTGGCCTGCTCTCCCCTTTGGGTTGGGAGGCCTTGTTGTTTCCAGCTCCCAGACAGATATCTAAGGATCCCCCATTTCTTTTTTTTAACTACACCTTCTTCCTGAGGCAAAGGGCAACAGTCCCTATCCATCTGTCTAGAAAACCTGGAAAGAAACCTGAAATTTGTAAGGTTGTTGGGTTTTTTCAGTAAAGTATTTGAGGTCTGTGTGTGTTACAGAAATGGGAATAAATTCCCCACAAAAGCAGGAGGACTAGAATCTGTCTTTTTTCTTCTTTGTAGATGTCATAGTTCTTACTGAATCATAAAGCCATAAATAGTCAGTTTTAAAACTGTTTTGTGGCACGGAAAAGAAGTTTATAAAAATTTTACCAATAAAAGACAGAGCTTTAGGTTCAAAGTATTTCTGGACATGGATGTTTAAGGAACTGGTTGATGCCAAAACGAAATGTATTGATGTCAGTGAATATTTCCATAGAAAGATGTCCCCGAGTCTAGCATAAACTCTCTGACAATAGATACCTCAGATCAACCTTCATCTTGGGTGGAGGAAGCCCAGACTGAAGTCAACTCTCTGTGTGATTTGGAGACTCTCACAAAGTGTGTGACACAGTCACCAGACCTTTATAAGGCAGCTCTCAGTCTCTTTTAACAAAGTGCTTGGAAAGATGGCTTGTTTTTTAATGTGGAAAAAATGTAGAATGTAAAACCTCAAATATTTTCACCAGACAGAACTCACATTCCTTGGCCAGCCCAGCTGGAAGTTATTGTCAAGGTTGCTGTTCATCAAAGGACTCAAGCAGAAGGAAAATTCTTATTCTGGTATTTTTGTAGCACCTGTACAGTGGAGCCCTGATCCATGCCTGTGGCTCTTTGGTCTGACATATGACTCCTCGAGAACATACAGGTAAATAATACTCAGTGGTAATCTCAGAAATAGTCCCTTTAGGGCCACAGCTAATATAGTGCACTTAAAATTAGGCATGTGCTCAATTATAAAGTTATTATTGAATCAGAGGCTTTGTGGGCTGAAAATGTGATTAAGGAGTATTTCAGCTTGAGAAAAGCCCCCAGATTAAATTTTGGAGGTTTTTTTCCATACTAAGCTCAGACATATCATATAATTTTAGAATATTATTTTCATTTTTAACAAGCTTGTCCAAGCTATAAAGTTGGAAATGTCTTCAAATGGAGTTTATAAAAGAGTATACTTTTCAGATTTCAAAGAAAAAGAGAAGTCTGCAGTCAGTGGCATTAAGAAATCCAGTGATTTTTTTCCAAGCATTTTGTTTTTCTTAGTCTAGAGATTTTTAGGTTAAGATCCAATTAATACATTATTATTCAAATCAACCAGAGCATTAAATGAAACAATGTTGACTTAACCTTCCTGTAACTCTGTGTTTCATGACAGTTATCCCAAAAATTAATTAGGTCGGCTCGACAAAGAAAATTGGTGATGTAAGTGGTGGTAGAAGTAACACTTTGAGTGGAAGCTACTCAAAAATCCCATGAAGTGTTACCATAATTAAGTGCCAAAAGTGTTTCTGTAATTAAGTGCTGAAGTTGGCTGTGGCGTGAGCCGACCTTGGTATTGACACAGGAGCTGTGCCCACATGCAGTGGGTGTGATCGCTGCCTCTGGCTGAGCCTGTGTAGGATTCCCTGCTCTTTGGTGGCATTTCAGTCCTCTAGTGAAACTGAAATCTGGGCTGGGAAACTGGCGCATGGTACAGCCTTTTGAAAGCAGCTCTGCAGAGTTTCATGCCAAAGTAAGATGCGTGATGCAGCTGAGGTGGTGGGACAACAGGAATAGAGGGAATAGGAGGGACAGTGCTGATTGACTAGCTTTTCTAGGTTACCTGAGCTATCAGTGGAGAGACAGTGGCACTGCTAGAGGCTTTGGGTGAGCTGCTTCATGCTCTGTCTCTCCTCATGGACTGTGGTGAGAAGCCAGGCAGAGCAAACAGCAAATGTAAGGAGATCCATGGGCACCTAAAACAGCACGGTGGGAATACCTTCTACATCCTCATCAGCACTTGCAATTACATCTGACCCCTTCCAGCAACAAATGTATTCACTCTTTATAACCTTGATGTCTTGGTTAATAATCAAGCTTCTAAAATGTGGAAACAAGCTTTAATTTTATGAAGGTTTGAGAAGGATAATCCAAAACCTTGATAAAAGCAGGCCTTTATAAACAAGTCCCTCTTTGCCTGGAGGACACTGTATTTCACATAAGAGGGTTATTTGTAAAATTGGTTCTGGTCCAAATTTAGATATATAAGCATTTGCTTAAGCTTAATGAGCTCCATAATGTGCTTACAGGTAAATGCATGTTTAAACACGTTGTTGGAAGCAAAGAAAAGAATACTGATGCAGATCATGGGGCTCATCAGACTGAAAAAACAACCAAGGGGTACAATATAGTTACTTGTCACCTGAAACTATTCCCTGTTGTTGTTCACCACTGACTCTTAATATCCCAGTGGAAAAGGTGACATGGCTGTAGGGGCTATTAGCCAGGGCTGAAAGCTGCTTTACCTTCTTACCCTCTTTTAGCAAAGTGCAAATGGAAACACAGCTCTGAAATAAGTCCTTTTTTTATTATTATTCTTTTTTTAATTCTAGGCATGATTAGAACGTTTTACCTTTTTCTCTGACTCTTTACACATGTGTAAGCTAAACATGTAACTGCTGGAAGGGAAGTACTTTTTTCTGGTTGTACAGAATGTTGACTTTTCACTGAAAAAGTCAGTCTCCTTCAGAAACAAAACACGTTCATCTGAGAACCCAAACTTTCCTATTATAAGTTTTGTTCTCCTTTTTTAGCAAAAGTCTACATTTTCCATAGAAAGCTAATATTTGTGAGGCTTTTTGCACTAAAAAATTTTCATTTCTTCACATATTTATGCTCTAGAAAACTACATGAGCACATTATTTTCTGTCTGACTAATTGCTGAGGCAAAGCGGGAATAATTAATACAGTCAACACACATGATTTGGTATAGTTGGATATTTGGTTATTTGAATCTTTCAGGAACCAATATGTGGATATATATGGCATCAGTAATTCACTGTCTTTTCCAGTAAAAAGACTTGGGATCATTAAATGCAGCTGGAAGGAGATAGGTTCAAATCCCTCTAAAAGGAGGCAGTGGTTCACTCCACTGTGAGTTAAGCTGTGGTGCTCATTTCTGCAGAATAAGGCAGATTCCCAAGGTTTCCAGGGTTTGAACGAGAGACCAAATAAATCCATGTAACGCAATTCTTCTGAGTATTAGTAATGATGTATAAATTTTGTCCGGTTCAAGAAGACTGAGCTGCAAGTGGTTGGAGGATGAGAAAACGTTCATGGGAGCCATCATACATGCTGGCACTCCTTTCCTTCTAGCCTTCTTTACTAACAGATGCTGGCACTAGCAGCAGCGAGAGGGGATACTGCACCGGATGGACTCTCTGATGCAGGACTTGTGCTCTTAAGCGCGCTGGTGTTCGCTGCAGTGCTTTGCGTGGCTGCAGACTGTGACCTGTGAAGCACCTCCTGGAGACACCTCGCTTCTCACTGATGCGTGTCAGAGCTGACACCACTCCCTACTCACCAGACCAGACTTTTCTCACTGGAGTTAGAAATACCTGATTATCTATTTGCAAGTCCTGCCTCCTGCAAACAAGACATTGAGATTCAATTCGGTGGTTCACAAAATCCAAAAGAGGGGACTGAAAATAACACAGATTATACACAGAAAGGAGCAAAAAAAATGCCAAACCCAACATTTTAGAAATTGCAAATTTTAAATTAGAAAAGGGAAAAGGAAAATGTCAAAAACGGGTTTTGCTAATCATAATGTTTTGCTTTGTAGGTAAATGCATCCCGCCAAGAAACCAAGCTGATGGAAGAATGCGACCAACTCATTGAAATAATCCAGCAAAGAAGACAAATAATTGGAACCAAAATCAAGGAAGGAAAGGTAAAACTTTTCTTCTTTAGGTCACAAGTAGGTCAACACTGTTTCCTTTTGATTGCAGCTTTTTTGACGGCAGATATTATTAGCAGAAATTTGTAAAAGTCCTTATGTTAGTCCTTGGCTACTGCTACTTTCATGTAAAGAAGAATGAAATCCTTGGAGATTAATATGCTAGGCCTCAACTGTTTATTTGGCATTTCTTTTACTACAGATTATGGATTATGGATATGATTTTGGATGATTATGGATTTTAAGGATAAAACCAGAAATGTTGTCATGATCGCTAAATGACAATTAAATTATGTCCACTTAATGTTTCCTTCACTCTGTTATGTGCCTGACAGTATTTCCCCCAAAGTTCTAATGTTTGCAAGATGTTACAGCATACAGAATCATGTCTCGCAATTATCTTCTTTTTTTTCCTAGGTACTTTAATTGTTTATTCAAATACTCTCACATAAAAATTTTGTTCCAGTCATTGCCATTCATGAGAATGATAAATCTTAACTTATTTACAAAAAAATATATTCAGAAGTGTGCAAGAAATTAAATTAGGTGTGCATTTCTAATTCCCAAAGTTCCATGATTATTAGTAGCAAACACTGAGCAGGAAAAGTCTCTGATATTCAAGTTTTAACATATTTTGCTAGCTAACTGTTAACTCAGAAATGCATTAGAGTCGAATTAATGTTTTTATTTTCTGCATACAAGGTGTTTACTGTTTAACTCCTAAACTAACTAAGCCAGATACTCACTCTTCTTGTGTGGGAAAAGCTCAGGAAAGGAAAAATGTCAAGAGCAGGTTAAGTGGTTCGTGTGGCTGTCAAGATATTCCAATTACCTTGAAATGAAAAGCCTGTAGGCAAGGGTTAACTTAAACACGTTTGAAACCACAAATGCTGTACACTGTGTGACAAAACCTGAATTTCCTCATGCTATTAACAAAATATAATTCCCTTCAAATGAAATAGATGGCCTTCTTCATTTTTGTTTCAACTCTGTTTCTCTATGCAGAGAGACCAGATGTGCTACCAATGAAGTAGAAAACTTGCTCTGTTGCTTGCAAAGATGTATTCTAATTTCCATTAGCGTGGAAGATTTGTAATACAATTGACTCCAAATTTATTTGAATAGAGCCCTTATCAGAATCTGTCCCCGTTCTTTGTTCTGTTTTGTTGAGCTGAAAGTTATATCAGTGGAGGTCCAGTCACGATCTGGAATGCTTTGACTCAAATGTGGTATATGTTGAAAGATTTCAGGGTGTCAAGAGATCCATGTGAAAAGCCACAGGAAGTTCTGCCCAATGTGTCTTCCTTTAAGGGGGCCTATGGCTAAGAGTCTTTCTGGAAGGTAGAGCATGACAAATTTCTCTATAGGACTGTAGGTGTGGCTGCAGAGCTGGAAACACTCACATACTAAGTTCTAGCTGTGCCTGCGGGGCTGCAGGTTCAGTTACACAAGTCTGAAAACCCTGTGCAGCTCCATGCTTAATCTCACCTATCACACAAACCCGATAAAATCCCACAGAACATGTAACAGGAAAGAAGGAAATATCAAACAGGTAAAATAATCCTAGGGCAGATGTCATTCCTACCATTGCAGAAATGGGTGGGGAGTGAGTAAGATGAGACTCTTCCGTTTTCAATTTATCATCTTCATCTTCTTGAAGATACAAAAAAGAACCAATCAGGTCAAAAATATAGTTCATATATAGACATCACAAATCATGGCATGCCCTCTACTGCCAAAAACTGACAAGTTAACATTTATTTCATTTCACTGTTTGCTTGTTAATTAATTAGAAAATAAAGAGATTAATTTTTTAACACTGCAGTGAACCTTTTCCTGGTTACATTGGCTTAGACTGAATTGTAATCTCTGAAAATGCACAGTTACGGGAAATATTATGACATTAGTTCATCCTAGAAGTTGATCAAATCATTAGCATTACCAAAATCTATGCATTCCCAGCATTTTCTCCTCTTTTTTGTTTCTATCTTTAAAGAGATACAAATGTTACACGACACAAATCATTTGTCCAGTATCTTTTTTGGAAAGTTTTTCAAAAATGTTTATTTTCCTTACTTGTTTCTGTTGTCAGATACATGCACTAAGATACCCTCATGTCTGCATGATGCAAATATATCTGAAAGACAACTCAGCAGCTTCATAGCTTGTGCCCTAATTCCTGAGATTGGGAATGTTATCTTGATTATAAATTTGGATATTTCTGCCAAACCACTTGGTTGTTAGTTTCCTCATTTTGCATGTAACTGGGTCTTAACGTGCCTTTCTAAGCTCCAGAATTATTTAATTTCCTTCCTATTTCTTACTCCTGTTCAAACTATGATCCTGATGTGATAACAAAGGGAAGGACTCCCAGACCTTTCAGGAACTATTGTTGTTCCTGAAAGTTCTGTTAGCCAACATTGTCCTTAAAGGGAGGACTGTGCCCTTCCCTAAACTTTCAGCTAATGGTTACAGTCACATCTACTGTGTTTATCTCCAGCACATATGTTTGCAGTAATAATAATCAGCTCTCCAACACTACTGTGCTTTTGTCCAGTTAAAAATATCCCACAAGAAAACACCCTGTTTTACTAAAAGCACATAATGAGAAGGTCAGGCATGTATTGTTCATAGAATTGAAGTCTTTTTCTGTTAAGATTTATGTTCAGATTTTTTTTTTTTAATGAAACTCACCTAAGTAATAGGAAAAAAGTAGTTCATCTATAAGTAGCCTCTAACACAGATCTCATCATTTCAGGGAAATGGTTATCTAAATAGCCCTTAGTTATCATGTAAGCAGAAATTACCAGGAAATGACGTTCCTTCTGCTGGAAAATAGGCCAGCTGTGCTTGTTTTGGCTCTCCCCTGTTGTTTTCCAAGTGGAAAATATTCAGGCAGAAAGGCTGTGCCTGTCCCTTATTAAAATGTTACACGGCTAGATGGAGTTCACCACAAAGCTTGTGTGAAAGAAGCTCTTGTCACTAAAGCCATTCATCTTAACTCCTCCTTTGCCCAGCTTTGCTTCTGAACTGCAAACCCAGTCGTGATTTGTGACCTTAGAGACATGACTGCTTTCCTGTGTTTCCACTCAAGGTGGTGAGGTTGAGAAAACTGGCTCAGCAGATTGCGAACTGCAAACAGTGCATCGAGCGCTCAACGTCCCTCATCTCCCAGGCTGAGCAGTCGCTGAAGGAGAACGATCACGCTCGCTTCCTGCAAACAGCTAAAAATATCACTGAAAGGTAAAGGAGAAAAGGAAAGTCTCTCTTTGAGGCAGCTGGGTTGTCATAGTTGCTGTATTGTCTTGTCACACCACAGATGTGGTCAAAGGCAGGGGGGTAGCTGACATATTCCTCCAAAACGCTACTTCGTGCTGTACCAGAGTGGAAAGAACCTTACTGTAATGCTAAATCAAAACATCCCTTTGAGAAGAGAAGCAGTCAAAAAAGGGTGCAAATTAAGAGTTAGAACGATAACAGCATGCACAAGTGAAAGAGGTAGAATGGTTGCCAAGCAGATGTCTGATGTTAAACACACTAAAAAAAACAATCCTACTTCATGAAAAATTCTGAGATGGAGAAAGAAATCAAGCAATAAGTACATTCCTTAGAAGAAACTGGAATTATCTTAATGGATTCATATTCTTCACAAAATAGCAAGCTACAAGATAATGAAATATGTAACTTTGTGAACCTGCACAATGTGTCTTGAAGGGATGGAGATTCAACAGTCCAGGGGGTTTGGAAGTTACAGCAGTTGCTGTAATGGGTCCCCGGGTGGAGGGAATTTCTGCTCCTTTCAGGATCCTGGCTCCTCTTCAGCATGGCAGATATATCAAGGATCCCGAAGACAAGGACCATGCTATCAGATAATTTGGTCTGGTTTCCAGTGCAATGCTGTGAATGCTGAAACATTCCCATTGAGTTTTTCTGAAGAAAAAATATTCTGCTGGAATATCAGCTGTTTAGAAATCAATCAGAATTTTTTTTTTATATTTTAAAAATCTACAGAAAGGAGAATATGGACAACAAAGAAGAAAGATGTCAAAAGTATGCTTTTTATTATTTTTTTAAATAGCTATGTTTTGTATTTCTGGGTTCACATTATACCTTCACATTTTCCAGCCAATTTCCCCCAAATCCAAAACATTAAATTCTCTGCTCCTATTACATTTTGGGGTTTTTTTAACTCTATCACTTACTCTGCTGTGCTGTAGCAGTCTTCATCAAAGCTAATTATCAATTTATAAATAAGTCAGCAACACTGGGTTGCCTGTTACAGGTTCAGGAATTGAAAATCAGTTGAAAAAGGCAAGGCCAGGCAAGGCAGTGAGTTATAAGTTTTCTCTCAGACCATGGTTTATATTCTGTCACCAAGCAACATTATGGCATCCCAGCTGAAGCCAGTAGTAAAACTACAGCGAGTATCAAAAGCTGAAGGTGGGGTCTGCCCTTTTTTTCAGCATTCAGCAGAACCAGCAGAACCAGAAACCTGTGGAGACACAGAGCTTTCTAACTACCAGGAAACATTCAGAGAAGCTGCATTTTGAACTTGTAAGCGTGAACAGTTGCATCATAAATACAATCACACGAGAGACATTGGGAGAGCAAAAATGAGACAAGCTGATATATGTGCCCAAACAAACTTAATTCTTGGCTATCCCAGATTGCTGTCTGTAATGAGATGGCTGTGAACACCCTGAAAATCAGAGAATCATTCCAAGCAGTCAATAAAGCTGAGGGTAAAAAAACCAAGTGCTTGCAGACAAATTGCAAATGGAAAAAGAGGTTGAATAGGATTAATAAATTATTCCTCATGGGTAAGTCTCTTAGTTCTCATGTGGTGAGCAACATTTTGTTTGCTTTTAGACTGCTCATGTAATGGTCTCGCCAGGGCTCAGAGCTCCAGCAGCTAAAGCAGTCTCCTGAAATCATGCTCATTGCATTTCTTCATCCACACATTTCAAAGTAATTGCAGTGTAATATTCTCTGTTTTAAGCACTACAGGTAACTACACAAGCAAAATCATTACATACACCCTGGTGATTTTGGTTGTGCATTATTTACAGTGGGTGAAATGCATTTATCCTAGAAAAACCCTTTCCAATCAAGTACAATGTCAGTGTTTACAGTGTGAACAGTAGGCAGAATTACAGGACAAAATTCAGTGCTCTGAACCTAATATGGTGACATGGTGCCTGAAATACTGAATTGTTGATCTCACCAAAAACTGACTGTAACACATGGAAATAGAGAGCACCCTTTGCATATGCCCAAACAACAGTCCAAAAAGACCTGGTGATATTAAAAAAAATCTCTCCTAGGATCTACTTTAAACTAAGTTCTACATCCACAGCTGCAACAAAAACAATGCTGAAAACTGTATAACAAGAATATTTGCTAGAAAACCTCCTCAGCTCAGCTTTTGAAAACTGTGCTGAAGACAATGAGATGTACAGATCAGTTTTTGACTTTCCTTATTGTATTTTCCTAAAATACTACACCAAAAAACAAGAAAAAATAGTCCTTAGTAAACACTTGTCCTGGAGTAATTTCAGTCCTGTCTACAGAAAAAGAATACTCTAATTTGGGAAAATTTTAAATGAAGCAATCAAATATTTTGATTGGACGTGTGTCATGAATGACAGATAACAGACATACATGGCATGCGTGGTTGTCTGTTCACCTCCAAACTGAAACATCTGCCCAGTTTCTGTTGCATGGCATAAGATTTAGTGATCTCTCTCCTTAAACTGGTCAAACTTTCTATAAACATAGGTAGTATCTAGGTCTCCAGAAATAGGCATTTTGAGATACCAGGCTGAAGGGTCTGAAAATGTTTCTTGTGGAAGTTCTTCTCTTTGTGTTAGTACATCTGGACAGAGAAAATGTGGATGTAGCTCCTGAAATGAGGTAGGCAAGGAAACTTTTCAGTTTTGGAGGAAATATAAGTCTGCACACATGTTTTGCAGGGAAAAGCCTTTTAAAATAAACCATGCTGACATCTATTTGTTTTGTCTCCCTCCTGCGCCTTTTGAAGTTAACAGCAGCGTGCTGTGCTGAGCAGCTGAGGAGATGTGGGGAATGCACCAAGCCCTTGGGACAGCAGTGCCAAGGTGTGCCTGGAGCAAGGAACTGCTTGGGAAGACAAGGGTTGGGAGAGATGCAGCATCTGTCAGAATTGCTTAAAACTCAGTTAATTATAGTGCTCTTTCTTCTTTGGTTCAATGGGTGATTGAAAAGGATTCAAGGTGTATATTTGCTTCACCAATATTTTGTTAAAATCTTACCTGACACTGCATGTTAAGCCTAAGCTCAGTCAAAAAGAAAAAAGTTATTGGAGATCTTGCTCTCAAAAATAAAAGTGGCAGAAGAAGTTCCTAACTTAAACAATATAAATAAAATACTTGCAGAAGCTTTTGCCAAGTTTTTAAGAAGCTATAACAGTCATATTGATCAGGTCCACCTTGATATGAGTCATTCTGTCTTGAGTGCTAAAAGACATTTTTCTTTTCATTACAGGGTTTCCATGGCAACTGCATCCTCCCAGGTTCTAATTCCTGAAATTAATCTCAACGATACTTTTGATACTTTCGCACTTGATTTTACCAGGGAGAAGAAATTGTTGGAATGCCTTGATTACCTTACAGGTACTTTTTTTTTTCCTATACTATTATATATTCCTTATAGAATAGTGATTGGATTTTCTTCAGTCCTCCCTGTGTTTGCAATTTTGGCTGATCGCCAGGTGCTCACCAAGCCCCTCTCACTCCACCTCCTCTGTAAGGGGAGAAAATAAGATGAAAAGCTTATGGGTTGAGATAAGGACAAGGAGATCGCTCAAGAATTACTGCTACAGGCAAAACAGATTCAGCTTGGGGAAGATTAATGTAATTTATTGCAAATTAATTGTAAAAGTAGGACACAGAAATAAAAATAAATCTACAAAAAACCCCTTTCCCCCAGTCCATCCTTCTTGGGCTCAACTTCATTCCCAGCCCTTCTACTTGCTCCCCACCAAGTGGCACATGGGGATGAGTAATGGAGGTTGTTGTCCGTTCATCACACATCATCTCTGCCACTCCTTCTTCCTGGTGCCCTTCTCCTACTCTGACATGGGTTTTCTCTCATGGAATGCAGTTCTTCATTAACTTCTCCAACATGGGCCCTTCCAATGCTGCCATTCTCCAAGAACTGCTCCAGAGTGGGTCCCTTTTGCCAGATGCAGTCCCTCAGGAGTGGACTGCTCCAGTGTGAGTCCCCCACAATCCTCAGTTCCTGTGAGAAATCTTTCTCCTGTGTGGTCCTCTCTCTGCAGCTTCCTCCAGGGCATGTCAGCCTGCTCCAGTGTGGGTCCTTCACAGCTGCAGGTGGATATCTGCTTCCCTGCAGTCTTCCATGGGCTGCAGGGAAACAGTCTGCATCACCGTAGTCTTCACCACAGGCTGCAGGGGAATTTCTGCTCTGGCATCTGGGGCACTTCTTCCCCCGCCTTCTTCACCAATCTTGGCATTTGCAGGGCTGTTTTTATCACATTTTCTCACTCCTCTCCCCACCAGCTGCTGCACAGCCCTTCTTACCCTTTCCTTAAAAAGCTGTCACAGACACACCATCGGCACCAGTGATGGGCTCAGCTTCGGACCCTGGAAGGTGTATTTTAGAACTGGTCTGGTATCTGTGTCTGATACTGAGTCAGCTCCTGATCTTTTCTGACAGAGATAACCCTTGCAGCCCAGCCACTACCAAAACCTTGCTACATAAACCAAATACACTCTCCCTCATAATCCTGAATATATTACCTCCAGCAGCCCCAGAATGCCCCAGGAAGCATTAGGTGCTTCAAACAACTGGGATGCATTTCCTCCCTCCTCACCTTGCATTCTTTACCACCAGAGTGTGAGGAAGTGGGATTGAGAAATGGTTAAAAGCCACTGCAGCAGAGTGAAGTGAAAGAACAGCTGGAGCTCAGCCTGGAGCAGCCAGAGGAGGGAAAGCAGGGACCAAACCCTATTTCCCAGGAGATGGATGCTCCGGGTGTTATCCTCTCCCTTGGGGCTGCCTCCTTGCTGCAGCAGATTGCTGCGTGGCAGAGTTCCCATGAGCAACCAGAAGCTGCTCAAGAAATCAACATCACAGGCTCAGCAGTGAAAGATGTTTTCTCATGTCAGTGGCACTGTGTATTTCCCCCATCACAGAACTGGAGGATCTGGCTGTGTCTGGGACTAGAGAGCACACAGTATGCTCTGAGCCAGGCTGTGGGGTGGGTTCTCCACACAGCAGCCCCACCTCACTTGACTGAGATCTTTGGCCTGAGGAAGCCCACAGGATTAGACCCTTACTGAAAGCCTGAGTAATGTGCAGTCTCAGAGTGTACAATGACTCACAAAGAGAAACAAATTACTGTAATTTAGGGTGTTTTGATTTCAATGCCAGAATTAGAACAATTCATTCCAGCTCAATTGAAAACAGAAGAGATGTGGTAGGTTTTTATTTTGCAGGGTCTTTAAGCATCTGCTGTTAGCAGCAAGAATTTGCAATGAAAAGCACAAAGCACTATTAGAAAAGCATTGGAAAACAATTCCTGGGTCCATTCGCTTGTGCCAGTTTGCAGAGAGTGTACTCGTGTTAGCTCAGGAGAATGTGAGGGTGCAGAGTCTCCTCATTGCCAACCACTGTAATCTCTTCCATGCAGAGGGCTGGCTTCTGGCTTTCTTCAGAGGAAAGGCTGAGAAAGTTAGGGTTGTTCAGCCTGCAGAAGAGAGGGTTCCAAGAAGACCTCATTGTGGTCTTTCAACACTTAAAAGATTTTAGTACGGTCTGCTGAGACAGGATGAAGGATAATGGCTCTAAACCAAAGGAGGGTAAGTTCAGACTATATAAAAGAAAAGAACCTTTAAAATGAAGGTGGTGAGACAGTGGAACAGGTTGCCAGAGAGGTTGTATAGATGCCACCCCTGGAAAAATTCAAGGTCAAGTTGGACAGATCTCTGAGCAACCTGCCCCTGTTCACTGTCTGGAGACTGGGGCAGATGACCTTTAAAGGTCCCTCCCGATCCAAACTATTCTCTGACTCTGTGATCCTATGAATAAGTGAACAGATTAATACTGGGAAGCACAAGGCTGTGTGTATGCACAGGGCAGCAGCACCCCTGCCTGCTAGAGCTATGGGTTCTTGCCATATCTAAAAGAGAAATTAATCTGTGAGGAATTTCTTTATCACTGTGTGACAGATGAATACAATCAGTGTCTAACACATATTCAGGTAAAAAACCCACAATGTGATAAGAGTAATTTCAGCTTCTTATACAGTGCCAGTGAAATGTTATGGTGTCTGCCTCTCTCCAAATCTGCAGGAATTTTGCCATCATGTTGAGCATTCACCCCAAAATTATAAAAATCCAAGGAAATGAAAGGAAGAATTAAAACAAAAACCAGACTCATTTGCCCTAACCTAGCAATCTACCTCTAAAGTAATCAGTCTCATCTTCCTTTATAGTCAAAGAAGAGAAAAAACCATATCATTTTGAGGCACATATATATCAAGGCAGTTAACTCCATTCTGGAGTTGCCTATTTCTACCAGTTGTCTCCAAACAGAGGATAGATATAGTCATGCAAATACAGTTCTAAACTGTGGTTTAGATCTGTAAAGTTATATGAAGTGAATTCTGTCCAGCAGTCTGTTCCTGCATCCCTCAGGTCTTCTCCCCTTTGTACATCATATGTCAATATTATCAGCCTAATTGCTGTACATTGAAGAAAACAAAGGTTATATCTGTATCAAAATGAAGGGCTGTCTTGCTACAAAGATATTTTCTGTGATCCCTCATGATGGCTGTGTCATTTACATAACTCCTTCTCTGCCTTTTTCCTAACTCATCTACAGTCTTAAAAAATTGTTCACAATGCAGTCTAAGGAAACTTACATATGTATCAAGCATTTTAGCTGTTTTTTTCCTAACAAACTATTTTCATCCTTGCCCTTGATGCCCAGTGAAAAACAGTTCTAGCTGGCTTTTCTTCACATTAATAAATAGCATATGGCTGCAGTGGCAAAATGCAAAGCACATGTCCAAATTATCCGAGCATAAAATGTAACCTATGCAGATGGTTAGAATACATTTATGTAAATATATGTATATAGGTATATATGAGATATAGGTGTATATATATATATAATCCCAAGAGTAAAATGCATTTGATTATTCTCTACTGTTGTCCAGAAACTCCAGAGAAAGATTTATATTACTCCTTTCAGTCTGGTGCATGGAATTTTCATAGATCATAAATTGAATGCTTTGTGACAGAGTGAATTAGGCTTTACTTTTATCATGTTTCACAGTTAAGTAGAAAGAAAACCATTTGTACATCCTAGTCATAGATCTATGCTGTAAATTAAGTGAAGAAGCCTACCTTATAACTATCATCTGTACTGCTTCTGAACAAAATGTCAAAACCTAAATTCCAGCTTCATTATCTCTGCTGTCAGTTGCTTTTGAAACAATTGACCTTGGCTGTCTCCTGCAGATTTTTTTTCTCCTTTGGTTCTTCCCAGTATAATATTTGTTAGATCTTGTTCATCCTCAGTCTCCCCAATCCTATCTTTATTTCTTCCTAAGCTATTTCTTTACTGAAGAAAAAAATTTACGAGTTTGTGCTTATAATTTACGTAGATGTCTATCCATAGCTTCTGCTATCCAAATAGATCTCTGATATCTTACTGAAAGTTGCCAGCCAGACACTGAGATATCAAGCTCAGTATATTAAAACAATACTTTTTACCTTCATCTGACTGTTCTATTCTCTGTATATATAGCCTTGATGTCTTTCGAAAGCATTCTTATCTTAACAGTTGCTCAAGCTCTTCATCTGCTCAAGCTCTTTTTCTAAACATGTATCTAGCTAGATCGAGGCAATACATACGACTTGCAAACCCTCTGCATGATGTTACTGTTACAAGGACTTTTTTTGTCCCGTGTGAATCAAAAAAGCTTGGTTTGTCTTAATACTTTGAAATCATTTGCAGGAACATCTCTTCTTTGACCTTGCCCTACATCAGAAATCCCATCTGATACAATGATAAGTTTTCTTCATCCATTACTCCAGCTATGACTGCACAAAGAAATATGTATTGCCCAGCATATGCCAGCAGCTTTTTCACACAGAAACAACTTAATTCTGGACACTGTTCACAACCTGTCTTACTGCTTGGCTCTTTCAGCACTGAAAGATCAAAAACCAACTACAGTCAACGCTCTGTCTCATGGTTTGGGTGTAATCTCTTCTCATTCTGTTGGTTTTGAGCAATTCTGGTCTACCTGAAGTCCTGGTCTACCATCTATGTCTAGATGGTTGTATGACTGAGCCCTTGGTACCAGCTCATACATGACAAGTTAATAATACATAGAATTTGTATTCACGTCTGGTGTAACTGTGTCTTTCAAATTCCTGCAAACTGGTTCAGCCCAGTGCCATGATACACAGTGGAGTCAGTCATGAGTATCTGAGAGAGGTTCAGAGCAGCTTCTGCAACTCCCTCGCAGTCATACCAGCAATATGGATATTTCTAGCACCATTAAGTCAAGCAGATTGCTTAGGTCTTCTGTTTCTTACTCAGTATCAAAATCCATAAGAAACCTTTACAAAGTCAATCACTGCATGACAGCAGGGAGAGAGAGACTGAGCAAACAAAATGAAGCTGAGGTGGTTTTAGTCAGTCTCTGTGACCTTGTGCTGAGAGGATTTAGATAGAATCTCAATAGGCACTGAGGGTGTGTTGCATTCATGCTGGGATTCACCAGGGAGAGGAGGCAGTGTCCCTAAACTGTCTCTCAGGTGAGTAGACCTTGTGAGGCATTCATTCTGCTTCAGAGCAAAAGCCATGCAGGTGAGCTGGAAAGGAAGGTGCACTAAACTAGCTGGGTTGAAAGGGAGTAGTTATGCTCATGAGATCAGTTACTGCTGAGAGCAAATTTAAGAAACTGCATTTCTAATATTAGTGCCTTTCAACCATTTCAGGTGTGGTTACTGACTTTGTAAGTGTGTTTACTTAGTTTTGAGTCAAAATGAATTAAAACAGCCTTCAGCAATGATTTTTCTGTCTTGTGAGAGAGTGTTGATTCGCAAATGCTGGTGAATGAAAGTCTGAGTGTCTGAAGCAGTTACCACTCCCAGATATTTTCTCTGATCATCTGTGGATGTGTACTGTGTCTTCCACTGCTGTGGTGGAAGCATACTGGGCTTCCCCTCTGGAGCAGTGGTGAAGCAGACCCGAGGCAGGAAGGGGAAGTTGCTGGTGCAGCCTTGAGATCACTGGAGCCTTTGAGGAGGTTTTCCTGTGGCACAGAGCTCAGTAACAGTACTGGTGAATTCAACAACCAAATCACATGCTACCAAATGCAATACTGAAGCTAACTGATTGAGGTCAATCTCTTCAATTGCATTACAAATTTACACTTTCTAAAGGAGTACGTGCTGTGGAATGATGAATTTGGCAGTCGGACTGCTGCATTATTTTGTCATACAAAGCATCTGAATGTAGACTTTCCTGCCTTTCTGTAGGAGAACCAGGTGTATTTGTTTTATTCTGAGTGGTTTATGAAATGGATGTTGCTGAAGAGCTGAATTCATGCAGTATAGTCTCAGGTGAATGTGGGTTAATCACAAGAGCCAGGGAAAATATGTCCTGCTTAGGTCAAATCTCTCTCAGTCATTTTCATTACACGAAGGCCTGTAAATTTCCAGCTATAACGCCAGATGTGCATATGAAAAGCAAACTTAGGCTGCCATTTTCAAAGAAGTTGAAGATGCTTAGGCGTTATTGAAATGCAGTTTACAGTTAATGAAACCTTCAGTAATTTTTGCTTTCCGTAAATTAATATTTATTTTCTGTGTTGAAATAATAACAAGTACATTTCTCAAATAAAATATTTTGTTGTTAGGTGCAGGAGATGAGAGAATAAAATTTTAGCTGAACACCAGCAAACAAAAAAAAATGGATCTACTTGTATATTTGTAATTAAGACTCATTCCAGTTTTTGTTTGACCTTTGAAGGACTGGCAAAATTTTGAAATGAAGCCCCAGCTAGGAAGAAAAAAAATTTTAAAACCTCCTGTTGTTGTTCTACAGGATACATTTTTGGAATATAGTTGATATTACCATTAGTCTTTTCAGAAAACTGTGGACATTTTTTTCCACATTTTGATTCTATTCTTCTCCTGTTCTTATTTGAGTTTTATTTGTCTTTCTTTTCATTAACACCCTTGAGTTTTATTTGTCTTTCTTTTCATTAATACCCATCCGTCTCAAGGGTTTTTCTGACAAGTTAAAAAAAGCCTTTGGTTGTCTTCCGTGATTCAGTATTTAGAGCATCACAAATCATGGCCATATCATGAAACACATTTGAATGTTTCCTTATGCCCCTCGGTTAAAAGAGGCTGCTTGGAAATGTGTCTCCACTTTAATCCTTGGGAAAATACATCACTAAAACAGAGATATGATCTATAAAAATTCTTAATGGAAAATAAAATAGATGTTTCATAAAAATAAGATGTTGCAAAAGTAAAGGTGGAACTCCTTCAGAGGGACTTTCTTTGAGGCTGTTATTTGTGGCTGTCAGAGGTTAAAGAGCTGACAGGAAAAAACCCCAAAACTAAACCACAAACACTCACTGTTGCCTTCTTTTCCTTTAATACAGACATTATTTTGGTTGTTTCAGCTTGAGTGCTCTCCTTCTTCACTCTGTGACAGCTGGGAGAAATGCTATTAAGCACAAGGGTTTGTTATTTTTCTTTTCATGATGTGGCTTGTAGGGAAGATGATTTGGAATGAAGCTCCCACTGAGACAAGGATGTGGGAAGATCCACCAGTCTTTCAAAGAGAGACTAATTTCTTTGTTATTTAGGTATTCGGCTTTTTAAAGATTGCAAACAAGAAAATTTAGACCTAAGTAATTTGTTTCAAGTTTCACTTCTTTAAATAGTTCTTTAAAACAAACATGTATTAATATGGGAAAATATTGTATATCTTGCTACACAGAAATCTTGCCTGTCAATTAGAAAAAAAGAGAGAGAGAGGGACAGAGGGCTCCTGGGTGACCATTTGGTTGTAATATTCATACAGTCATTATGTTATGATAGGAACTCTTTATTTAATGCTGAAAAAAGTGAATTATATAACCAGCAGAAACTATATGCATTTATATAAGAAAGGATAGCTAAGAGATCAATAAAAACAGAGAAAATTGAGCATGAAAGTATGAGTGCTGGGAGCTTCCCCAAAATTATATTTTTGCTAAGGCGTGACAGATCATAGCGCGCCCCTGGAGCAGGGCCAGGAAGGATGCACTACTACAATACCACTTAGAGAAACCTCTGTTAAGATAGGCTGGGCAAACACTGCTTTCAAGTCAACAGTGAGAAGTGTTGACCCTCCCTCTTGGCAGGCATCAGTGAAATTTTTATAAGTTTGGTGAAATGGTCAGAACAATCTTAGAAAAAGTAACTTGTCATTGTATCCATCTAATGTGACCACTGATACATCACGTGTTCTAGGGCATCTGAAACTAAAGCTACTTTAATACAAAATATTTTCAAAATCTGGAGTTCCTAAGTGGTCATGTTGATATTAAGAATTCCTTCCTAACTGTTAATTGATAATCACAGTTAGTACTGGAATTAGCAAAAAGTTGTTGAAAAGTCTGTTGGATGATATCGCTACGAACTCATACATCAACTACATCCCCTAATCGCAGGGGACAGGGGAAATACTTCACTGATTGTGCCTCCTGTGTTGTATCTCACAGCTCCCAACCCACCCACCATTCGAGAAGAGCTCTGTACAGCTTCTTATGATACCATTACTGTGCACTGGACATCAGATGATGAGTTCAGTGTGGTCTCTTACGAGCTGCAGTACACCATCTTCACTGGACAAGCCAACGTTGTTAGTGAGTATAAACCTTCTCTTTTCTTGTTGTTTCCTTATGGTTTCTATGTAAACCAAGTGTCTTTAAAGATAAATATACTCTTGTGTCAAGAAAAAAAGGAAAAATTATTTTCTAGAAAGATTTAAAGCCAAAATTTTCAATCCAAACCAATAATGATTTTAGAAGCGTTTAAAATTCAGAATTACTTCAGTTAGAATTTCTTGTGTCTTTTCTCAGAGTGCCATGTACTGGGAACTTTTGAAGACTAAACCCAGCACAAGTATTGTCTGTATTAACAGGACATGTCTCTTGCGTCTCAAGTCCCTTTTTGCAGATGTAGCAAGTTCAAAGACCTCAGTTCCATTGTCTGTACTAGTCAGGCAGTCTGCACGTGGGAGCCTGTGTTGAGCTGGTCGTTAGTTACAACTGCAGCCCCACTGTCATTTATATAAACTTGACATCTGGACCTTTGTCTGAAATACAGATTAAGTCCTTCCCTCTGATTTTTACTGTCTTCAAGACTACAAAGCATAGGTCTCAGTGAACTACAGGCTAAGTCAGAAAACATCAGTGAAACAACAACTTATATGGTAACTTGGTTTTACTTAAAATGAGATTAACAAATGTATATTTTGTGTCACAGCACGTTTTTTATGAGTACACTCTATATTTTGAATCTGTGACTTTCCTTAATAGCCAAATTTACTTATTAGATTTTAGATTGCTTTATTGTTAAATAACTACTCGTCACAGAAAAAGAAATATTGTCTAATCTTGGGTCAGGAAGTCAACACTTCTGCGTTCAGTGTTCTGCAATCATTGGGATCACTGACTATGAATTTGGAGAAGTCATTCAACTTCTTCCTGGCCCCTGTATATTTAACGGGAATACCACTAGCTGACACATACTTGTTTTATTAAACGAGGATTCTGAAATGAGCCAAATCAGTCAAAATGTGGAGTTTGTTCAAATCAACATATGTTTAGGTAGGGAACTCATTGCCACAGAGAGTTGGTGTGTTTTAGAGTTCAAGAGATGCCTAGACTGATCGTGCAAGAAAAGTACACTGAGAACAATGAAGTGCAGTGAAGTGGCTCTGGAAGTCCCAGAGCTGTAAGCTGTTGAAGCCTGGGAGAGCTTGGTGAGAAATGATCAGTGTGTGCTTTCCCTGCTCCTTAAAACCTTCCTACGCCCTCACCTTTGTCCACCATCAAATACCCTGGCCATGCACTGAGCTAGATAGGCCTAGTTGTGAGACAGGGCAGAAATGTTCTTCTTCTTGCAAAATTTGTTTGTAAGAAGAAAATTTGTTGAGATACTTTGATGAAACTCAGCGCTGTGGGCATGTTTACATGCTTTATGTCAGTGGAAAAATGGTATGGTCTACACCAAGTTTGAGTACTGAGCCAAACTCTCCCACTGACCCCTCTGTTACTGTGTGCACCTCATCTTTGCCATCACTAAGCAGGAATTTGGTTTCCAAGCCATCTAAAAGGATATCTGAGGATTCATGTGCTGGCATCTTAACACATTTTTTAAGTAGCTTACTGTGAATGTATTATAGTGTTCAGGACTGACTAAAAAAAGAAGATGGAGTATTGAAAATTTGATGAATGTTTTGTCAAAACCTCCATTTAGTATTTCCCTTAACAGCCTGATTTTGAAGAAAACACTGCAAAATTTAAGGCTGCTGGAAAGACCAAATAAACTTCAACACATGCTTCTACATCTGAGCAAGCTGGATAATAAAGAAGTCTAATAGTAATTTTGAAAAAACTGAAGTGAGGTAGATAAGGAAGGAAAAGCTTCTCTGATTAATCACTACTAAGCAGAAAGTACTTAATGAGAAGACTGTGTGTTGCTTGTTTTCTACTCTATTTTTATATGTGGCTTTATGCTGTGCAAGTCAATAATTGGCATTACGTGTGAATATGGCAGCAGCAAAAGGTGTGCCATTTCCACACCCTTGGGATGTGGGATTTTACTCCTTGCTTACTAGTGAATAAATAACAAGGTATTTCTATTTTAGGCTGCACTGTAGGTTTCCCATGTGGAGGTGAATGCTTTGATCTGCAAAACATGTATCAATAAGTCTGCTTTCAGGGATGCAATATAATTTTCAAGCGTAGCATGAAGTGCTCAGTTTGCAGTCTGAACTTTCATATCACTTTGCAAAAATAGCGTAATTAAAACTTTGAAGAGAAAACAAATTAACTCTGCAAGAAACTTTGTTTACAAAATGCTCTGAAGACCTTAAATAAAAGTAGAAAGAAATGAAAGAGTGGCCCTTTTTTTGGTGTTTTTTTGGTTTGATTTTGTTTTGTTTGGGTTTTTTTAAGAGAGCTAGTTCTTATGCAAATATCCTGGTTTAACTGAAAGCTATAATGTTAACCCAGATTAAATACGTGCACATATTATATGTGAAAGGCCCTTCTAAATGTTGTAAAGCTTTTTTTAAAATTTCATTATTTACTATAGACTTGAACACCTCCAATGATGATCTTCCTGCCAACATGATACAAATCTGCCTGGGTTTGTAAAACGTGAGACTCTCCCAGTTCATTCCAAATTACCCTGGTATTGGAGATTTGCTCACTAGCAAACATCATAGAATCATAGGATCACTTAGGTTGGAAAAGACCTCTAGGATCGAGTCCATCCATTAACTTAACATTGCCAAGTCCACCACTAAAACATGGCCCTAAATGTCATATCCACATCACTTTTGAATACCTCCACTTACCTGGACAGTCTGTTCCAGTGCTTGACCAGCCTTTCCATGAAGAAATATCCTAATATCCAATCTAAACCTCCCCTGGTACAATTTGAGGCCATTTCTTCTTGCCCTGTCAATCCCATCCTCATTTTACTCAGAACACTGCTAGGATGTTTATTCACTTTGTGGCATTATATTCTTGGTCCTGGAGAAGGATTTACCATCCCACCTGTTACAAATGGCTTTCCAAGGCTGTTCTTAGAATACCAAAGTGCACCTCAGTAGTGCAGTTGAACACAGAGAGCTACTGTCACTGTAAGTGGCATTAGCAGGTGCTGCACTGCATGCTTCAGGTTTTGATGAACTGAAGATAGATTTGTGGGGTTGTTTTTTTTTTTAAATCCTGTTTTAATGAAATAGACTTTGAGTTAACACAAATTTCTTCCTATTTATGGCATATGTGTGCTGTTGCACGTAACTGTATTTTTATTTCTCTGTCACATCCCAAAAATTTCCATTGGTATTGTGTGTTGCCTGTAGCAGATAATGTAAACAGGCTCATGGACTGACTTCAGTTCCGTGTTTTTGTAGCTATGAATTAGTCACCAGGGAGTAGCTCAAGTGCTGCGTTAAACCAACAAGCTTTTCCCCCTGAGACAGTAGGAATCACTTTGCATACATACCCACCTACCGTGCTAATGGAGGCTGTTATTTTGGAATCTGTTTCTTAAACCACATAGCCAGCCTGACTGCACTTTCCACTCACAGTACATTTCCCCCACCAGAGGCATATATCATCCAGAGATTGCTAAGAATTCAGTAACAAAAACAAGCAATCCTATGTTTTTTTAGTATATTTTCTATCCAACATAATCAACTATATTCTTTTTTATTAACTGAAAAATTGGAAAGTTAACATTTGATGGCCAAGGTCCAAATAGAGTATTTCATTTGAATCCTATTTCATACAGGAAAGATTATTTCCAAATGTGGCCAAATTTCTTGGCTATTGAATGTTTGGCAGACCTGTTCTGTGCATAAGAGCAATACAGAACTTTAGATTAAGTAGGCTTTTACTAAAGCAGTTATTCTCAGAGTTATACCATTTGTACATTTGCATTTCTGAGAGGCAGCTAATCACCTGCAATCTGAATATGGTAAAAGCTTTTAAAATTACTTTGTCACTAGCTAGCTAACGTGCATTATAATTTCATTATCCCATTTCAATAGATTTTCAAGTATTCATTGAGTATGCCTTTTTTTAACACCATGAATTCGTTACAGTGTGTTTCAGGACAGTTCAAGTTTTCCTCTAGCTCTGATACAAGATTCTTCAGGAAAAATACATCTCTCTCTTCTTGACCAAAAGCAGTAAATCATTCGCTCTTACTGGGTGAAAGAAATCAGGGTTAATTCGTTATACACTCTAATTTCTTAAAAATCACCATGTCAAGGATACAGTGTACTTCTGTCAGAACCTTCTCACTGTTACAGGACTTCTCTTCCTTTGAGAGAAGACAAAAGTTTTTTGAAAGATCTAAGACAATTAGGAGCCCAAGCTTCCATTAAAAACAGTGAATTTATGATTCACCAATTCATTTTTAAATCTTCTAGCCTTTGTCACTTTCTGGAAGTTTTATTTTATTAAAAACAGATTCCTTACAGTCTTCAGATTTCTACTGAAGATTTTAGTGAGAATTTTAATGACATAAAAGCAAATTTGGGATAAAACCAGGAAAACTTCTGCCCCTTTAAAAGTATAAAAAAAGTGTATTTCTTTAAAAAAAAAATCAATGTGTTTTGCAGAAATCCTGCATATTTTTTTTTTTCAGGTGGGAATGAAGAGTGGGGGTGGAGAGCTATCTGTTACTTTCACCTACCTTATTTGCTCTACCAATTTGAATTGGTAATAATTTATTTAAATAAAGCATTTTACAATAATTAAAATACTCAAGAGATTAAATAACCTTCCCATGACTTTCGTGCCCCTTTTCCAGTTTTCAAGAAAATATATTTTATTAAAATCTACCAGTGTAAATTTTAGGAGGATTTACACCTTGGGATTTTTCCCATCTGTTTTTCAAAGTGCATCAACAGCCAACACCAGGGAAATAGCTTTACAAATTATTACCTCCAGACTCTGAGAAACTTGTTTTGAAAACTCACACATCCTGTATGGACATCACTGTGCTCACTGCACCATTCCAGGATGTAATTTAAATTCTCTACATTTTTGTAGGCTACAGTTTTAAAACACATTGTTTTACCATCTGCATAACCCTGTAAAAAGCCCTGGGTTTTTGAAACAAGAAACCTGAATGTAGCCTGGATTAGGAGTGGGTACAATAGGAGACCCTTGGCTCCTGCTGCTGCAGCAGTGAGGAGATGTGTGCTTTTCCACTTCACCTGCTGCCACAGGCAGGGGACTGAAGGGGCAAACACTACCCCGGATGCCAGTGTGACCAGGCTGCTTGTTCATTTCCCTGAACTTCCTTAATCATATTCTTTTGTAGCCAGAGAAGAAAGGCTGTCTTGACAGGGCATAACTGGAGACAAATTCCTTTGATGCAGTGACAGATTATTCTTTCGTACATAAGAGCTTAACTTAGCTGCCAATAATAACTATTCTCCCTTTTGAAGGAGTTTGGACTTGTAGTTTGGCATCACCAATACTTCATTCCCAGGATTTTTGAATCAAAGTGCAATTTAAAGCCTTTTATCTAAGAGCTTGCAGTGAGAAAGCACAAGAACATGTCACTGAGCCCCTTGGTGCATAGGCAGGAGCTGAGCTTGTTGAGACAACAAGGTTTGCAGAGCAAAGTAACCAAGACAGTCACTGCACATCCAACATTTGTTGCACATCAGTTGTCTGGGATACCTAAGACTAGAAGGACAAAGAAAAGAAACCTAAGGTGTATTCTGTCATCAAAGAGGATAGAGTTTTCCTCTAGAACATGAGTCGGGCCAAACAGGAGGTTTCTGACTCTCTCTGTTGTCTGTGCAGCGAATTTAGGGTAGGTTAGGTTCAGTAAGGGATTGTCTCAATGCAAAATCAATGTGGTGGTTCAGCTACAGAAGTGTGCCTTTAATATCTGTGGCAAACTGAAAAAAGATAAGGTTTCCTCTGAGTAGTCAGTGAAGTATTTTCTGTCAGGAAGTTGCTTCCTTTATTTCCTTTCTTCCTCGTAGGAAACCCATTCACACACAGCCTAAAAAAATAAATATAATTTGTTGTGTGTGGCTCAGTGAAAGAATACACGGACTGATGTGGCTTTAAGCGGTTCGTTACCAGTGCTGGGCCCAGCTGGGTTACCATGGGGTATAAACATGGGGTTCTTTTTCTTCATGAGAAAGGCAGATAATTGTTCTATACCATAGTGTGTGTATATATATCTATAAAGTCATCCATAGATGAGTGACTCATCTCACATCAGTTTAGATACCTGAAATTAGAGATCTCTCCTATGCTGGTCACCTAGGCTTCCTCTGTGGACAAGAAAAGTGAGGCATTTGTGGTTGGTAGGATGTTCACACCTGGGGAAGTGAAAGAAACTACTTACTGATTTCTGCCTTTCCTCAGAGTCTAGAAAAATAGGTTAGGCATTGCAGCTCTTCATTAGGTGACAAGATAATATGAATCCAACCTGGAACTGTGCCACAGGTGCCCATTTGCACAGCAGGATGAATCTCTGTTCTGCCTGCCTCTCAAGAATGCTTCGTAATGCAAGAGACACAAACTTCATAATACTTAGATTGAAATTTGGAATTTAAATTCTGTTTCTAATGATCTTTTGTTATGAAAAGCACATATCAAATTAGGAAGGAATCTTGCAGTATGGCCATGAATTTTCTATGAGTCTGCAAACCTGTATCACAGATCTGTTTCTTTCAGGTTTTGTAACCACTAGCCTTTAAATTTTATTTTACATAAAGGTTCATATTGTGTGATATGCAGGCCTGAATTTACTGCTGAGTTCCAAAAGGTTCTCTTCATGAGTGGTTTGCTGGTAGAACATTAGTTAAAAGCTGAAAGCTCTCTGTAAATAACAACAGCTTTCATAACGTGTTCTGTGCCCAGTAAAGACAGAGGCCAAGAAGTCTGTCACATTCCTAATCCAGTCAAGCATTTCCCTGTTAAGTTTTCCAGCCTTACATATGTGCACACATGCATACATTTCCATGTGCATCTATCTATTTCTAGCTGTATAACCATATAAAAGGTTGTGAATAGATATACTCATCATAAATGTTAAATTTTTTATTTTTGTAAACATCTACAATAAGAGACTGGGGAATCCATTAGACCAAGAGCTGTTCTAAGTATACAGTGAGTGCTGTGGGTGATTGACTGCCATTGCAGTTATATCACAGTAGGAAAAATTTATGTAGAGTAATAAGTTCATTTTAATAGAGTATTTTCCTGTTTTGATTATGATGTTGGTACTCCCTTATTTTACTTACTTCCTGCGTATTATACTTCTGCGGTAGGCATCAAATGTAAACTAAGTATAAACCAAAAAGTTTTACAAATGGAAAATTTTCCAGCTCTTTCCTAGCTGGCATCTCAGCATGTGGACATAAATCAAAAAGTTGCATCCATTAAATTTACTGGCTTAGATTACTTTCTGGCAAAGTCTGAAGTGCAAGAGCCAAAGGTTTCCCTGAAGCCCGTGCTCTACCCTGTTTGGCCTCCCATGATTTGCTTCAGGTTCTGAAGAATGCATACCTGGGGACTGTCAGCCAAGGTGCCTCCCCAGCCCTCCTGGCTTTACTGCTTACGTTCGTTTTCTGAGGTTTAAACTGAGTTCATTAATCTAAACAGTAGATTGATGGGATCTTCATAATCCTCCAGTTCTTAAGCAATAAAGAATGCCTTTATTGTGTTGGGATATGAAAAATCCCAGACTGCTAGTGTCTCCACTGAGCCATTTCTTAAATGCCCACTTTTCATGGTTCAATTCACATAGCAAGAACTTAAAAGGTACCTTGGCTGTGGGTTGGTAAAATGCATTAGTGGTTTTAAGTAGTGGCTCAGTAAATGTAACAAGACTTTAAAAGGCACAGAAGCAAAGTTCATATTGGTTGTTGGGTGCCTGGGAATGCTCTAAATGTCCCTCTGTTACAAAGTGTCTGGTGTGTTGTGACTGATGTGCTCTGTTTGAAACTGCAGGTTTATGCAACTCAGCCGACAGCTGGATGATTGTTCCTAATATCAAACAAAACCACTACACCGTGCACGGGCTGCAGAGTGGCACCAAGTACATCTTCATTGTTAAGGCCATTAATCAGGCTGGCAGCCGGAGCAGCGAGCCTGGCAAGCTCAAGACAAACAGTGAGTACCACGAGATCAGGATGCCCCAAGCCTTCTCCTTTCTGGCCTTCCTTTTTAAGTCTGATCTTTGAAAGATACAGGAGGACAGAGAAGTTTAACTTTTTTAAAGTGCTTTCCAAAATGAAAGCCACTTATTTAACATAATTTAAGATTGCCTGAGTCTTCAGTAGCACAGAAAATATGTTGGGGTTTTTTGAGAGATACATCTGTAGTTTGGTCACTGGAAATATCACATAGGAACCAAGTTATCACATGTGAAATGGTTGAAAATACTCTCTTGTGGTTTTGTTTTAATATCCTCTCTATTCTTTTTCCTCTACAAAGCAAAAACTTTCCTTATGTTTGCAGTAAAACATTTTATTTTTGTGTGGTGTTCGTAAGATAATTGCTAGTCTAATTTTATCCTCCAAAATTATCTCTTTTTTAGGACATTGGAAAACTTCTTAGCTTCAACCCCCTCATTTTTTATGGAGTTCAGAAAGGTGATAGAGTAGTCAGAGATCCCACTTCAAAAAAAATTGGTTACACAAATTATTAGCAGATGTAGGATAGCAATTTTAAGACTACTTTTCATCTATTTTTTCCTCTTGTCCCAGCTAATCCCTCAGTCATGGAGTCATCATGGGCAGCTCTGAGGGCTGGAAAGGAAACACTGAGATTTGTGCATCTTCCAAAACCTGCTTATTGTAGGGGAGGGTGCTTGAAGAGGGGTGATAGTGAATGGTGAAAGGAGTCTGAAGAGAATGGCATGTACACCATTCTGAATGCCTCCTGTTTGCTATTAAGCTGCGTGATGTGACCAGACACCATTTAGTACAGAGAGACATCCTTCAGATACTGCTTCAGCACACAAAGGCTACTAAGCAGTCGGAGAAGCAGGCAGGGGGTTATGTTACTGCTGCCAGGTGGTAAGAAATAGTCCCCGAATACTTTCAACAGGTTTATTCTCTATTTGGTCATAATACATAACTAAATGCACATTGCAAAAGTAGATAACCCTGAACAGTCTACACCTTATTTTTAAGTACATGTGCCAGTGCCTCACACAGACTTCATGAGAGATCTCATTCACATTTTCTGTGCATGTCATCAAATCTTCTGATTACATGTTTTTCCCCTTGATATGAAAGAGAGTATGAAGGGAAAAGTGCTTTGCTGGACCGCTTGTGGAGTCATACTTCTCTAGTTGTCTCTTGGTGGAGGTAAATGATCATTCTGCTTTCTGACAAAATGAGCAAGCCTGTCAGAATTGTGGTGGGCTTTATATATCTACAAGGTTTGGTTTACCAAAAAGCTTCCTGTTATTGTCTACAGACCTTGTGTTACAGCCGAAGATACTTGCCAAGAGCAACAGCCTCAGTAATGTTATTGCACTATATTGTTTGGACCAAGTTACAGTTCACTTCCTTCCTTTTAATGCACAGTATCCAGCACCACATGGGCATCCTTCCAAAGCAATCCTGAATTGTTGACTGTGCTTGTTACAAATAAAGCTGTCAGTGAACAAAGAGACAAGGCTCTTATAAGAAGACAAGTGCTTCTTTTTTTTGCACATTTTTGTGGGATTTGAAATCATACTTTTTGTAGGAATGATGAAGATGTTATTATGGAGCTTTATCGCTAGAGATTTAATAGAACACAATTTTTTCTAAATCTAATATGCTGTGAAAAAAGCAACCCTCAGACCTTTATTAGCATGTATATTGGTTTCAATTACATGCAAGAATTAGAGTATTCGGGTTACCTCTAGGTCAGAGATAATGGACATGATGATTATGCAGGGCTCTTTTCAGGGATTATTGACACGGGGAAGTTAGTGCACAATGAAGTTGACAGTAAACTGACAATGCAATGCAAACTAGCTATTGCAGGGAGCAGAATAGGTTAGTCTATCTCAAGAACGCTTGAGAGGAGGAAATTAATATGGTTATGTAATCTTGTGGGCTTCTTAGAGGCTTGCTAATCCACTCTCCTTTTCAAAATCAAAGCCAAACCATTGTTATGTCATCTTTGTCTCTGGGTCTCTAGGTCAGCCATTTAAACTGGACCCCAAATCTGCTCATAGAAAATTGAAGGTGTCTCATGATAACTTGACGGTGGAACGGGATGAAACATCCTCCAAAAAGAGTCACACACCAGAGAGATTCACGAGCCAAGGGAGCTACGGAGTAGCTGGCAACGTGTTCATCGACAGCGGGCGGCATTACTGGGAAGTGGTTATTAGTGGGAGTACGTGGTATGTATATAAAAATATATGTGAAAAGAATCACTACTTCACACCACACAGATGCTGGCACAGTTTCTCAGATAGAGACCAGTAGCAGAGACATCAGGAACAGTACAAGAGCAGGCCAAGCATGTATTTTCAAATAGTTTGTCAGATGAGTTTCCCAATCTCCAGCACTTTTGGACTCTGGAAATAAATCTGTCAGATTATGCATCTTTATATTTAGCAGCTTTCGCAGGACTTTTACTCCACAGCTGGGGCTGGTTGTTTTTTTACACCCGCATACAGTACATTTTAAGATTTTTTTTTAACCTGAGGGATCAAAAAATTTCCTATTGTTTAAACAGAGAGATATCTTTGTAAATGTGGTGATTTCTCTACTAAATGTCAAAGATTTTCTGTCCTTCACTATGAAAAAATAAATAAAACTTCATGATCCAGTTTAACAGAGGCAGAGGTCAGATTTGCTACTGGGGAGGGGACATGAAGCAGCAGAGCTGTAGGTCTGTGCCCCAGGGTATGAAGCAAGGGGCAGGAAATAGAAGACTGCTTTCCTCCACTTCTGAATGATCCTCTGTGTCATACAGGGGTGTATTTCAGAGGGCCTTTACTCAGTGGAAGAGATGTTATCCTTTGGTATTCAGAGACATCATGATGAAAGTTAATGGAGTGGAAAAATCACTAATGTCTTCAGGTATTACCCACCGTCTCAAAGAAGAAAAATGCTGTTTGTCTGTGCCAGTGCTAAGGAATGGGGAAAAAATCTTTATGGCACATTAATCTCTGTTGGTTGAACACCCAGCAAACACTGTGGTGTGTCTAGAACGTGAGGAACTTTCAAATTTCTGTTACATATGACAAATCAGGTATTTTTCCTCAGTGTCCATTAATGAGAACATTTTCTCAACCCTTTTGCCCTGCGCATCTTGCCATAAATTTTGGTTTGCAGAGCAAATGTCTTCACCTACAATTGCTTCACTTGGCCTGAAACCCAGTCTCAAAAATGCTCATTTGAATCTGAAAACCACACCAACATCTGGCAAAACATATTTGAAAATGGCAAAATGAGGGAGGGGGTTTAATGTGCCCTTTGATGTTTACTCTTGCATTCCTCCTTCTGGGCCATGTATTAAAGGAGCGAGGAGAGATCAGATTAGCTGACAGATAGCAGTCTATTTTAAAATCAATGAATTCCTCTGTATTCATCTGTTGGAAATGGAAATTTGAGGTCCAGTAATTTAAACTCTGAGTTGCTGAGTACTCAACAATCTTCCTCTTCAATACCAGAGGCAAGCCCTCAAAAAAATTGCCATAGCTGCCAAACTAAAAATAATACAATGAGTTTCCCTGACCTCTCAGACCCAGAAGAGAGACAGGAGAAAGCATTAATTAAGCCTGTGCAGATGTTGTGGTGAAACGTCATTTAATTAGAGCTTAACCCACAGCAGTAAGAGGCTGGGACATTCCAGCAAGTCCTCTGGGCTAGCGTTTGACTTCACTGAGAGACAAAACGGCAGGAAGCATTTGTTTCCTTGAGATGTTCTTTTGTTTTGCAGGTATGCTATTGGTATTTCCTACAAGTCAGCACCGAAGCACGAGTGGATTGGAAAGAACTCTGCCTCTTGGGTGCTTTGCCGCTGCAATAACACGTGGGTGGTGCGGCACAACAGCAAAGAAATCCCCATCGAGCCCGCGCCTCACCTCCGGCGGGTCGGGATTTTGCTGGACTACGACAACGGCTCCCTTGCCTTTTACGATGCTTTGAACTCCCTACACCTTTACACTTTTGACATTACATTTGGCCAGCCAGTGTGCCCCACGTTCACAGTGTGGAATAAATGTTTGACCATTATAACTGGCTTGCCTATCCCTGACCACCTAGACTCCTCTGAGCAGCTCGCGTGACTGCTAAAAGCCAAAAGGTAGGACGACACATCTTCCCAGGGCAGCCAGGCAGTGCCAGCAGGAGCTTACCCGGAGCTGGTGGACCCATGTGGCATCCCAGATAACGCTGCTGAATCTGGGCAAAACTGACAAGGAGAGAATCTCTCTTTCTGTGTATTTTGTACTGAAAGACAAGAAGCGGCTTTAATAATACCTTAGAACTTTTTTTTCAGTTGGTTTTGGTTCGTTGTTTTGTATTTCATCTCTTACAGGAAGATTTATAAATTATTTATAAAAATAGAAAAAAAAATGGAGAAAAGTGAAAGCTTAGTATGGACACCTGGGAAATGACTTCTTGTTGTTTTGGGTTTTTTTTTTTTTGCACATTGGTGGTCCTGTTAATTAAAGTTTCATTAGCCTTTTGCATAATTTTATTTTACAGTGGACAATAGCAAGAAATTGGAAGGATGAAAACTGCATAGTGGACAAGTCAGTATACTAGAGGTTTTACTTGTGCCAGCATTAGTGGTCTCATTACCAGCCTTGTTGAGTGTGAGATCCCGCAATTTCTACTTTGCACATGGGAGTGTGCAGACCAAAAGAACATAAATAAGCAAGAGAGGAAGTGGAGCTCGCCAACACAGCAAAAGAATAAAGTTTAATTTACTTCTGTTCACAGGGCAGTGCTCTCTCTGTTCATAGAAAACATGTGGAATATCTCCTAGAAATGTGAGTGGATAAATCATCTGGTGATTTATTTTATTGATGGCAATATTCCCATCTACCAGTGCTTCGCTTTCGTCTTTGGGAAACATTATAGAATCACTGAGGATGTAGAAGACCGATACAATCTCTGAGAATCAGCAACACTGGAGGAGAACAGCCAATCCAAGGTCTGACTGTAGACTAATTTGATAAAGCACGGCATCATTTAAGGATTGATTGTAATAGAAGATGTCACGGTTTTGCTGGTAGACATGTGAATGCTTATTGCTGATTTTACAAGGTTCAACATAGCAAGCCCAGCCAACAACTCGGAAGTGAGACATGCGCCACTCTACCATTGGTTTTAAATTGAATACAAATGTTTCATTGTCATACACTGTGTAGTGTCTATAACAAAGCAAGGAAATCTGTTTTACATGTGCTGTATGGAGAAACACTGCAGCTGGAGTTTGCTCGTAGTTATCATTGTCCCAGGTTGTTTGAGAAAGCACAGTTCCACTTTGTGAATGAAAAGTAAAGAGTAAGCTCTCAGCAGCAATAGAAATCTGCATGGGGAGACCCTACATTCATCCTGGTGTTGGTGGAACATCTTCAGTGAAGGCAATAGATGTTGTATGTACTTTATCTCAGAGCTGAATCAGGTGCATTTTTTTCTCTTTCCCATTACAGATAGAAGCTTTTTGTAATTATTGCAATGCTTATTTATAAATGATCAATTTGGGAGATGCTTGAGGCATATGACAACTTTAAAAGAATGGTTTTCCTACAGTGTTTTGTTGTTACTATGCAAGCGGTGAAAATCTGCCTGTATAGAGAAAGGACAAACTGAATATCAGCTTTAAAGATTTGCTCAGTAATTTATAACCATGCTTTAGGTGTCTTTTGAAAAAGATGCCTTAATGCACTTTGTTCACTAATGGGTCCAATATAAAATGGTCCCGAGCTCAGCTTCAGATTTTTTAAAGACTGATTCTCCAGATACAAAGCTGTACTACAGTTTGCCTTATGATTATATCAAAAATTTATGAACGAGGTGAGGAGAATATGTACACGCCCATTTGGTTTTTTCTTTTCTTTTTAATCGAAAATAGATGCCTTTCCATGTTTCTTTGATTTCCCTTTACATGCCCTGCTAACTGCTGAATTAAATGGAGAAAAATCTGGCAGGACATTGCTGATATCGTGGCTTTCAGCTGGGCAACATCCCATAGTTCACAGGTAGGAGCCACTGATCTTTCCCAGGTAGACATAAAAAGGCAAAGTGTGTACATATAGTGAACCTCAGTGTTTATCATAGTGTCTTTAATAATCAAGAAATGTATACCCTCAAAAATGAAAAAGTAAATCAGTCCCCAAGCATTAAATTTAAAATTGAGTACAATGTTACTGATGCAATCTGATATACAATGCCCAGATGATCTGACCAGGGGTGTTTGGGAGGTAGCTGAGATGGTATGAAAATTTTGAAAATGAGTTGACAGAAGATGACTGATGCAAAGCAGTGATAAAAGGATGCATGAAGAAAGGACTTTTAATCTAGGGTTATTGCCAAGTTTATACCTAAAAGGAAAGAGTGAATTTCCAAAGTACATATAGCAAGGCTGTGTATCTTCTCTTTTGCCAGAAATATGAAATCTAGAAGCTGATTTCAGTAGTGGATAAACTGAAAACACTGCTCAGTGTTTGGTTATACAATGTTGGCAGAGATTGAGCTGGATGGAACTAATGCCATGAATTTGGAGAGGTCCTAAATGATTTCATGTATTTTCATTGTAAAGATAGAGCATGAGTCTAAAGACAGATCTTGGTTTTGGCCAATGGAAAAAGCATGGTCTGTTATCTACAGACCTTGCTGTATCATCTTTATTTTAACACAGAATACTTCATTTGGAGCTAAGCCGCATTTCTCCAACGTCCTTTTAACTCAGTCAGTGCTCTTTGTGCATATATTTTTGTGTATATATGTACACATATGTATGGCTATACACACACCAGCAGATGCACAAATACAGTGTGTAATTTGTGTATATACATACATATGTATATACACATACAAAGTGACAGCAATTAGTCAGGTGTTCTTTTTTTGCTTGTTTCTTGAACAATTTCGTATTCTGTATGACAATGAGGAAACAAGTTTGCTATGAATGGTATTCTTCTGGACATTTTTTAACAAACAAAATCTGTTTATTTTACAATACTTGATTCAATGCCTGATTAATCAATAAAAACTTCCATTTGAAAATGTAGCTTCTGTGGTCTGTGGCATTTTGCATGGTCCATAGTTATAATTGAAATCTAGGGGAACAAGTAGTCCTTGTATAAAAATAAAACATGGTACTTTAATGTAGCATGCTCTCTTAGATGAGGATTTTTCCCTTTTTTTGAAAGTTTTGTGACTAGGAATGAGGTAGCATTGTATAATGCTGTGTTTAAGAAATGCAGAGTTTTGAGAAATAATCTGCTGAGATGCAAGCAATGAATGTGGTAGATACAGCCTGTGTTGGTATAATGATTGTTTCAAAAGTGTATTTAAAACCCAGTTTGGGATTCAGCAAAATTAGAGCAAATAATAGCATAATCTCTTTAGAAGATAGTAGCAGCTCAGAGTAGTGTTGAGCTTGAGGTAATGGAAGGGTGGGGGGCTATTTTTCTCTGAGACCAGATAAGATTTTCCATGTGTTTGACTTTCATGTGTTAATGCACATCGAATAGAGAAAAAAAATCATTCTGGAATGGGCTATATGTCATAAGTTATTTAGTAGACTGTCTCCAGTCTACTGTATTTTCCCATTGTTGGCTTTCAGAGAGCAATAAAGTTGCTGCTTTTTCTGCCATTAGTTTATTCTTTGTTGGTTTTGGGTATCCCATTTTTCAATTGCTCAGCAAAGACTCCCAGTGAGCAGAGGGTCCCAAGGGTAGGAAGCATAAAAGTTGCTCAGGTCTGGGTACACTGTGAAAAGCAGGAAATCTGCAAGTGCAGGTGAAAACACACGTTCTTCATTATTTTAGCAGTAGTAGGTCACTAAACTGCAGCATGCATCATCTGTTTTAGTCTTGTGTCTTAATTGCAGACACTATATTCTTTACATGTTACAAAACCCAGCAGGAAACTATTGAGAGCACAAATTAAAATGTCAGCTCATTAACCAGTTCATTTTGAGATGGCCAGCATTTATGGCACCATGAAAGACTGTAGAAGATTCCATTAAAATATTATTTAATATCTAACACAGTATAAGTATTTCTTTTTTAATTATTCTCATAAAGGAGATGTCTAGTAGTTGGCAGATTCTGCTTTTAGGTGCAGCAGCACAGTTTTCAGATAAGCCCATGCACCAAAACAAAGTGAAGATTGCTAGTGGGTCTCACCTGTGTCACCAAAACTGAGGGTACTCATTTTAGCTGGAAACTCTGTTTTAATTTGTGGTTTAGGAGTGAAGAAGTGCTGGACCCACACAGGAAGTTCACACCAGTACCTCAGCAACTGGCCAGGGCACACCTGGCCTGAAGGCCTTCAGCGGGGCAGCCTTCGGAAGCTGCTGATAAACAAAAATGTGCACAGGTTGCTTCTGTAGTGATGTGCTGAGAGTTTTACTGTAACACCACTTCTGATGTACTTTCACATACTGATCTTTCTAATAGTGGAAGTGTGTCTTGAGATATAGGGATGTAAAATGCAGTATTTTCCTGTGTTACTAAGTTGGTTGTCCGTATAGAAATGAGCACAATATTTTTGTCTTCTCCCCATTGAGGAAAGTCCTGCTCACTCCTAAGTGCTGGTGGAGTCTGTTGTAGATTATGCTGAGCTATTTGTACTTATTGTGCTTTTTAAAATGAAAGAAACCCTCTTTACATTTTAACCTTTGATTTAGTACTTGATTTTCTCTAGTTAAGGGACTAAAGAGCAATGATGTTAACAATGCTTTCAGTGTGGGTGAGACTCTTGGTTTGGACTGTGAGGTTTAGGGCATCTGTGTACATAAATCAAATCTCTGTGCCAGAACAGACTGATTTGTCATTCATGTGGGAGTTGAACAGTGCAGGTGCAAGTGTTTTCTTCTGAGGTAGGCTTTTGTATTAACTCCACTCTTTGAGTGGAATATTCTGTTTCTTTAATTTTTTAATTGGTTTTCTGATTCAAGTGCAGGCCCTTTTAATGAAGGTGTAAATAATACAATCAGTCATCATATTACTTATTTTAGCAAGCCCTGCCATATCATGTGCCTCTGGCAGATCACTGAACACATCAGCTGCAACCATAACCTTTGCAACATCACCTCCAACATGAGGACTGATACTTATGCCATTGACCAAGTGTGTAACTTTCCCAGGTGGCATTCATCCTGCTATGAGTAAGGGACTCTAGCATAAATCATGATACCAGTTAAAGGTGAGGGACACATATATTTCACAAGGGTGATGTAGGAAAGATATGGGCTTGAAAACCATCAGTATTGAGGCAGTTCTGGTTTAGAAGTGAATATATTAGGAAGTCATGAAGTCTTCTACTACACTGTGATCGACAGCAGCATTATTACTGCTGCCCGAGAGAGGAATGGAGTAGCAAAAGGGGGAGTTCTGGAGCAGTGCTGAGAGAGATGTCTCAGAGCGATGGGGCAGCTGAAACCCTGCCACCACTACCTGCCTTGGCACCATGCTGCAGCTCTGCAAAGCAAGCCTGCACCTACTCATCCTTTTGTTCCAGCTCAGCCTCAACCCACATTCCCAAATGACAGGAAAAATAATATTGCAATTACATATTTGAAATCCTAACCTGAATAAAAGCAGCAGGGCAGGGAAGACAGCCTCAGGCCTTGATCCTCCTTTATTCACCCAGATTTTTACATCTGCTCACTTCAAAGGAGATAGTCCTGATTTACGCAGAGGTAGGTACAAGCCCATGAATCTTCACTTTCCAGAGTCAAACCCAAGTGAAGCAGGAGCCCCTGTGAGAACAGCTCAGACTTCCCATTAAATCATGTCTTTGGAGAAAGCACTTTAGCTGCTAGCAAAACTGCAGTTTCTCATGAGCTGTTTCCCAAGGCCAGCACAGGTGTGTTTTAAAATGTCTGGTTCTTTTAAAATGTATGGCTCAATAACATTCTTCTGGGGTGAATTGTTCAGGCAATGCTTTGCCATTTCCTCCAAGCAGTGTGGGAACAATTCTCTTAGCAGGTGCTGTGTTACTTTTGTAAAAATCATGAGACGGCAGATACACAAGTTATGATATAATGCTCTAGCATAAGACTATTGTTCTTGGACTTCCATGTAAAAATGGATAATAGCTAAAAAGTTTAGAAGTCTGCTTCCTTTAACTGTCCTAATGTATGTAGTTATTTGAACTCATGGAGATTTTTCCTCTTAAGGAATATCACCTCCTTT
This sequence comes from Oriolus oriolus, assembly GCA_013400235.1. NCBI lineage: Eukaryota > Metazoa > Chordata > Aves > Passeriformes > Corvidae > Oriolus > Oriolus oriolus. Next base: position 156,063 of record VXBT01011976.1, read on the forward strand.
CTTGTTAATACACATGGACAGATGGTAATTAGGAGCATTCCTGACAATTATGAACCCTTAGAACACGTTATAATCAAGCGTTTAAAAGGCAGCAGATGGAGTCTTTGTGTTTTGTATAGTCTTTGAACAGGAAAAAGGCAGCTATAGCTGTTTAGATCACTGAAACATGTAACAAATGACAGCTAACTGCTACATGACAGGATGGGAAAAGTTTTCATTACCAATTTTTTACTTCACCCTCAGTTTTATTTTACTTGGAAAACAGACAGTTCCACTTGAAACTATTTCTCTGTTATCCTTCCATTCCTTCACCTTTCTTTCTGTTTTCAGTCTTATTCTTAGTTTTTAAATTTTAGAGCTGCAAGAAGTGTGGGTTTCAAAAAGTTAGCTTTTTTTTGTTTTCTTAAAAATTACCATTTTCAGGATGTGCACAAGAAATGAAATGAGAAGTCAAAATTCTAATGCAATATGGCAGCTTGAATGTTTAGAATATTTTTGAAGTAGAAATTAAAGAAAGAATGCAGATAAACCTGTCACTCTTCTACAATTACTGAATTATTTGATTTCATTATTCTGGGCTTAATAGCATTGCTCTCTAATTAAAACAGCACTAGGAAACCTGATTAAGGAGCACAAGTGGAGAGATAGTAGATTATTTTAGGATAACCCTGGAACAAGCTCCCTTTAATAGCAGCAATATATATATTCAACCTCATTAATGTCAGCTTGGGGGTTTGAGGGTTCTTTTTTTATTATTATTATTAATATTGTGTGTCCTCACTAACAGTAGTTTCCAGCCTAGAAGTATATGTCTCTCTTGGGAAGCACAGATTCTAATTCCTTATGGAATTGGGAAAAAGTCCTTCCTGTGGCAGGTGTGAAGGTGGTGCTAACACAGTGAGGACATCTCCCACCAGCAGAGCGTAATTGGATCTATAGTTCTGTCATCTGGTTTATGCAAGTAATAGTGATGGCCAGAGGATGAAATAGATTCACCCAGATTTGCAGGTATAGGAAGATGTGGAAAGCCCCTTTGTTGCATTAGTAATTACAACCAGTGGCACACCCAACCCAGAAATAGAAATTAGCAAATGGAGATTTGTTCCTTAATACAATCAGTAACATGTCCTTTTAATTTCTCCTAGTGACTGTGGCCTCTGTCTCAATTTGTCCATCAGTTTACATCCACATGCTCCTTGAACTTTTGTTAAAGTTGTAGTTGAAAATGTTGGGGCTTTTTTTGCCTATTAGGTTTTAACAATTTTTTAAAACAAACATTGCTGATACACGGCAGAGTGTAGAGATGAGGAGCAATGCAGGACTTAGGTGCAAATTGAGTTCAGAACAGAATAATACTGTTTCTCTTCTAACTGTGTAGTCATAGGGTTACTACATTGCATATATTTAGACAAACAGGGTTTATTATTAAGAAAGTGCCCTGAGTTATGCTGTAAATTCTAATGAATGCAAGAACAATTGAGGAAATTAGGATAAACCGTTGAATTATATACACAAAAAGAAAATGAGAAGGAAAAAAGTCATTTATTCACTATCAATAATTCATATTTTCCTGCTTCCTTCCATGGAGAGGATGAAACAGGAATGATTTGTCTTTCCATTCTTATGAAATCACTGCTCCATATTAGACTTACTTGGAAATCTGTCAGGATGGAGAAATTTCATAGGAGCAAGTACAGAGTTCTCAATAGTCTTGAAGTCTGCATAAGCCATTAGCCAGTTTCAAGGCTGAATTACCATCAAGTTATGAATGCTTTCATATATATTCAACTGTGCCAGTAAAAACATGTAGCATTAAAAAAAAAAAAAAGTGATCAATCAACTACAAAGCTGCTACTTGGTATAGGGAAAGGAAAGTATTTTTATGGACCTGTACTTGTGCAGGTTCTCATGCAGACAGAAAGCCTACACCCTGACAACCTTTTATCTATTTTTGGAATTCAAAAGCTCTGCAAATCATGCTGAGGGGCTGGTTGGTGTATGGGGGTACAACTCACCCTAAAAGTGTTCCCAGTGTCCCAGTTTTTCCTGCTTCCCCACAAGTAAAAGGAGAAGAAGCCAGCTTCCAAGGGTCTTCATCTCTAACCCTTCCCTGGCATTTCTCACAGCAGGAACAGTAAAGGCACAGGATGGCCCTTGACTCCACATCTTGTGTGGCAACAGAATTATGCTATGGAGTTTTAATCAGGCTTCTTTGGGATGGAACCTGACCCCAAAGAAAGAGAGGCTGAACTGGCTCCAGCAGCAAGGTCCAATTTCTCAAGTAGCTTCTCCAGCTTCTGCCACAGTCAGGAAAAGGAAGGGAAATCTGCTGCAGGACAGGAAATGAGGATGACACATTTTCTAAAGGCATGTCCAAAAGAATCAAAGAGAAAGTTTTAAGTGTTATTCATCCTCATAGGAAGGTCTGCATAAGGAGGATGGATACATTTTTCCATGTTTCCGTGAAAGCATGGAAAGCTGCCTCCTTATGTGTCAGGTTTGGCAGCGCTTGTGGGCAGGCAGCCCCTCACTTAATTTCAGGAGTGAAAAATCATTTTCCCATAGTTTTTCTTCCCATTCTCCTGAAAGTTTGACAAATGGGAAGAAAAAATTGTCAAATTCCATTTCATGAAGGCTCATACCTCTGATCTTCATTGTCAAAGCAATGAAAATGCAAAAAAATAACAAAGAAAATTATTTTTAAAAACAAACAAACAAACAAAAACCAAAGAAAATGCAAGCAAACCTCTGTGTGCAAAACCGTTATTTGTTACAACTGACATATATGGCATTTTTAATTTGCTACTATTATAACAGTAGCAGATTAATAGTACTATTTTGATAGTAGCAGAAACAAACTGGAGGATTTATCATGACTGGAATTCCAATCATGAAAGAGAGAAATAGAAGGTGAAGGCAGAAAGAACATCCCTGGCAAATACACCTAGGTATGTAAAACCAAGAAGCATTGCTAGCACAGTGCAGTGAGTCTGGTAGAAGCTCATCTGGAAGACTGCAAAATTCTGGTCTAAAAGAAAGGTGCTATCCAGTAATACAGGATCAGATAAAGGAAGAGCCGAGGTTGCAAGGGGAGATGTAAATGTGGCAGTGCAGCCATTACTGTCTGAAGGGACATAGCAAAGTGGTTGTGCTTGTAAATATGTGGTGAGGGATAGCCCCAGGAAAGGAGAGTAACAGTGCTGAATAAAAGTCAAAATTGGTACAAGAATAAATGCAGTGTGCTTGTTTATGAACAGCTCGGTCTATAGAAATCAAGAAGGTTACTTTGTATGATGGCAAGAGGAATGAAGAAACCTTGCTGTTTCGAGATGAAGTTTTGTGTGTGACGTTAGTCACACTTCAGTCTAAATGACCAAATATTAATCAGCTAGGCATGAGCGTATTTTCTAGGCATCTTCCATACGGAATGGGAAGCAAATAGCACCTGCAAATGTTTATTCCAGATATTCTAGCCACCTAACTGAGAACACGGAAAATCTTATTGCATGCCTTAACTTTCACCATTGGCCATATGAGGAGTCACAGACAGCTAGAGTGTATTTGGTACCTGTCTTTTAGACAGCTAGAGACAGATCAAGTGACTACCACTCTATATATTTAGCAAATGGTATATTGACGTTTTTATAGTGTAAATCCATTTCTTTGGATATAATACAGAAATTTATAGACAGCTTCTGACTTAAAATCCTTACTGTGCTGAAGTATGAAGTCAATTTTTCACTGGCCTCAGTGAAGTCTAGATTTTGCCTCTTATGTATGAATAAGGTGAAATATTGTAGGTCAAAGTCATATTAAATGTAGACACCACTTAACAAGGACTATTTTAGCCATGGAGCCCTTGTTTTTTCACAAGAAGTCATTTATAATAATGCTTCAGTAAAATGTCCATTCAGGCAGTGTCAACAAATAAATACACTTTTATTTGACGACAAAAGAAACTGGCTTGGAGATTATATGGGCACATATGCATTCTATTGCACTGATCCTGTGCACAAGTATTTTAGATTCTAAACTGACCTGCTTACCCAATGCTCCAAAATGCTGCACATTAATAGCATTGTCTGGGCCAAATGATTTCGTTGTGTTGTGGAATCAAGAGCTCCTCAGAAAAACTGTCTTCTAACAGAGAAGCAGCCAACAGTTACAAGTTAAAAGAAATGCATAAGAGATAGCTGAGAAGTGCTGGCTCTTTGACATGTAAGTTGGATGCTGAAGTCAAAAGCACTTGTTTTTCTATGGTATTTATTTACATCTTCTGCAAAGGAAATAGGGCTGGTTCTCTGAAGGATAACTGGAAGTCCTTTTGATGTTCATGGTAGATTGTTTTGGATGATTGCCATCCACAAAATCTTAATGAGAAGAGAAAAATATTCTGTAGATGGATGTAAATATCGCTTTTTCCAGGGTTTTAACTTAGACTCACCTCTCTATATTGTATAGGTCACTTCCAGAGGTTTCATTTTATCTATTTCTAAACAGCATGAGTATTTATCTAATGATGCTGTGGTGAAGTATGCTTCATTCTTCAGGTTAATAGAGTGCACAGTTGAAAAAACATTCACATGCAAAGTATTGTTAACTGCTTGTTCATAAAAGGGAAGGAAATGACTCAGGCTGCAGAAAATTTTAAGTTAAGATTGCTGATGCTCTTCAGGCTGGTAGAAAAAGAATTCTCAAATAAAAGGTGAGAGTTTCTGCAGGAAGCACTTTCTGTTGGGGAAAGGATTAATGATCCAGGAAGGTCAACTAAGGAAAACTGTCAGAAAATCACTCAGACTAGGGAAACATTTTGTAAAAGTCTTGACAAAGAGGAATTTAGTGGGATGGAAGTCATGGTGAGAGGTGACTGAGATAGCCTGGTGTGCTTTGGAGGGACCAGTCCAAGGATTTCTATTTACAGAGAATATGGGAATAGCTTGTGAAACTGCACTGGCCCATCCTGCTTAGGGGTCTTGGAGTTGGAAACAGCATCAGAAAACAATGGAATTGAAACACAAGTCAAGAAAGAAGGAACTGAGAACAGGAAACAGCACAACATGAAAAACTTCTGTAAGATAGGCCTTCTTACCACTGGATTTGTAATACTGATGAGTATTGAAATGGAGACAGCTTTTAAGCTGTAACTTATTTTCACAGGTTGTGGCAACGTGATTCATTACTTTTGTTAGTTTTTATTATTTGAACAAAAATGTTCCTTCATTTCTGGTGCCTAAATCTCTATCCACCTACAATCTTGATTTATATGCAAGCAAGGCCTTCCATCCTTAGATATTTCCTAATCCATAGAAGCATGGAATTAATCCTACCTTCTCATAAACTCTGGGCTCTTCCAACAGCACTGTAAGGAAGGTGGAGACACTTTATTCTGTCTCTAGTTGACCCTGCCAAGGTTTTTTGGTAAATGATAGAACTTGATAGGTACTGAGGCCTGTAGGTTTTGGAGCTTGGTGGGTTGATGAGGAAGAAGTAGGGATGATTTGTCTTTTACATGGAAGCAGGCAGTGATTAGGTGATTGAAATTTACAGTGGCTGGTTTTGTGCTGAATTGCTGGAATGGAATGTGTCTGAAGGGTGGTGAAGATGTTTGATGCTGTATGATGAGGAAGTTTTGCCAAGGCATTGGTGAGGTGTCACTGTCAAGGATGTTAATGAAATGTAACTACAGTCACTGTAATCCAAAAGGAATTTGACAAAATCTTTGTAAAGTTATTGTGCTCTGAATAGTGTTAAAATATGGAATTTATGTAAATGTAAATGGACTGATGTTTAGTTATTGGAGTGAGATACTGCAGATGTATTGTGGGATATATATAAATGAATGTGTAATCTAGATTATTTGGGTTATAAAAGATGGTGCTTTGACCGTCTGTCAGTGATTTGGTTTTACCAGGCTAAGGAAATTGTGGGTATGAGAAGAAATAACAATTTATTAGCAAGTTTTGGATTGTACGAATGTGTCTTGATTTTTATAATAAAGAATGTTAACTCTACCTCTTAATTTCTGCTAAAGTAAACCTGTGAGTTTCAGTAGCGGTTTTATTTTGGGCAGAATAGATCTTAACAAAACCAAGGGTGGTAATTAAACCTTATCTAATCTCAGTTTAAGATAATGGTCAACAGACAAATAACTGAAACATAGCCTTGCTAAGGAATTCCCAGTGAAGGGAGATGACAAGGTTTATCCAGCTGGAGGCACATTCCCAGAAATTTATCCCAGAGACAGCCTTGAGGAAAAGAGTGAAGGCTATAGTGAGGAAAAACAACAGACCAACAATGGGTGGATTTCCCTGACTTTTTATGACCAAAGATAACAGCCTTCCTGGCAAAGGGAAGGGAAGGGCTACCAGCCTCACACCTTCACATTAGATCAAGGTCACTCCCTGAAACAAAGCCACTCAACCCTCTCAAACAAGCTTTCTCCTCCATGTAATTTCATAGGAACTGAAACAGTTCTGAAGCAAAATGATTTTGTGGTGTAGAACTACTGAAGTCAGGAGCAATAATAGCAAAACTAAATTTGGAAAGGTGCACAGGTAAGGAGAGAACAAAGAGGGATTTTACTGGGATTAATGTGTTGTGGGAAAGATGAGTGAAATGAAGTTCAGAGGATTTTTTTCTCTCTTACTGAATCAACATAGTTTTGGGATTAACTCTGAGTCATAAATTCCAATTAGCAGTATGAAAAAATAACTTTTGACTGAAAGACAGCTTTCCACCACATTCCCAAAGCCTTGCCTCAGAGATACCCATCTAAACTTGCTCAGAATTCCTCATCAAGTTCACTCTAGAAGAATCACACCTATTTATTCAGCTTTTATTACTGAAAAAAGAAAAAAACAGAAAGTACAAGAGCCAACGATGATACAAGATTTATTAACTGCACACTTGTCCTGGCAGAGACATGACATGATATGTAGTGAATCGTTACTTGAATTCACATGCTTTATAATCAGTTTAGTCAGGGCAAACTCTCAGCCTACAATTATTGTAGTGCTGTTCTGAGGTCCCTTCAGCTCTCCCAAGAGGGTTAAGCCAGGCCCAAGCGCTGGAAATGCTGAATATAGCATACTTGCTCTTGTCAGGGTAGGTGTGGAACCTCCAGCACCCAAATATAGCAGTCAGGCAATGTATGCCTTGCTGTGCTTGAAGACCAATACCACCCCCCCACCAATTCTTTTTCTCTGTTGTAGATTTAAAGTCCCTAGTTGATTCAGTCTTTTCCTATAAATCATGGGGTTTGAGATTTCTCATCATTTGTATTGCTTCTCTATGGATTCTCTTCAATTCATCCTAAATTGCTTTTATTGCAAGGGCAGTGTCCAAAAGTGAATACAAAATTCAGTGCAAAACTTCATCAGCTTTTTGGAGCAAAAGGATAAAAACAATCATTGAAGTCTTCAAACCCAAATATAGTGCTTTCCTTTCTCATGACACCATGTCAAAGTTGAACAACATACCCTTCACAGCCATTGCAACCCCTGTGGACTCAGAATAAGTACCTCCACTGTCTTCACTTTGCCAGTAACATGTGTGGATTTAATCCCACCTCGTCAGGATCATGTTTGTTTTCAGTCCCGTGCTGCAGCAAATTTACAGTCTAGCTCTGCGTCAGTCGCAAATGTAATAAACATATCCTCTGTTCCACATCTTGGGGTGTCTGGGAGCTAATGGAAAAATGTTAAGCCTGAGATGAACCTTCTCTTCCTCTGACAAATGCCCATCAGATAGCCACTGCTGTCAGCTGCTCTCTGAGCAGAGTTTTCCTAGCAGCTCTTATATCTGCTTGTGGTAGTTTCAGTCTGGTAACATTTCCCTTGTTTGTTTGTAAGATTGCAACAGGTCATAGTGCCAGAAGCCTCACTGAGAACTATCTGACAAGCACTGCCTCTTGTCTCTTCCTGGTTCTGGTCACCCTGCTGTAGAAGGAAATACAATTTGTCAGGTGTATTTGTTCTTGACAAATGCATATTAACTTACACTCATTTTGAAGCTATTTTCTAAGTGCTTGCCAATTTATTTTACATGAAAAGGCACATAAAGGGCTGACAGTGATGACTGTTATTCTAAAAAAATTTATGTGATTCTTTTTCCAATAACTGCTAAATGCTTTCTTCAGCTTTATATGCAATATAAACCACAAAAAGCCCACCCCATAATTTCAGAGACATGAAAGAGGAAACAGACATTCTGTGAGATGTTCAGTTCAAAACTAAGACACCTAAATGCCCACATATAAGTGACTAGTGCCTAAGCATTGGCATCTAATGCCATTAGGGAAAGCCCAGGGTTTAGGAGATACCTACAGGGACTGGCAGATGTGCCACAGAATCTACAGGAGACATGGCTTCTCCAGAGCAGCAGGCAAGGTACTCTAAACATGGGAAATGGCCCATAGTTAACAACTGGGTCATTCCTTGGTTGACCTAAATTAACTGACCTTAATTTTGTCATTTTAATCTCTAATGGAATCTCCACTCATTCAGTTTTATTCTACGGCTGAACTTCGGTCCCCTGTTTTTGGTGGGCCCTCTTCGGCATATCATTTTGAAGTTCAGGCTAAAAGAAAAAAATAAGCCTTTTTTTTTTTTTTTGTGCTTTCCTTCCCTTTTAGAATACAGTTATTTTTACACATAGGAGGAGGGAGGAGGAATATCTTTTCCCTTTGCTATATACTCCTTGGAGCAGACTTATCAGTATCTCTATTTAACTGCCTTTGCTCCAGTAATTACAGGGAGTCAGAAACCATTCCCAGCACGGTTACTTGCATTTGAATTACTGGTGCTCTCTCAAGTTTTTAAAAGTCAGGGAGCAAAGAAAAGGGATTCACGTACTGGTCTGAGTTTAGAAAAGGCCTTTAGTGGATACAAGAAATCACTAGCTTAATCTAGGAAGAAAAAAGAACGTGTGAAAATAGTCTCATACCATTGGGAATTAGGATAGCACTGTGATGCAAATGGAGAATCTTAGAATCAGAAAAGATCATGCATAAGGAAAAAGAAAGAAAAAGACAAAGTTATTTTTACTTACAGAGAAGAAGCTAACAGCCAGCTTTTATTATACTTGGAGAAGTATAAAGCAAAAGGCACAGATTCTTACATCTCTGTCATGTGATCTATTCATTTAAGTCCACCTCTCCCTTACTGCAGTGGCTGGAGGTGCACGGAGGATTGGTGCTGCTCTGCTCTACACGTATTGCAGAGGGGTAGATGGATTTGCATTCACTGGGGGACGAGGCCCTCTGCCTGAGAAATGCAAAGCACCCTTTCTGCACCCCACATATGAGCTCAGCATGCAGCCAGATCCCTGGCTGGCTGTCCCATCTGCTTGCAGCCTGGAGAACCCTGAGGGAAGACTCTTCTGCAGCAGCCCCTTGTCTGTGCAGCAGCACCACTGCCAGGGGTCAGCCCCAGCCCCAGGCTCCTGCTCTGGCAGCTCCCACAGCTCGGGGCTTGTCTCCCACGTGTCGTACGTGTGTGGGACGGACACGAGTGATGCCCACACGTTGCCTTCAGCATCAGCAGGGAGCATCTGCGTGGCAAGCACCCACTACACACATCATCATGTTCTCTTTTAGGCACGTCCACTTCGGCAAAAGCCCAGTTTTTAAGCTGGCCATATCCAAGCCAGTTGTGGTCTGGAATCTGTAGAGCTGTGCTAACATCAGACTTTCCCAAGTTAATGTACAAGGTTAGGAGGCAAAGTGGAAGCAGTGAGTTGCATTTGCTTTTTTGCATCGTAACTCCCATGCTAGCAGAGCCACACACCTTCCTGCAGAGGCAGGCTCATAGAAGACATTCCCAGCGTGTGGGTCTTCTCTATCCATGTGTTCATCCATACTTCAACCAATTAACATCTCATCCATCAATGCAAGTCAAACACAAGCTAACTCTTCATAAAACAGAATTTTTAAAAAAACCACATTTTTTAAGTGTCCTGGCAACAAGACTTCACAATCTGCTTTGGAGATTTCTTTTTTTTTTTTTTGTGTTTGCAAAAAAAAAAATGGAAAGTGCTAAAGAAAAATGCATTCAAAATGTTCAAAAATTATTCAAAGTTTGTTTGAGGATAACTTAATGCTAAAAAACTGGAAAGGCATGTGATTACCATGGTTGCTGATCAATGAACAGCTAGAACATTACAACCATTCTTAAATGTGTTTCAGTTATTATGAATCTCACAATTTTCATTTTGAAGCTATTTAAATTAAAGAAGGGTCATATTTTTTTTTCAGTGTCTCCAGGCCAGTTGGAGGTGGTTTTAAAGGTTTCAGTAGGAGAGTATTCATACTGAAATTGTTCCCATGATTAATGTGACAGAATTATGATTTTGGAAAATCAGTCTTACCTTAATTCCACTTTTAATTAATCTAGTTTCAGCTGCATGTAAAAACTCAAAATTCAAGATTAAAACAAGTTAAAAATTGCTTTTTTTGGAGAGACAGGTATACCTGAAAAAATGGAAGTGGAAAAATCTTTAGAATAATAATGTTTTTAGAACTTGGCATTATACATATGATTTCTTGGGAAAATATGAGAAACTTTTTGGGGGAATTTATCTTTTCCCCTTCCTGTTTAAATCACCAGATAATTCAATAAACAGAGGAGCACCTTGCTCTGCTTGTCATATTCTCAGGTTTAATCTCAGCTATAAAAAGCTAGTCCATTGTTAAGACTGAAAACCTCTACTGTGAAAGGGAAACATAATAACCTTTCTGCACAGACACCAGGTGTTTTTCCCTAACAAGCACTGCTGATAGAGTGATGTTTAATCTTTGATGGCAATATCTAGGATGTATTGAATTGCAATAAAACCACTTTCCAGACACAGTATCTTCCAGGATTATAAAATCTATGGACAAACCATATGATTCTGTACAATGGCATTAAATGCTACCTTGTAGTGCCAGGGAAATTCATTTATTGTTGTAATTTTGATCTCTTACATGGGAAAAATCCAGAATGTTTGATAGCTTTATTAAGTGGCAAGATTTTGTTCCTGCATATCAGGTCAGCAGTAAATTCTTACCTTATTACTGTTATAAAACTCAGTAATAGAAACCTGAAGCTGTGTTATATGACTCTCCCCTAGGAAGGGTCAGTGATTCACTTCTTTTGCTGCTGGACAATGATGGGAGGAAGCACCAGATTAGCAGAAGAAAATTAGGAAGGATTGTGATCCAAACTCAGTACTACGCAATTGCAATTTTATGTAATACTATTGAAAAATGCATTTTATTATCATGATCAAAGTGGTTTCTCACTGGAAGAAGAATTTGGGAGGGAATTTGGAATTGTTAAAATACACTGAGAGTTGTGCATGAGCTAAAAATGAAAGGGAAGAGTGGAAGGAAGAAAAGGCTAGAAGCAGAACGTGGAGGGATATGCATCCATTTTCATATTATATTCTTGATCAGGCATCCAACTTGTTCATAATTTTAAAAGTCCTGTCTCAATCTAGTATAATTTGTAATCCTAATCCTGCAAGATAAATCATGGCCTTAAATGTCTGTGGTTCAGTTTTATGCTCTGAATAAAGCAGGAAAATCATCACCCTTCTCCACACAAAGCCCTTGAGTAAAGGAATCCCAGAAAAAAAAAAGGCTCATGTCCCTTAGGAGCTTTGCCTTGGCTATCTTTGCATTTCTGTAAGACCCAGCTCATTGTCACCACTGAAAAGTGAAATCCAGGTTTCAAACCAATCATGGCTGCAAGCTGGAACCCAGGAGAAAGTTGGGATGAAGGGTTAATGTAGCTCCAGCCACTTGGGACTAGGCAGAAATCTGTCTCCATGTTCCATAGCTTGAAACACACTTCATTTCCACCTCTAGGCAATAGTGAAGTATGTTACAGAATTCGTGGGACAGGATTAAGCCTGTTGTAGCCAGGGAATTTTTTAAATGAACTGGGATTAATCTTGCCTACCAATTAAATGCTAATCATTTAGCCTAAACTAGCACTCAGCTTCCTGTTATAGCCAAGGGAAAAGGACAGACACCTCCAAAGAGTGATTATTCTAACTGCTACTGAATATCCAGGGTGGAATGAATCACCTTTCATAAATATCTATAAATCTCCACAGAATACAGGAGTCTGGATGATTAGCTAAACTCACAACTTTATTTTGAATCATCTTAAACTAGATTAGATTAATTTCATTCCTGGTGATTAAAATAAGGCATTTTGCATGCTGACATCAATTGTCCAGAGAAATGTCAAATGCATCTGCTTCTATACAGCCTCATAAATCGAAGAGTCTAGTATTTAGCTAGTTACTGCTTTTCTTCTAGGTAACATTATTGAAGTCTGGCATGGATAGTCTGAGTCAGCAGCTTTTCCAAAATCTCTAGATTTAAATCTCTAGATTTTTCTAAATCTGTAGATTTCTCTGAAAGAAAAGCAATCTTAGGATGTTGCTGGCTATGTCAAATCACCATCAGCCTTCTGTGGGCCTGACATCATGTAACACCCCATTGCAATCCCAAATTATATCTTTATATTTTTGAAAAGATATAAAAAAGAGCATTTGGGCTAGAAAGACTGTTGTCTATCACGAATCACTGACTTTTGTTAAGGAATTAAAATTGAAACCACACTGATGCCAACTACTCCAGGCATGGTGACTCTGTAAATCATGCTCGGCTGTTCTGGAGCTGCAGAAAGCCAAACAATAGGAACTTCAGGATGTCATGGTCCTCAATAATATCATAGCTCCTTGAGGTCCAAGTCATCCCAGTTACAAAGTGTGATGTCAGATGTCATGTGCTTTGCATTCTCTGCCTCTCATCCTTTTTCTCAGACTGGAGATAGGGAAATGGGTGATGTGGCTTTTCTAATTTCCTTATTCTTTCTGAAGTGAGGGCTGTTTTCAGGGAGCCTGACAAACAAGCTTCTTTGAAGGACATGTTGATAATTTCCATTAGCAGCAGACAGTAGTTTTTCCACTGGCTTTTCCCTTTTGTCAGGGAGAGTACAAATCTGCTTTGTAGAAGGCAGCTCACATAATCCTAGGGGCTTCTAGAGTTTCATTGTGTTTAATGGAGTTTCATTATGCTGGGGTAGTGAGGTGGTTAATACCTACCAGACCAACTGAAACTTTTCTGCTCCTGTGAGTTCCTGTCACATTTAGTTTACTTCTTCTGCAAAATAAGTTCAGAGTTCTTTGCAACAGGCTGGTCTCAGGTTTAATTCAAGGACACTGAATCTTTGAATGTCAGCTGTAACTGGCCTTTACTGATTGTTGATCACACTACACTTAAGGAGAAATGAAAATACAGATCATAGACACAACCAGATAAAGATAAATAGATAGATAGATAGATAGATAGATAGATAGATAGATAGATAGACAGACAGACAGATAGATAGATAGATAGACAGACACATTCTCAGAGATAAAGACAGCTTTCACACGGGTCTGTCACGCACAGAGGTCCCTACAGTCCACAATTCCCCATTTCTATGTGGTGTATCCCTAGTCATGACACTGTTTGTGAAAAATCAGACGGGGAAAAGTATTTAGCTAACCTCTTTACAGCCAGCCATGGAATGTGCATGAAAAGCCATTGGTGTTCCCAGAAAAAGCCATATTCACCTTCAGGAAAGAGAGCAGACCCAAGGAACTGAGATCTTCCCATTTTGGGGTGGGTCATGTAGCAAGGCAATACCAAGTCTGACAAGACTTCTGAATCCCTGTTTGGGGTCATGCAGTGAGTGTTGGAGGTTAAAGAGCTGAAGAATTGGGGTGGGAATCAGTGTTTCCTGGGGCCACACAAAGAACCCTGCTGTGGACAGACACTGCTGGGAGAGAGGAAAGTCTTCCTGGCAGGATAAACCCTGGGCATGTTCATGTGGGCAGCTTGGATCAGGAGTATTAACCCTGGAACAGGACTATTCTCCACCCTGCTTCCTTGGACATCCTGCAGAAATCAGCATAAACCAAAAAATAAATCCAGCCTCAGCATAAAGACCAAAGTCTGGATCAGTTGTTTTCATATTTGCATCTAAAAACATACCAAAACCAAATTAGGCTGGTACATGGTTGGGAAATCAGAACAAATGACGGGACGGCTAAAGAACATGCCAGGATTTTGCCATATGCAAAATGGTTTTCTTTGTGTGACTTAAGGAGACAATTAGCCTTCTAGATAACTTTAGCTGATTATCATTTATCTTTATTACTTTGTCACCTGTAATTACAGAAGAAATTATTGACATCATGAGGAATTAAAACTACACTTTTAGCTCCAAAGCTTTCCTAAGATTTCCTTGACCTTTTACACCTTTTTATTATTTTGAAAGTATATTCTCAGCTAGTTCGAGATCTTCACTGAAATGGCTGTAAAACAATCCTGAATTCTTCCACTGAGATAAGCCACAGGGCACAAGGAAGTAAAAAAATCTGCCTTGTGCTCAGGACCAAGAGGCATTTCTCTATACAGCATATCAAAAGTAAATCCAGCTGCTGTCAGCAATGGCTGCCCTTCTTTGTTACCCCATGGCTCTTCACAGCTTTGGTAGAGTTTTCTAATAACTATGTTGTAAATCTGCCATAATTTTCACCTCTAATTTTGAGTTACTTTTCATCTAACAATGTGCCTAAGAGTATATCTCCGACCTTTTTTCACCACCAGATGAAAGGCAGATGGGAATAATTCTTTTTGTTAGTTTCTACTCCACTCACATCTCTTCCTCCTTAAAATGTGGCCCTGCAGGCACTTCTGTTCTCCACAGACATGTTTTCTTCATCTTTCTGCTGTCTCTTTGTTCTGTAATCCCATAGGACTCCCTTTTCAAGAAAGTTTTTAAGTATTCAATTTTTTTTATTTCCCAAATACCTTTATGGTACATTTTTTACTGTGGTGCTCCTTGTGCTGGAGCTCCCCAATTACAACCACTGTCTCGACATCATACAGAGACTGTGGACACATACCTGGGCAGGCAGCAGCTTTCAATCCGTTTCTGAATCATCCCTTCCACAGCAGGAAGAGGAGGGTCACGGCAAGGTTTCAAAATCATGGTCAAAAATCTATAGATGTTGCTCTATAGAGCTGGATAAAAATCAGAAGTTCAGCTAGCTCCTAGCTTTAAAAGCAGGTTGAGCAATGAGAAGAGAAGAAACAAGAAATAAAAAATTACTTGCTACACAGAAGAAGGAAATAAAAGGAACAGAGCATACACTATAACCAAAAGCACTGTACAAGAGATGAAATCGCAAATAAATAGCAAATGGGATACAAAGAGGAAAGAAAATCATGGTCTCTGCTTCTCTATCCTTGGTACTGCAGTAAGAGTTCAGGGCTCCAGAGCTACCTGTGTTTTTCAGAAAGCCCTTATGCATGCAAGTGCTGGAAAACAGATGCTTTGACTGTTCCTGCATTCCTTCTGGTAATTGTCAAAGACTGTAGTAACATATCGCCTGGTGAACTCAGCTGAAATATTAAAAGCCCTCAGCTGCAGACAAGCTGACCCAAAAATGAATGCTTTCCTAGCTGGTGGAGAAATCCCTTCCTAGTGAGATTGGATTGCTTGGTATCCTTTAGAAATTGCATGAGATATTTTTCTTTTTTTTCCTCCCCTCTGTACGGGGTATTGACTGGAATCTCTCACTGACCAAGAAAACTTTTAATATGCAAAAACGCACCTTTTGATATCACTCAGTTTGAACAAAAAAAAAAAAAGACTGCTGCACCAGATATAATTAGCAGGCATCTGTTGAATGACCCTTCATTATTGCTAGCAAATATGTTTATTTATCACTGGACACAGTGACACCGAAGAAGGCTTGAGCTCAATTTTCTTAGACAATATAGAAGTTCAAGATAAGAAATTATATATAATAAATGTGTAAAGAAATGCCTCTGTGTGTTTGCATTATTTGTGAGCATATCAGTATTTCCTGTTTTCAGCAATTTATGCATGGGTGCTTCCATATGTGCGAAGAAATAACACATATGTCACCATACACAGGTATGATAAGTGCAAAATTAATGTCATGTGTCATAAGGCTTTCTTGCAGGCATTTTTTCCATGACCACATTTCTAAAAAAAATAGCAACATTTGGCTTAAGTAGGTATATCACAGAGCAGTGGTGTTTGAAATTGAGCTTTGGGAATCATTTTATCCAACCATTCTGCTCAGAGCAGAGTCTGCCAGACCATGTCCAGTCAGGTTTTGAGTCTTTCCACAGCCTATCTGGGCAAACTGTGCCAGTGTCAAATGACATCCAGAGGAAGAAAGTATTTTCTGAAGTTTATCCGGAATTTCCTGTGTTCTAGTTTGTGTCCACTGCCTCTTGTCCTGTCACTGGGCATCACCAAGCAGAGTCTGGCTCCTGCTTCTTTACTCCCCCACCTGGTATTTACACACAAGGACAAGATCCCCCAAGCTTTCCCATCTCCAAACTGAATAAAATCATAGAATCATAGAATTTTTTATGTTGGAAAAGACCTTTAAGACCATTAAGTCCAGTTCTCAACAACTCCTCATAAGGAAGATGCCAGTCTTAGCCGCTTTTGTGGCCCTTTGCTGGACTCGCTCCAGAATCTCCATGTATCCCTTATACTGAGGAGCCCAGAACTGGACCTGGCATTCCAGAGGTGTTGTACCAGGGCTGAGTATAGATGATGGATTGTCCTCCTTGACCTGGTGGTGACACTTTGCCTAAGCTGCCCAGGATGCTGTTTAGCTTCTTTGCCACACTGACTGTGATCAGCTTGATGTTCACCAGATCACCCAGGTCCTCTTCTTTCAAGCTGTTCCCCAGCCACTTGGCCTCCAGGTGCCTGATGTTATTCCTCCCCAGGAATAACAAATGATGGACAAGTGATGGTCTTTGTGGTACCTCCTTGCCCATTTAACAGGCCTGCAAAGGATGCCTGGATGGCAGCACACCAAAATCTAGGATATCAGTCACTTGTCCTTGTTTTGTGGCATGCACCTGCAAACTTCCTTTGAGTGCACTCCCTCCCAGCATCCAGGCTGCTGCTGAGGGTACTGAACTGGCATTTGCACTAAGTGTGGCTGACCCTGAGCCACACAAGACCCTCTGACCAGCCTTCAGCTGGACTTTGTGTTGCTGGTCACAACCATCTGAGTCTGACAGTTCAGCCAGTTTTTAATCCACTTCTCTGTTCATTTGTATAGTTCATATATTTTTTGCTGTCCTCTTGGCATGTCTTTATCTACATGCATATGTTTGAGCTGGAACTCCACAGCCCCAATTTGTAGATTATAAAGTCTGTCTTATGCACATCACCCTGTATCTTTTGCTTAGAAAACCCAGTGTACCATTTCCCCTCTCTTTCATCATCCCTGAGGCCACACAGCCAGCTGACATCTTCTCCCAGCTCCTTTTCCTGTTGACTTAGAGCCTTCCCCCATGCACATGGGCTGCATGTAAAGGACGTCCTCTGTCCTGGCCCTAGAGGGAGACATGAGGCATGTCCCTTTAGTGCTCTGGAGCTCAATCCTCCTGGGGAAGCTTGCTCTGGGTCAAGGTCTCTGCTGTGCCAGGGGAGTTGATCCCGTGTGTGCTGGGACCATGCCCTGTGGCATGGCACCAACATTGCCAAGCACATGTGCAGGGCTTCTGTCCTCCTCTCTTGCACTCTTCTGCACTATCTGCTGCACCAAGTGCTGTGTCTTTTGGCTGCCTTTGCCAGCTGCACGTGTCCTTCATAGCTAGTTCAGTCTCCATTCTGGTCATCTGACAAACCCCTCTGTCTAATAACGTTGACATTTTTATGGCATGCCATCACGTACTTTGTGTGTGCTTACAGAGAAACTGACTCAAGCAAACCTGTTGGAAAACTGCTCAAAGTCTCGTCCTTGCTCTTTTGCCTATGCATAATGTACAAAGAGCAGGTTAATAATGTAGTTATATTTAAGACACTTTTGCATACAAATAAGTGACAAAATAAATGATAACACATGCACGCACATGCACACATGTGTGCCGTGCACATGAGGAAACATCCCATAAGGCATTCAGCTTGGGACCTGTAGTGATGTGGCAGGTGTTGCCACAGTGCCCAAAAGACCAGAGTCAAATTTGCAGTGCTCATTTAGAGGCCTGACGGGACCTAGACCTTGTATGGGGACATTTTAGGCTTTCAGTTTGCCACTGCCAGCACTGTGGTGCCAAAGACAGACCTGTCTGGCAGAGCATCAGTGTCTGCATTTGCTTAAGGAGCTACTTCTGTAGTAGGTATCCTGGGAAAATGGCATCTAGTGCCTGAAATAATTTCCTTCCTTTGAACAACTAGAGTAGCGGTTATGTGGCTTCTACAGCAAACCGAAGGCTCTGGAATTACATTTGAGAAGCTGGCCAGCTCGGCACATCTAATGAGGGCACCCTGTCCACCGGATCCTGGAGAGAACAGGACCCCTCATCACCTTTTCTGTAGAAACTGAACTGGCATGCAGTCAGGAAAGCCAAACTGTGGGGTTTGCTTGTAGCTTGTTTCTTATTCTGTACTATAATGGGGTACAAATGAGACAGTAGATGTTACCAATCCAGTTACCACTGAAATATTCCTGAAAACATTCTAGGAAATTTAGATTACATTAAAACTCTGTGAACTTTTTTATTGAATGTAAGAAAAATATCTCATCTGTGTTTTCTGAGTAGTTCAGGGGAAAAAAGCCCCAAAACTTTAACCGGCAAGAGAACAAAGACAACAGATGCACAGCATCACTATTTTACAAAAATCTTACCAATAAAATTTATCCATGGAAAATATATACAGCAAGTCTAACACAGAATTTGTAACTGTCTGTTATATTCTCCAGAGCAGGATGGGTGTTAATTAGTGAATAGTATATCCAAGGACTCGTTGTGCTAATTTTTTTTTCTACTTTGGGATTCTGAGATTTTCAGAGATGCTTGTATCCTATCAGAAATACTGAAATTGTATTTCTGAAGCAAAAATTTCTTACAGCATGCCTGCATCTTTAAAAGTCATTGACAGGAAATATTATCTCTGAGAGACTCCACTGAACTGAAATTGAAGTCCAGTCCAATTAGTCATTTCCTTATCTGTAAATGACTGTACCCTGTACACCACTTGTTAAATTGTGTAGCTCAGCCTTGCTTTCTAATGACCTCAGAGCCTTTAACAATCTTAGGGACAGAGCTGAACAGCACAGTCATAGAAATAGGCCTCAGCAGAAGAAAAAGTTTATTGACCTTTTGCATATTCAGGAATGCAATACAGCAATGCATGACTTAAATTATGCGACTCTTTACATATAACTAAACACACTCTAAGTGTCCCTATTGGGAGTCTGCATCAGAGTTCAAACCAGAACTAGTATGTCCATACGTTTACTGCCTGTCAGTAACACAGTGTAATGTGTGCTTCAGTCAGGTAAGGGAGCAAGAGCTAGGGAATTCATTGTTAGGGTGGGAAAATATTGTTTGTTCGTGCTCAATGGGCCTAATTTAAGAGTTTCAACTGTTAGAGAAGGAAACCATGTTGAAAATTCTCCATTTTATCAGTTCATTGAGCTATTCTGGATTCACACCAAAATTCCAAGCCTGATACGAAGCTTCCATTATGACTGGAACCAAGCCTTTATTATCTCCTATAGTTCATTAAAATTTGCGCTTATTTTTATGGTCTTTCCTTCTACACATCCTGTAGCATATGCTGTCTCAAAGTGACCATTTGTTTCGTGTGTAACAAGGTGCAGTTGTATTTTTAGGACAGTTGTAAGGAACAAGGACCTTGAGTGACATTCCTCAGATTTTCTTCATGTTTGTTCAGCTGAACAGCTGCCTTTGGCATCACTTCAGCAGTTGTTGTCTGAGAAGTTTGATGGGCTGGGATGAGATTGGTTACACTCTAACCACCCTTTCGGTTCCATGTGCTGGTCAAGCTTTTTTCAGCTGTAAGTTCTCTGAGTGTCAGTGAGCCTCGGGGCTCTGTCCTGAGCCTTTCAGATCTTTCATTAAAATTAAACCTCCTTGAAGCATTGATTGTGTCATATGGCTTTCATTATCACAAGCACACTGATGATATTCAGGTTCGTGGTGCATGTTAACCTTTCCTACTGAGGTCAGTAACAGTATCTCTGAGCATCCAACAGCTGTCTCCCTGTGGATGTATCATAATTTTTTAACATTAAACACAAGCAGTAGGAGGCTCTTTTAGTTGGGTATGACAGTTTCTATCCTTCTTTTGGTTTCATGGAATCTGCTCAGCACCTTTAGCTGGGAACTTGGATCTTATTCCTGATAACAATTTGTCATTTACCACTCATATTTTTTAAATCAACAAAAAACATGTCACCACTTAATGTCTCATAATTTTGCCTGTACTTAATCATTGCATCAATAAAAACATCTGCCTGTATGCCTGTGGTTTTGTGTTTAGAGTCTGCCTTTATTCAAAATCAAGTTTGTCATATCAACATATGCATGCTCTTCTGCTTGCAGCATCTCTCCTGACACTGGCAGAGTCTCCTTACGCAGAATCTGCCAAGAGCAGTAGGCAGCATGTGCTTAGTGGCCATGTCTGAGAGCTTGGGCACACTGCTCCCCTAGCATGCAGGACGCTCGTCTTCTGGGCTGGAGCATGTTCAGCCAGCTGGGATATGGGCAAAGGAGCCACAGACAAACATTTTTATAATTGAACTGAATTATCTCTGTGGGCATGAAAAAAGAGCATATGGTCTTCTCCCTCCTTCTCAGTACAGGCTTTTGCTCTCTAGAAGGCTATTAAATAAAACAGCACAGTCACTCTGCAATGGTCCTTGAAGAGACCAGAGAAATGCTGTTGTGTCCCAGTGGCAGCTCCTCTCCGGTGGCAGCGATGGGGCGAGTAAGAAATTTCTCTTCAGATTAGGAGATAGTAGCAGCATGTATCAAGCTGCATCAAAGGTTAAGAAAAAAATGTATTAACGTTTTTATTTGGTGGCTATTGAGAAGTGACAGAGATGTTTCATTTTCTGCAAGTGATGACTTTTAAATAGATGTCTGTTGGTCTGCCAGAGTTAAAATGTGGTCCTAATCTGGGTAAATACAAGCTTGTGCTTTTTTCATTTTAAAACAAAGAGTAAGAGAAGTATAAACTTCTGTCTGTAATGAGAGATAAAAAGAACAAATTACAAAGTCACTGAAGATTTCAAGGTCTGGAGATGGAGTGTAATACTGTATTTAATGAGGTATAATGTTGAATATCAGGTAAACAGTATGTTAATTTTTTAGTATTGCATGACTTGGGTTTCCTTTGCAATGGTGAGACCTGAAAGAGACATAAGAAGGAAATTTTTCTCGTGGTAGTGGACATGGCGAGTTCTTTACAGTCAATACTGTGCTTGTCTGCACACGCTCAGCTCTCTAAGAAAAGATCTCAGCTTTCAGCTCAGTGTTGTTCCCCTCCAAGCAGCTTCCCAGCAAAGAATAAGGAAAAACATAAAGTCTGGATATGTTCTAAGACCATCATTCTTACACAGGCACAGACTCTAACTTCAAACTGTGTAAGCTACAGAATAGTATCTCAGGAATTATGTCAGAAACGCATGACAAAAATCAGCACTTGAACTATTCTCCAAAAGTTAATTTGTGCCAGCTTTGAGTGCCTCAAGGCTGCCACACTGAGCTGCTGGGCTCCCTGCTGTCCATTGGCATCACTATCTTCTGTAGAAGTGACCCTCTGCTGCTGTAGTCTGTGGACAGAGGGTGATAACCCAGCAGTGCTACCCACAGAAGGTGGGCTGGTAGTGGGAAATACCCCCGGGAAGCTTTGGTTGTGCAGATCAGCTCCTCCTTGCTGAAGGAATGGACACCACTGCACGCTCAGGGTGAAGCTGAAGCTTATGGCAGGCCTGTGCTTTCTCAGATAAACTCAGGGGTGATTGCAGAGCTGGGGATTTTCCACTTCATGTCCATCTACTTTCCTAACAATCTGGGAACAAAGGGTCTGCTTGATTTGAACCTTGGTGAGCCACCAGAGTGCCCCAGCTCCCTTACTCCTCTGTTCCTCAGACACCTCCCATTACAGGCATTTGCAATAAGCAGTCATTATCTCATGAAGCAGTACAAGAAAAGTGTCTTTCTACAGGCAGTGATAAGTCTTACTTTTTATGCATTTCACTGCTCAATGAACAGGCAATAATGCTGGCACTCAGAATCAAGGAAAAAAGCATTAAAAATAAGTATTTTACTTTACTGCATTAAGCAATGTTTTGCTTTTATATATTTACACTTATACAACTGGGAATCAAAAGAAGCTAAGATAGGATTCCCCATTTGAAAAATGGAGGATAAGGATGGAAGAGAAAATCTGGGGGGAAAAGTATTCTAATTTAGTATGGTCTAGTTTGGAATAAGTTTGTTTTTTCAAATGCAAAGCTGGGAAACAGCACCATGAATCTTCATTTGGAAAAAAATGCTTCAACATAACCTGCAATTGGAATTGTGGTCATTACAAGCTGAAGGAATGGAATCAGACATATTTTTAACAATATTGCAGGGGAAAAAAGTAAATTTTAACAAGCCAAATACTTTCCATGAGAGCAGGAGGAAGATTAGGGAGAACTGTGTGGGAAGTTTGATTGACAGTTAGTTGAAAGTAGAGGGAATGATAATGGGTTTATTCTCTAATTTTCTAGCATTTCTTAACGCATTACTAGCTGCAATCTGGAGAAAAATAAAAGAAGAGAGAAAAACTTCCAACAATGGCTGGGAATGTAGCAACCACAGAAAAAGTTTCTCTAAATTTAAATGTCTTTACCACATGCAGTTAAATAATTTGCAGACTAGTATGGACAGCAGAGTTGCACTTTCTTCCCTATATTTTGGACAACTTTTCCCTTCCCTCCCAGAAACCTTAAAAGAAATAATATATGCTATTTGTGTATGTCATATCAAGACATAATAGAAACAGTTACAGTGAACAAATCTATGAATACAGATTTTGAAGCAAAAGAATAGAAAAAATTCTTCCCATTTGTTTCCTCATCCTCTGCATGTTTCATTGGTATGAAGGTATAACCAGCACCTCAGTGCTGGGCACATCCATTATAGTTAATGCTAGGAGGACTTCCCCTGGTTAGAACTACACTTAAGAGCAATTTCTAGAACAGTTTCCTTTATCAGGATATTCAATATGCTGAATTCCTATAAATTAGTTTTGTATTTCTTCCTTTCTAAGCTCATTCTTTGTTGGGAATACCCAATAAGAGCAGGAGCAAACAAGAACTATCTGGAAATAAATGTATCTCCAAAGTCCCCCTGGAACAGCTTCTTGAAGATATTTGTTGGAAAGTTCTTAAAATGCAGCCGTAAAATTTCCTAATCCCAGTCCCCTTTCTCATTATGACCAATAAAGGTTTTAAGAAGATAAGCAAAACTAGAGTATAAGTAAAAGCATGTAAAAGTACAGACCCAAATACGCTGTTCCACTCTTCTGTGAAAGAGGTGTCTTTGTCAGACACGAGTTCTACACCCTTCACGTTCCACATTAACTGCATACAGCTGCCCTGCCTGCTCCAGACAGGTGGTGGTTTTGAACAACAATCTGATTGACAGAGGAAGTAAAACCACTCATTTCTCTTGCCATGGCTGTACTGTGTGTCTCAGTGCTCAGCGCTAATAAACGTGGTTCTTACAGGGTTGTAAAAGCTACACCAGCGCAAGACCCTGGTAACAAACAGCCAGACACAGGGTAGATTTCTTCACTGCATTTTTAGTACCTCCATTATATGGCAATGCATCACTGGCAGATGTGTAACCTTGAGCCTCACAGTAAACTTAGAAAGCAAACTGAAATGATTTCTGGTCATGTGAATATCCCAGTGATCTGAAAAGTCATTGTCACCATTCACATTATAACAAAATTTTGATAAGGAGAACAATGTCTGGCCCAGACTGTGGTACCTATCTCAAACTTTTCATATTTCGTTGCTTCTGAAAATATTTTCCTTAGAATTTTTTGGTCCAGTAAAGCTCCATAGAGTAATACTTGCCACTTTACTAAAGCTAAATTACACCTTACTAAACTAAATTAGAAAAAGAAATCTGAAGTATATGGTCTAAAATACTACACATACAAAAAGATGTCAAATTAGAAAAATAATAGGCTAACCCTGAAGAGATTTTATTTCTATAAAAATAGGCACATTAGAACATTTAAATTCAAGTTAAACCTAGGTAGTTAGGGCTATTTTGGCTATTCTCATAAGACTGACAAATCTCACCCCTGAACTATAAATTTGGTAGAGAAATAAAGGAATAACTGAGGCCTAATTTGTTTTATTTGACTTGACTATATAAATGAGAACTACGTTTTCCCCATTTTATTAAAGTAGCTGTTACTCAAAGCTACCTTTCTTTGCTCAGGTAAAATGTCTTCTATTGGATATATTCCCTGAGTACCTTTCATCTAGGCATCCTAAAAACACACTGAATTCCAAAATAATATGACATGCAACTGAAAAAAAGAAAAAATGCAAGTTTCGTGTACATTCCAAGATCATTCAGAAAATCTTTGTATGAGAACCACAGATGAGGTAGGGCCAGTATCAGTGAAGACCTAAAGCAGGAAGTTATGTAAGGTGTTACATACATGTGAGATGCTTGGCTTTCAGAACACAATCTGAAATGTAGAGTGAAAACCTGGAATATCTTCTCAGTGAATGGGTCAAGCAAGATACTCCAGAGGAGCTGTTCAGAGAAACCCATGTACAGAGTGAAAAGGTACTACAGCTTTTTTTCCATTTATTATCTTTATTGATGGTCTGGACTGAGTCTACCATTTTTTGTTCACAATACCTCTGTTTCCCAGTTTATTTTAAGTAATGGCTTGTGAAAAGCAAGCTCTAGGATTTAAGGCAACTTCTCTGTTTGTTTGTTTTCCTTGATAATTTCCAAATGTTTCCTATTATGATTTGTTCTGAGATGCATCAGTTCCATCTGTTCCTAACTATACATTGGCTCTGCTTCATTTCACATCTACATTACATTGTTTCAGAGGGTTTGAATTAGTACCTCTTGTATGCTATACCACCCATGTATCATGATTTCTGCATTTTCAGATTCTCTCTTCCACTCATCTGAGTTAATCATTGCAGTAAATAATTATTAATTCATCAAAATTAAGCACTTTTCTGTAGATTACAGTGTACCTCTAAACTATATTTGAAACTCCTTGCAAAGAGGTATTCATGTAACAGGTACAGAATTAAAAAGATAATGGCTATTGGAAAGGTGACTATTAATAAAGATACTGAAGGTAACATTAATACATAGGCATGGAAAACATACAGAACCTTGGAAAGAATATAAAATCCCATTTGTTTACTGCAAAATAATACAGACAAATTGTTGCTCAATTTATGGCTAGAAAGCCAGTAGCTCTCTGAAAACCTTGAGTAGCACTCAGAACTACTATGTTATTATCTTTAGGAAATAGGTATGTTTACAGGCAAGACTTCTGCTTGACTTTGACTCAGAAATAAATGAAAGTCTCTCCATGCAGAAGAGAAGTTAGGCTCCAAAGGACAGTCAGCAGTTGCAAGATATGGTAAAACTGACACCTGGATAAAGTTTGTTAATCATAAGAAGTACCAGCTGAGAAGAGTTCCTAAGCAATGGATCATTCAGTTTGGAACAAAATATATGAGAAAGAATTAGCATCTGTGCATTATCCAGTTTAGAAGAAAGGCATCCCCACTGACAGCCAACAGGTTTTTAGTTGAAATAGCAGTAAGAAACCCTTACAGAACTTGCCAAAATCCAGAGTCAACAGGCACGGATTTTATCTGTCTCCAGGCACTTCTCTTTAAACATAATAATTACTTTCTAATCCCTCCAATTATTATGAAAATTATTTATGTTTCAAATTTTCATGTTAGATAAGGCTTTAAGATGGCTGGCTAAACCTGAGGAAATTTGTTCTCCAAAGGAGCATTTCTAAACAGGTTATTGGTCCGGTTTCATCATGCCCAGAACCCCAAAAACAACTGGGCAGCAACAAGCTCTGAGATGCAATGAGTCACTTTGGTTTTGCAGGGTAGCAGCCTACAGAAACACTTCTGATGAGTGAAATACATCTGGTATGCAAGGAAGATTCTTGTATGCTGGGAATTTTCTTGAAAGCGTAAAATTAGCTTTTGAACTTCTCACACCAATCCTTGGAGCTATAAAGAATGTGAAACTTCTCTTTTAAAAGTAATTTGGCTGGTTAAACTCAAACTATTATCAGTAAAGGATGAACAAGCGAGAATTGCATATTTAAGGATGTAAAGTGGTTGAGTGAAGGTAAGAGACCAAAATGGCATTCAAATCTTTAGAATGATTCTGGGTAGTTATCTTTTACCAGTTTTACCATTTTTAATGAATTTATTTCATTCAATGTCTTTGCTCTCATCAGCAAGACACCAACTTTGCTATATCAAGCTTTTAGATACAGGTTAATAGATTTTATAATATAAAGTGTGAATTGGTAGCAGCAGCTCACACTCTAGTCTTTGTGCAGCTGTTCTGAACTTAAAAAAACAAACAAACAAACAAAAAACCCCCATAAAAACAACCAAACCCTAAAAAACTTTCCATAAACTATATTAAAATGATTGGCTTCCCAGTGGATTTCAATCTATCCATTCAAGAAACTGTGCTGGTGAAATCAGGAAAAGATACAAACGGGAATACCTGCAGCCAATATTGCTGCCAGAGATTTCATGTTGTGGAATCATGGGTCCTGTATGTTCCTGAGGGCAGAACATCTAATTTTTTACATATCCCAGGTCATTATGTCCCTTTTTGAATACTTTAAGTCTTCTCCTCATATTTTCTTTGGCATCTCACTGCTTTAGGGAATAATACTCAAGAATTAAGTTCTCAGATTTTGTGTTATCCTTCATGCAGCTTATCAAATCATATTCACTACTTTACTGACCTAGTATAAGTGTCAGTGGACCAGTATCAATAATTTTAAGGTATCTCTGACCTGAATGGTTCCAGAATGATGCAAGGAATTTTAGATTTCTATTTTCTTAAATTTCAGAGTTTTACCATCTCCCATTGAATGTTAATCTCATGTCCAAAAGATCATCTAGAAGTTTCTCTCTCTTCTCTGCTGTCTACTGATATTAAATATATTATTCTTTATTTCAGGGATTTCTCAAATGCTTTCCAGTTTGCATACTATTATTGCAGTAAAGAAAAACATCTGAATTATTTTATATTAACTGGCCTATGTTAAACTAATTTGCACTTGCTACCATACTGCTGGTACAGTTACCCAGAATTTTTAGTTCACATTTAAAAAAACGTAGTGGGTTGCTGTCATCTCTGACTGTAGAGTATGATCTCTCTTTTGGACACTCATAAATAGCTGAGTCACTTCCAGAAAAAAACTCCACCAAAACAACTGGAAAAAAAAAAGAAAAGAAACAGGTAGATGTGTCTCTTATGCAGAAACATAAATTATAAATCCCCAAATACTCAGGTAAGTTTGGAGAAGTTTGCTTGCATATTCAGCCTCATCATTATGTCCTCATCTCTCTCCCTCTAAAAAGTCATAAAGCCTCTTTTGTTCCTTGTAACCCTCTGCTATGGAGAGATTTTATCAGCAGAAACTCAATACAACCATTCCTGTCAATTTGCAACAGAAATCCCTTTCTTTCCTTCTTCCCTCTGTTTGTTGGGTTTTGAGGTTTCTTTTCTTTTCATGTAAACTGTTTAAAAAGGCTACTGAGATTAGATGGCTCCATATATCAGTAGGCAATGCTTTCCCAGGGTGAAAGACTAATTTCCTCCTTTTCTGCTCTAGCCTTGCACCCTGCTAGCACTGTCAAACCGGAGGGTTCCCCATTGGCATCCTGAACAGCTTTCCCTAGGTCTTCGTTTTTATGCATTGGCAAGTGAAAAATGGAGTGATAAACTGAAATGTATCAGGTATGGAGGTGGGGCTTTACCCTTTCAAGTACTGGAAATCCAACCTTCAGGGAGAAGAATAGAGTGCTTGGGGGTCTAACACAGTTACACGTTTTGCAAAATGCAAAGAATTGCATAACGGCAATGTTTTCAAAAGTATGAGTTTAAAACAAATTTAGCGGCTACTTTTGTAAGCGGAATGAAATCACCCTTTCTGGGCGATAAGCTGAGCTAGGACACAGCACTCCAGCAAACTGGAACACTGGGGCTATTCCTCTCAGCACTGAGCAATTTAGCTCAGTTTCTGTTTTCACATGAGCACATCAAACTGTGAGATTTCGGAACTGAGCCAATACAGGAACAACTCATAGAGGGGGCAGGATATGACTGGGCACAACTGCACAGCTACTGATTTTGTCCACATTGGGTATTAGATGCCCCTTAAATATTATCAGGTCCCTGCTCAGCTGTGAAACGTGCTGCCAAGAGAAATGCTGAAAGCATTTCAGTAACTGCACTGAAAGGACCTCTGCAGCTTCTCCTCACGGTGCGACGTTCCGCTCCCATGAATCCTCCCCCCAGGACGGTCACGGTCAGGGACGGGGCCCTGTCCTCCTGGCATGTGGTACAGCCTGCAAAGGCACCTTCTCTGGTTACTGGGTGATCACTGTGGGAAAGTGAATAAAAATGAAGGTTTTCTTTTCAGCTGCTGTCTTACCCCAGTGAAGTCCTTTGTCATATTCAAAGGGATCAAAAGGAGAGTTACGGCCTGAAGTTTTAGCTGAAACATGAATCTACTCTGAATCAAAATTAAGTATTCCCCTCTTCCTAGAAGTTAAAGCTAAGATGCCCATTTTCAGCCAGACCTTACTGCTAACTCTCTGTACAATTTATTCCCCCAAACTCATATTTTATCAAATCCCAATCTTATTCTCATACTGATTATGTCCTTGGCATGAAACTATCTCAATTTCACAGTAAATTGTAGCACTGAACTTACTAAAACCCACTAAAAGCCCTTTCCCTGTGAATTAATATCATACCCTTTTCTGATAAACAGCATTAAAAATGTATGTAATCCTAAACCATGTGTGTTTCTTGCCTGGTAGGACCATAGCATGGTTAGAAATCACTTGAAGTTCTGTGTTTTGTGAACATATTTCATCAAATAGTGTGAGGTCTTCCTGACAGCAGAATTCTTCACAGCTGAGTCAGGATGAGTCTGGACTAGTACTAAAATACAGATGACATTCAGTATTTTTATGGGAAAATACATAGCAATCTAATCTGGAGTACAGAGGAAAATTAGTTAACACAGCAATTTAATTTAATTTAGTACAGCAATATACGTTGATTTCTCTTATTAGCTTTCTGACACCTAGAAACTGTATGTTTTAGCTAAATGACAGTACTCAGCCTAAACAGGCCAGCTATTCAAATACCAGAGAAATGGAATAACTTTTATTTTAGATCTGCATCTTAGATAGAGAGGCAGAGATGGTGTTTTCCACAGCAAACAGCTTTTCCTTTTGGATTTTTTTCTGTGTAAAAAAATACATGAAACAAAGACAATCCTTTCAATTTTCTGCTATGGTTCTTATGAAGACTTGTAATCAGAGTATGGACCAGAAGCAGTCACAAAATTATCTGCATTTCTCTGTTTAAAAAAGCCAAAAAACAAATAGCAACGCTACCCCCACACCAACCTCCAGGTTTCAGAAGGTGGAAACACAGATTCTGTCCTGAAAATTCTTTTAAGGGAAGAACCAATCTTGCTTTAAAATAGGTTACTATAGCTTGGCAACAGCAATAATCAGAGGTTCAATTCTGAACTGACATGCACACACAGGAGAATTTACATGTCCCTGCATTTTCTGAAAATGACAGTGAACGACTGTAGAGGACCATAACTGGCCAATTTAATATCTAGCTAGCCTTATAAGAATATAAAAGACAAAATGATTTAGTACTGAAATGTGGTTCTGTAGCAATTGCCCAGAAATTCACTGTATTGCAAATACAAGCCCACCAAGTATTTCACTTAAAACAGGTGGGCTATAAAAGCAGAACAGCCTGGTGTATTATTGCACAAAACCTCTTTTGAGTTCATTGAGTTGAAGTATCTCTGGACCTACAACTGTTCTCATTAAAGATTTTCCAGTAAACTCAATAGATCTTTTCTGAGCTAATAAAAAGATGTTCTGAAAAAATAATACACAATGAAGTTGGCATTTTTTCTCATCTCCTCTTTGTTGTTTTCCTGCTGCCTTTCATATAGGGTCCCCCTCTAAGCAACACAGAGTTGGTGAGGATTTTCTGCAGAAATATTTTTCCACATTGAAATAAATGTTTAAGGAAAGTGACCCTGGAAGCATCTCTCTTTGCTGACCATGGAGGGAGTTAAGATAACCGGCTTAAACACAAGACACAGACAGAAATTCAGTTCCAGATTCTTGTGTTCCTGTTAGAGTTAATGAAAATTGACAGCTCCATTCAGTTGCCCCAGCTTAGCACCCAGTGCCTTTTAAAATGACCTAGGTAAGACGCTTTGCCTGTCTGCTGGCTGCCTGGCCTGCACAGCATGGCTATCCCCTAAGGCCTGACCCATATTTGCAGTACCTGAGTAGATTCTTCCACCACCCTGAGTCCTCTGAAATAGCCTATTTTAAGCCCACCTTTGTTCATGTAACTGAATCGAGCCTCTACTAACCACAGTAAACAAAAGGTGAGACTCAGTCACCCAGGCTCAGGCTGTCAGTGCCACGTGAGATGGCCCACGGCACCCAAGGCTGTCACCGCTGGGGACTGGCAGATCGAGCCCATGATTTTCTGCAGAAGCAGCTGAAGCTGTGTAGAATAATTGAAAATGTCTAAGCAGAGAAAATGTTTACCATCTCAAAAGGTCTGTTCAGGCAGCTGAACTTTCCCCTTCCCTGGATCTCAAGAGCAGTTCAGCTGATGAAATTCTAGATACTGGGTTTAACACACTGTAACACCTGACTCAGATACGGAGAGTAGAGTAGGCACTTAAATACAGGTGTTGGAATACTGGGCTTGATCTGTAAATTCATTAATTTTAGATGGGATGTAGCTCACTGCGGTTGATTTATGCAGATGAAGTTATATATAAACCTTTGCTGATCTTGCAGCAATTGCCATGATTAGAATTTGCAAAGTATACACGTTTCCACTGTCAATTATAAAAAGAATACCTCACAAAATATGCACATTATTTAAGCACATTTTACTCTCTGGCATTGTGATAGTTCTGGGTTGTCAGCATTTCCCTTTATCTTTTATAAATCTGAAATTTCTCAGTGAGGTTTTCAGCATTATAGTAACTTTGTTTTCAAGTTAAATTACACCCTGCTTTGCTTGTCATTGGCCTAAATACATTTTTAACCAAACATTGTAAATCAGGGAAAACATTTTAACCTCAGGCAGTTTAATTCATCAAGACACATTTTTGGCATAACAAAACAATTTGGGCTAGAACCAGAAATTTGGCATCACAATTTTAGTTACTCCTAAAGATTGGATTAGGCTGAATGATTCTTTTAGAAGCTGTGAGCCAAAAAATTTTTTTTTCCACTTGGGTTGAAACTATCTGGAAGGTTAGCTTCTGGGTTTTTTTTTTCTTTCCAAAATCAAAGTTAGTAATTTGAAAGCCTAAAAATTCAAACCCCTATCACTTGTTAAAAATAATTATGGTAACTTCAGATCCTTTTTCATTTCATTGATTAATTTTGGTTTCCGCTCTTATTTCTGTGCCTGATGGTGCCTTAGCTGTACAGACACACACCAGTGGGGTACACACTAATCACTCCTCACCAGGTTAGGAATTCAATGAAAAAAACAAAGACTGTTATAGATGTTGGAATGGGAAAACTAGAAAATTAATCTTTGTTAACTGCTTGTAGATATAAAGAAAAGGTCCAGGATATAAGTACCAGTCACATTCCTCAGCCATAATAAGGACTTTGTTTGCAGGGTTATAGAAAGAAACATCTCAGGTCTCTTGCTCTTGGATGAGCTGGGTTAGGATCCTGACTACCTTCCCTCATTAGGATGTACAGCAGATGCGATACGTTAACTTAATTGTTGCAGCAAAGCACAGAAAGGTACCGTGGGGAGAACTGTTGTCTTTTTCCCTCCTCATTTCTTAGGAAAAAAGTAATGTTTTGACTGGACCAAAATAATTACCTCTGGAAATTATGTCCTGAATTCTACATATTTTCTATTTTAATTCTTACTGTGTTGCTTCGGGTGAGCCACCAGTGTGACACAACTTTACATGTAACCAATAAAACAAAACTGACCCAAGCAAGGACTCCATACCCACAGCTGTATAATCCTGTGTCTGTGCTTGGATGGCCAACAAGAGTTGTCATGGGGTCCTGAGACACTTTCTGTTTCTGCAGTTTATTCAACAGTGGATGAGAAGAAAAGTCTCAGTGCTTACTGAAGCCCTGAAGGAAGTTCATAACAAGAATTGCTGATCTCCTTGGAAAGGATGTGACTGCAAGTTCTGGGGAGCATCTCCTGTCATATATGAAATTAGGTAATTGGCTTTTGCATATAAAAATCATCGTATGACCAAGTTAATAGTTATTAAAGTTGATAAGATAGTTAAATTGTTAAATACCTTTTAATTGTGAAATTCCCATTGTTCTCTGTGGACCAATGTCCCTCCCCAGCAAATGATCCATTGGTGAAAGGAACTTGTGATGTACCTTGAAATTCACCAATCACCTTGTGCCATGGGGGTGGGACAGTGGGGAACTCTGGGAAGGGCCAAGAGGGTATAAAAGTAGTATCCCAGAGCCCCTCCTTTTATTCCTCCACGTGGCAAAGCTGGTGAGTACATCTCCCTGTATCTGCTCCCCAGAGCTGGGTAAAGGTGGGGGGAGGGGACTTAGGCCTATCTCTGTTCAGAGACCTTTTTTTATTTTAAGAGAATTTTGCCTCAGATTGGCTGAGGTAAATCCAGCGCTGAAGATTTCTGCCGTGGGTACATAGCCAGTTTGGCACCAAGAGTCTCTGATCCTGCGATCCCAGGGGTTTTATATTATTTTAAATTAAAAATTTGGATGCTGTTATTTTTCCAAATTATTTTTCTTGTAATAAACAAATTTTTTTAAATTAAAAGAAGAGTTGTTCTTATTCCTGACATCTCCCTGTGCATGGCTTCCCGTGACTGGGGTCAGGGTTCCCCATCACCAGATGCTCTCTTTCCATGCTGCCTCCTGGAACTGCCCTCAGCTCTCATCCACATCCAGCTCACCACCAGGAACTTCTGGCAACCTGGGTTTCAGGGGCACCAGGTTGCTACAAAACAGATAACTTTTTGTAAACAGAACTGGTTTTGTCCTGAAAGAATTGCACTTTCAGCATTAAAAACATACTTCCAGTATGCATGGATAGTCATATTCCCTAAATGGGATAAATGGCAGCTGGCTCCTTTGCTTAAGCACTGCTTTGGTTCACCACTGGTTGGAAGAGACAGAAACTTTGCAGGAGAACCATGCTGTCATGAGAAGTTCAGTAGTTTTGCTTCTGAACCCAAACTCCTCCTCAGTATATGTATTTATTGTCTGTGATAAGCAACTGTATCACGTCTGCTGAAGACCTGAAACAGTTTGTAAATAACAGTCTAGCCATATCAGCTTCATGTATGGGAGGCTGAGACACATAATTTTTCAATTACTGTATGCCACAATGAATTATGTGTCAATTTTGTCTTCTAGAAAGCTGTTTTCATAATATGGAGGGAAACCTATCCAACAAAAATCACTACAGTATTGTAGCAATGGCACTCTTCAGCCAGTGAATCTAATCAGAAACCTATCAATTTTGAAATTCCCCTGAAAAGTCCGTATCAAGCATTACGTGTCACATTCTAGGCTACCTTAATACAGCTGTAATTTTCCTCCGACTCCTGGGGAATTTTCATAAGCACCAGGAAACTCTTGGCTCAACCCTATTTTCTTCATTCCAAGATTTAGTCTGGGTCTTACTGAAATTACCCAGAATGTTTGCATCAGTAAGGCAGGAAACATTTCATGCTATCCCCACAAACTATGCGATAGGGAAATTTGTCAGCCAGGCTTTCCAGGAACGATTGCATTGATTTATCTTCAGCGCAATATGTCTCAACAAGATTTCTCCAAACACTTCATTCTTAAGGCTATTTCCCTTTAAGATACTCCTGACATCTGCAGCTTTTATAGCTTGAAGCACTAGAAGGCTGCTCCTCAGATGGTCGTTACACCACAAACAGTCATGGTTTTGACGTGAGCAAAGTCATGGGCTACACACTGTGAAGTCCCAAATCTCTCCATCAGAGACTGGAATTCTACTTTTGGAGTATAATTCTTCTGATTTTCTCTAACACTTTCTTGTTTTATTTTGCTTAGTTTCTTGTTATACATTTAGGAGCCCAAAAGGGGCTCTTTATCCTTTCCCATGAGCTCCCTACACGTCACACTTGTGAGTGCATTCTCTCCTGTGGCTGTCCTCCCAAAAACTTCTCTGCTGTGGCAGCTGGTTTTGTTATGTATGGAGGAAAAAAATAACAATATCTCCTGGGCCCCTCGACTCCAGGGTAAATCTTGCATGGCAGCCCCAGCCACTGCTTGTCCAGGAGAGCTGTGGCAGGAGAGATAAGAAAGTCATGCGGACTCTGTGGAAAGCCTTCTTGGGAGGCAGGGGCCTCCATAAAAGTGGAGCTCTAAGCACCAGGAGGAAAGTGCCTGGGATATGTCCCATGCAGACCAACCAAAAAACCAAGGACATATCCTAATTCCACATAAAGTTCAGCCCTTTTTCCGTTACAGATTTTACAGCTTGAAATGGTTCCCCTTTTAATCCGGAGTCTCTTCAGTAAGACCATAGTGGAATTCATCCTGAGCTGCGAAGGGAGAGCTTTCGAAAACTCAGGCTTGGCAGCTTCATCTGGAAAAGCTTTACTGCTGCCATAATGCCCTGGGAGAATGACAGAGAAAAAGTAGGCTGTTAAAAATTAAAAGGATTAATAATGTAAACAAGCTGATTAAATTCTGCAACCTCTTCAACTTCATGACTCTAGGGTGGCTTATGTCCCATTAAAATGAATGGATTCTACAAGCTTGGAGAAGGAAATTAGAGTTGGCTAACAAAAAACCCAAGCAGTTTACAGTAAAATAAGGCACAAACATCTGACGAGAAATTGATGCTAATTTTATGCATCTGGTCTACCATTGTGGTGATCTACCTCATAATTTCATGGGGTAAAATACGATAAGTGATTACAGACAAGGCTTTACAGAATGCAGGTAATTTTTTCCTACCTAGTTATCTGATCCTGTTTAAAGCAGATTTGAATGATACCATGCCTGAAGCGTTTTCCAGGGTAATTGTATCCATCCCAGTCTAAAAAACATTAAGATATAGTAAGACAAAATTCCTATTCTGTCCTATTTCAAAATTCCTGAGTCGGAAAATGTCCTTAAATTAAGGAAAGTATGAAGGACAAAACTTTTTTCAGCCGCTCCTTTATAGCATGGGCTTATTTTCATGAAGATTAATGGGTATGACTACACAAAATAAGGTAGAAGAGAGAGAGTAAATATAAACTATTAAAGATGCCACAGGTTATCATTTTCACATGTATGAACTTAAAAGAGGCACAGGATATTTTGTGCCTCTGTCCTTTGCCAAATGTTTTGTCAGGTTGGAAAGCCTTATCTTCTCTGTGGTGTCCCAAAGTACCTACAAAATGTCAATGCCATGCCTGCTGTGTCTGCCTCTGCAAGCACAGACTCAGCTGGAGAGATGTCTTTTGTGTCATCTTTAACATGTTTGATAAGCCCTGTGGATGACAATATAATGAAAACACCTGGTCACAGGTTTGCTTGGGATCCTTGAGGTTCAGAGGAGCTCTGTTGCAAGAGGACACCTGAGCCAGTAAAGGCAGATGGCCGTATTGTCTAAGGCAAGAGGTGCAGGTGATGGGATGTCATACTCTGAGTGTGCCAAAATGGAGTATGTGTACCCATGGTAGTGGAATAAGGGAAAGGGAACTTTTCTTTTCCTCAGGAAAATGTGGGGGAAATCATCACTGAAAGAAATCTCTGCAAGTCTTGAGCAGTGTCATTATTTCAGAATTACAGAATAACAGAATATTCTGAGTTGGAAGGGGCCCAAGAGGATCATTGTAACAGCAGAAGAGGTGATGCAGAGTAGAAATGTACCTACAGATTTACACCAACCTATTGAACACAACTCTAGAGACTCACACCTGTGTTGGAGAAGTGCACACTTTGCTGTGAAAAAAGAATGATAGAGTTACTGCTTTGGAGGGTTTGAATCAGAGAGGAACATGATGCAATGAACTAAAATATCTCATGAAATTGTCAGTCTTGTTTTCTTCCAATACCATGAATACACAGGGTATCTCCTCTCTCACAGACAGGAGAACTGAGAAGGGTTGAAATACTCCAATAAGAATCAAAGCAGCAGAGATACTTCAACAAGTTCAGTCCCCTGTCACTGCTGGCAGTCACATCATGTAACCCCATAGGTTTATAACTGATCAAGCTCTATTTTTCAGCTAATTAGATTTTTTTTGCCTTAATGCCTCCAAGTAGAAAGTTATTATGAATCTTCACTGTAATAATGTCTAGAAGTCTTCTAATTATCACTGTAAGCTTCTTTACAGCCAGGTTATCTAAGTTCTTTAACCCAAATAACACTTTTCTCCACCATGGGATTTCCTTGGTTAATACATTTATAAAGACAAACCATAGCTCTTTTCATACATTAATGGGAACCTAAATAAACCAATTAATTTGCTTATTTGTTTTCTTACTACTTACAAATGCTATTCTTAACAAGTGGGAGTGGAAATGTGAGAGCTGGGGATCTGGGGACACTGTCTGCTTTAAACTTGGTATGAGTCACAGGGTTAAACCTCTGCTCATCACTCAGAAGAGAAGCCCCTCTGGGATCCTCCCTTTCTAAACTTGCAGAGTTAAATAGTTCAGACAAAACTCTGATTTCCAATTGACTGAATTGCACTAGATGCCTTTGATATAAATAAATAGTGCCTTTGATATAAATTAACAATGAGCCAGCCAGTGTAACTGTCATTTTAAACTCATGGGAATGAGTTTTTATACATGTACTGTACTTTTTGTCATGGATTTCATTTCTCAGTCGAGTTTGTTTGATCTTCATTTACTTGCAAGAATAGAGGGAACAGAAACCTGAACTGTTTTTCCTATTCAGTGTTTAAAATATTTCTATAATTTCGAGCACATAAGACACAATATCATATTGTTAACATGTGCTCTTATAAATTCTTTGAAAAGCAACCTAAGCGGCAGTGTTTAGACATTATTTACATAGAGACAACCTTTGATATAACAAAGTACACTGAAAGTAAGATGAAAGGAAATAAAATCAAACTGTAAGTACAATACAGAATAGAGGTGAGTTCACCAGAAAAGGTGAACTCTGAGGCAGTTATTTAGAATAATGGGAGTTTCTACAGCAGCAACAATTTTAAAATTAAAACTGCATGCTCTTCTGAAATGTATGCATCATCTTAGAGAAGAAATTAACTCAGTGAAGTATTTAGGTTACATTAGGTGTTCACAGTAATCCTGTCTGTCAATAGGTTTTTTTTTAATTACTGGATAAATTGTAGGTTATATACATTTTGAATATCATTCAGACTGCTCTAGCCTAAAGCTGCTAAACATAAGGTAAGTCTTCTGCAAAGAGTGGAATATGGTAGCTACTTACTCTAATAAGAAGTTGGAGTGGCATAAATAAAAGCTTATATTCAAAGAAATAGCTATGATTCCTTTTAATGACCATTTCCCTCTTAAGATTAGCAATTTCTCTGGAATAATGAATACAGAAGGTAAAGAATTCACTGTTATGGGTGGCTAGGGGAACTGTTAACACAGCTCCCATCTGTGCTTAAAGGAGCAATTCCTGGAATTGAAAATCCTTTTGAAACCTCTCCATAGGTGTCAAGGATGCTGGGAGATGCTGACTGGAAGCTTTCTACTACACAAATTTGGAACAAAATGCCGATAAAGTGACAGGTTTGTACTGATTACAAACACACCCCAGTACACCCGACCTGCCCTTTCATGTTCAACATGAACAAAGTATTGCCATATTTTAAGCAAGATTCATTCCAAGAAAACACGTGGTAATTCTAAGCAGATGCTGCCCTTCAGTCACCAAAGCCATTGAAGAAACACTGTTTGGAAGAAGCTTCTGGAGCCACTTAGCTCAAATAGCTGGGCTGCTGTCAGTAATCAGACCTGGCATTGTCACATCTCTCTGGAGAGGGATTTACTGCAGTGTCTCTCTGCACCTGTTCCAGCATTGTACTGCCCTCCTACACTTTTCATCCATCCTGCCCTCCAGAGTTTTCAGACATCCAAAGCAAACTCCCACTCTGTGGATACTGTCCTCTGTTTTAACTTAAGTCAAGAGGTCTTAGGTCCATCATCTTTGTAGCAAGCTTTCTTTAGCAGGATTGCCCTTTTGGCAAGTTTTGATTTGGTTTGCTCTGCACTTACAGTCATGTAGCTTTCTCTACCTGTTTATTGTCTCCCACTCATTAGTTATGTTCCCTGACAGTTCTATAATCCAAAATCTACAGCCATTTTAGTATTCTCTGATGAAGAAAAGCATTGCATTTACCCTTATCTTGTAATATTTCTAAGTTGTAATTCTCTGTTTTGCTTGACTTACGAAGCATTTGAGGGAATGACTCAAAGTTCACTGAAATCTTGTGGGAAATTTCTCAAAAAGACTTGTTTTTTCAGCTTCAGGTGAGTGATTCAGACCTTCTTCAATGTAACAATCATTCGAGAGCTAAAAGCGCAGTATGACTGCACACCAGTGAAGTTCCCCACACGTATAGCATGAGGCTTAGCAACCCAAACTAGTGTAAGGGTAAGGATGTCTTGCTCCTCTGTCCAACTTATTGTGAATGCAGACCTTTCCTATTTCTCAAGCAAGCATAGGATGGACTGAAGGGGAGCAAAATATGATAAATTTTCTCTTTAGCATAATGGTGATGGAGTTTTTGACAAAAAGTATTAGCGAGTTCCATGTTTCTCTTCTGCAAGACACGGAGAGAGGAACATAAGACAAAACTTTTACTAAGTGTTACTTCATGGACAAGGTACATTCTTTTGAAGTATCGATGCTCTTTTAGAGCATCTGCTCTTCAAAGGAAAAAAATGACAACTGGTTTGAATAGGAAACCTTAAGCCCTAAGCATAATAGATAAAGAATGTGAATGCCTTTTGATGTAACCAGAAGTCTTTGATGTATTTATAAAATCTTGCAACTCATCTTGTATTTTCATCCAGTTAATATATGGATTAAAATAATTAGTTATAACTAACACATTTTACAATGTTTTAAAGCTGTTCTCCTGGATCTTCCTTTTTCTTCCTTCACTGCTAGTTTTGGAAGCCGTATCACTGGTTTCTATAGTTAAAGGCAGATGTGTTGATACAAAAATGCTTAATGACCCAAATAAAACTTCCTTAATACAAATGGAAATTAGAAGCAGAGTCTGCGATGGATAAGGGAAACCAGGCTGTTGCTATGCGGCTGGTTTCATTTATAAAGTTGACATTTCCCTTGCTTAGCTGAGAAAGAGCCAAACTGTACTTTCATTTCACGATTGTATAATCCACACTAGCTCCACTGAGATCAGTGAATTTATTCTCAATTTATCTCTTGGGGAGCAGTATTTGGCCTTCATTAGAGTAGGACTTCATTTGCCACCTTATAGGATTAATGTGTTGGAAAAATTTAAGAAACACCTATGCTGAAGTATTTGTTCTGTAGAGGTACCAGTGTTACTCAAGCCTTCTTATTCCTTTCCAATGATTGCCTTCTATGAAGAAAAAAACTTTCTTCTGGCTTTTGGGAGTTTTGTTGAACCAGAACTCTCCACCGCTCCTGTCATGCAAGCTGAGAATAATGCCTTCCCAGAAGCCCTGGTTTAATAGCTCCAAACTTGTCTGGTGCTCCCACTTCATGAAAAGCGTGGTACTCAGAAATTTTCAAGAGCTCTTTTGGCTCTTTGGCCACTTATGACTTTATTTTTCACAATAAAACCAGTTGTTTTCGAATCAGTGGAGTGTAATTGCATGTGGTAAGGGAACATTCACATCTCCTCTGCTATAATGAATGTGTCCCAGGGCTATGCTATCTATCTGCCCTTTCAAACTGCCTGTTTAATTTCCCTTGCAGCAACCCTGCACCTGCTGCTCATTTCACCATGGGGACACATCGTGAATTTTCCTAATAATATTCATGCATCTGTCCTGCACACTTTCTTACATTAATATCTCTGTTACTTTCCTTCAATCAACCTACCTTTTTGTTCCTATGACCTTTTATGAATAAGTAGGGACTTAGCGCTATGTGAAATTTTATCACAAGTGCCACCTGGTCTTCAGACTTGTCTACGTAACCAAATAGCAGATATGATATACCAAACATTGAAAGAATGAGAGAAAGTCTCCTGGTTTTTAGTTCATCTATTTTACACTTTCAAAGAAGGTTTTCATTGTAAAATTATAGTATCATAGAA
Organism: Oriolus oriolus; assembly: GCA_013400235.1. Classification (NCBI taxonomy): domain Eukaryota; kingdom Metazoa; phylum Chordata; class Aves; order Passeriformes; family Corvidae; genus Oriolus; species Oriolus oriolus. Next base: position 196,583 of record VXBT01011976.1, read on the forward strand.
TAGAATCATAGAATCATCAGGGTTGGAAAAGGTCTCTAAGATCATAGAGCCCAACTTTTGACCAAACACCACTGTCAACTAAATGATAGCACTAAGTGCCACAGTTTCTTGAATGCTTCCAGGGATGGTGACTCTACGACCTCTCTGGGCAGTTCCAATGATTAAACACACTTTCAGTGAAGAAATTTTTCCTAGTATCTAATCTAAACCTCCCCTGGCACAGTTTGAGGCTGCTTCTTCTTGTCCTGTCTCTAGTTGCCTGGGAGAAGAGGCCAACCCCCATCTTGCTCTATTCTCCTTTCAGGTGGTTGTAGAGAGTGACAAGGTCACCCCTGAGCTGCCTTCTCTGCAGGCTAAACACCCCCAGCTCCCTCAGCTGCTCCTCATAGGATTTGTGTTTCAGACCCTTCACCAGCTCCATTGTCCTTCTCTGGACATGTTCCAGTGCCTCAATGCCTTTCTTGTAGTGGACAAAGGACTCAAAGTGTGGCCTCAGCAGTGCTGAGTACAGAGGGACAATCACTGGCCCTAGTCCTGGTGGCCACACTATTTTTGGTACTGGCCAGGATACCACTGGCCTTCTTGACCACACTTCTGGCTCATGTTCAGCTGCCTGTCAACCAACACCCCCAGGTCCTTTTCCTCTGGGCAGCTTTCCAGCCACTCTTCCCCCAGCCTGTAGCCATACCTGGGGTTATTGTGACCAAAGTGCAGCACTCGTCACTTTGCCTTGAACTTCATGCAACTGGTCTTGGACTGGTTTTTAACCCAGCAAAGAATGCACCCGACCATGGGCTGCAAGTTTCTCAAGGAGAATGACCTGACAGACAGTATTGAAGACTTTATTGAAGTCCAGGTAGACAACGTCCACAGCCTTCCCTCCATCCACCAGGAAGGTCACATCGTCATAAAAGGAGATCAGGTTAGTCAAGCCTTTCCTAAAGGACCTGCCTGTCCTAAACTTCTGCTGGCTGGGCCTGATCCCCTGGTTGTCCTGTATGTCCCATGTGATGGCACTCAAGATGAGCTGCTCCATAATCTTCCCTGCACCAAGGCCAGGCTGGCAGGCCTGTAATTACCCAGATCCTCCTTCTGACTCTTCTTGTGGATGGTTGTCACACTGGCCAACCTCCAGTCATCTGGGACCTCCCCAGAGAGCCAGGACTGACAATAAATGATGGAGAGTGACTTGGTGAGTTCTGCCAACTCCCTCAATACCCTCAGGTGGATCTCATCAGGCCCCATAGATTTGGGAGGGACTAAGTGGCTCAGTAGGTCACCAACTACATCCTTCTGGAATACAGGGGGTCTATTCTGCTCCCCATCCCTGTCTACCAGCCCTGAGTGAGGATAACCAGTCTTCCTATTAAAGACTGAGGTAAAGAAGGCAGAAAGTACCTCAGCCTTCTCCTCATCCTGGGTTACAATATTCCCCTCTGCATCAATAAGGGATGGAGATTTTCCTTGGCCTTCTTTTTGTTGTTGATGTATTTATAAAAACCACTTTTTATTATCTTTCACAGCAGCGGCCAGACTGAGTTCTATGAGCTTTCGCCTTTCTAATTTTCTCTCTACATGACTTAACAACATCCTGGTATTCTTCCTCAGTTGCCTGCCCTGTCTTCCAAAGGTCATAAACTCTCTTTTTTTCTCCTGAGTTCCAGTGAAAGCTCCCTGTTCAGCCAGGCCAGTCCTTCCCTGCCAGCTCACCTTTCAGCACACAGGAGTGACCTGCTCCTGCGCTTTTAAGACTCCCATCTTAAATTATGTCCAGCCTTCCTGGACCTCTTTGTTTTCAACGGCTGTTTCCCGAGGGAGTCTGAACCAGTGTTCTGAGTAGGTCACAGTCCACTCTCCAGAAGCCCAAGCCGCTTCCTTACTTCACCAAGAACTGAAAACTCTATGATCTCATGATCCCTATGCCCAAGACAACCTCTGACCACCAGGTCTGCCACCAGAGCTTCTCTGTTTGTAAACAGCAGGTCTAGCAGGACACTAGTCCTGACAGACTTGCTTACCATCTGGGTAAGGAAGTTATCTTCCACACACTCCAGGAATCTCCTAGACTGCCCTCTTCCTGCTGAGCTGAGTTTCTAGCAAACATCCAGCCAGTTAAAATCTCCCACAACAGCAGCTAGCAACTGTGAAATGTCACTCTTATAAAATATTCATCTGCCTCCTCATCCTGGCTGGGATTCTGTAACAGACTCCTGCCAGGATGTGCACCTCATCATCCTTCCCCTGATCCTTACCCACAGGCACTCAGCCTTGTCATCCCGGAGTTCTATGCAGTCCAAACACTCCCTAGTGTACAGAGCCAACCCACCACCTCTCCTTCCTCGCCTGTCCCTTCTGGAGAGCTTATAACCATCTGTTGCAACACTCCAGTCATGAGGTCATCCCACACGTTCCGTGTTGGCAGCTACTTCCCAGCTTTCCCGCTGCACAATCGTCTCCAGCCCCTCCTGTTTGTTTCCCGTACTGCACGCACTGGTGTAGATGCACTTCAGCAGGGCTGTGGGTTTCACTCCCAGTGATGGCATGCCACCCCCAGGATCATCTCTAGCAAGCATGGTCTTATCCCCTTTCTCCTTCAAACCTAGTTTAAAGCCCTCTCAATCAGTCCTCACAACTCATGGGCTGGATTCCTTTTTTCCCTGTCTACAGGAGAACCCCATCTGCCTCCAGCAGGCCTGGTGCCCTGTAAACCGACCCTTGATTGAAAAAGCCAAAATTCCAAACATGACACCAGCCTTTAAACCACCTGTTGATCAGGTGTGTTCTCCTGTTCCTTTCAGCATTCTTCTCTGCTACTGAAGGGTTTGAGGAAAATATTACCTGTGCTGCTGTCCCTTCACCAATCATCCCAGTGCCCCAAAGTCCTTTCTAATTGTCCTAGGACTTCTCTCAACCTCATCACTGTTGACCTGGACAATCAGAAGTGGGTAATACTCAAAGAACCAAATCAGTCCAGGGAGTCTCCTAAAAGTATCTCTTACCTGAGCTCCAGGGAGGCAGCAGAGTTCCCTGTGCAATGGGTCTGGTTGGCATAGGCAACTCTCAGTTCCCCTCAGAAGGGATTCACCTACAACTACCCCTCTTTCTTAACAGACATTGCTGTAATGCCTCTGGTTGACTGAGTTGCTCTGGGCAGCGCCCCCAGGCAGACCCTCCGGAGCCTCGAGTTCCAGAACCTCATCCAGACTACATAAGGCACCTGGGAAGGGGAGGGAGGTTGGGAAGGGATCCTCCAGCTACCCCAAGCAGGGACCCCTGTTTCCACTCTCCCTCCCCCCCACCCCATCTTCCACTCCCCTCCTTCTCCCTGATGGCAAGAGGGTCAGGTTTCCTCTGACTCTTCCTGAGCTTCCATCCACTGCATTTCTTTCAAGAGCAGAAGGGTGTGGCTCCACCAGTCTATAGCTCTCTCACATGTGGTTTAGGAAAAAATGTCAGCAAAATGCTCTTTCTGCTTCATGCTTCTGTCTTACTGTCCTCTCATCACTCCTTTTTTTGCAGGTCAGTGCAATTCCCCCAGCTGAATTATTATCTGTCTTTACTGCTAAGTAACATTTCTGCTCTTTTGCTTGATTTATTTTGTTAGAACTCCACAGGTGATGTCACCACGGCTCTTTTCCAGTGATGTACTGGACAGCGTGGAGGCTGGATTCAGCCTGGGATTAAGACCTGTGAATTGTGGTGACTATGTTTGAGCCATGGAAAAAAATCAGTTGCTAACTTCAGCCTGAAGGTGGGTGCCTCGTGCCAACTGAGACATGCCAGTGCATGCATCATAGCCATAAAGGAACAGCAGGCATGACACAGATGCCATGGGAAAACTTCTGGAGAAGCAGGCCTGAGCAGAAGGCCCTACAACACCAAAAAACAATGTTTAAACATCTACCCACAGGAAATTGTATTCGTGTTGCTAATACTAGTTCTTTTTTGATGCCCTAATCTTGATATGCATCCTGTTGTATGTCAGTCAGGAGGGGTCAGTCCCACATGCTTTATTCAGGCAAGAACTACTCTGTTGGTGGATGGGCTTTTGCCTGAACAGCGCCTATTGGGTTGGATTTATAAGGATGTGTGCAATTATTTTTTATGCATGATGTACTTTAAATATTTTTTAGAATATCCTCTTTTAAAAACACTTAGTCATTTTTCCTAAAACAAAAAACCCAAAAAAACTAACCAAACAAACAAAAAGCAACAAACAAAAAAAAACCCCCTGAAATCTGCCAGATTTGAAGGATTTTATTTCCATTCTCATACAGTAACTTTCAATTTTTGCTTCCTAAGTCTAGCACATAGGTTTCATATTATTTTCCTTTGAATTGCTCCCAGATACATAAAGGGCCCTATTTTTACTTTTCTTGAATATATGTCATGAGCAACAGATTTTGCTCAGCAGTTTTTTCCATTAGGTCTCATAATCACACATTTTGTGTGGAAATTCTGCATCATTATAGGTCAGATCTCTGCTGTGATCAGAGAATCAGCACAACTCATATATATGAGAAGGGTAGTATCCAAGATTTGAGTGGTACACGATGTTTCAGCTGATTCTTTTCAGACCTGGCCTGGACCCTCTTTTTATTGCAGCTGGCTTCTTGCCTTTAGCCTACATTAGAAAAGGTTCTGCTGTTCCTTGATTGTGGAGAATGATCTAAAAAGAGTCTCCAAACTGGTGTCTATCACACTGCATTAAGACGTCTTCTCCCAGATTGCACCCCTTCAATAGCAAATAATAGCAAATGAGAAACAGAATCTGGAACAGACTCATTCAAACTGTTCAGATCCCCCATCCCCCATCTCTACCCACTCGGCAAGAACAAGACTTCATGGATTGTCACAGGATCTCCAGCTCTGGAGTCTCTGCTTGACTTCGTAACACTTGAGGCTGAGAAGCTACACTGATGGACAAGGTCCTAATGTTTGAGTTTGTCTCTGGGAGACTTTTGTTTACTTTTGACCTTACAAGAATGAAATAGTCATAGTCTTTGACTTCTGATTTTTACCAGGAATCCTTCTCTCTCCTGGATTAAAAAAATAAATAAAAATGCCAGAGGCTTGGTTTTAATAAAGATATCTTATCTTGTCTTGGGTTTTCTCTATGAATGTGACTCTCCCAATTTTGCAAACTCCTCCTCAAATCTGCAGTGCTTCACTGAAACTGCATTATATTTCATCTCCTCAAGATATATAATGCTTTGAAAGAATGAGTAATGCAGAGAATTAAAAGCAAAAGCTACTTAATGAAATTGAGAGAGGTTATGAGTAATAAAAAAATACTGGCTTAAAGAAAAGGACTCCAAAGAGAGTAAGGCAAGGAATCAAGAAAATATAGTCCAGTGAAGCCCACCTTTTCAACCTTTAAATGTAATAGTTTCCCTCTTTAAACAAAAACAAAAAGCTAAAAAGGCAAATGCAAGAGGCCTCCTTTAAGGAGTTTAAAACGGGAAGTCATCAAATGGCAGGAAATGTGGAGGTTCAAATGAGTTGTTATGCCCCTGTCTGCTCTGCAGATTTAGAGGAAGGTTGTTTGATTCACTCTGGGTGATGCATGGGACAAACAAAATTCTCAGGAGGTTCAATAAGAAACTTTTATTTACAAACTTAAGAACATTAAGGTAGAATAAGATACTTAGCAAATTTTAAAACAATATCTAGACAAAGTAAGGCACTTCACTAAATTTAACTTAGCAAACTTAAATTTAGGCAACTTTAAATTATCCACACACAACAATGCACTTACTAAGACATTGACTGGAATTTTTTAGTCTGCCTTACAATATATTTTGAGAAGAAGACAGGAGAAGAAAAGAGAAAAAAAGGAAAAAGAAAGGATAAGAGTAGAAAATATCACCACCCATGGATCCAACAACAAGACTTGATGGTAGTAATTTAGATATCTGTTGGTCAAAGTGTTGTTTGCTCTCTTGATCCATCGGGGGTGGGGGAGGCCCACAGAGCAGCAAGTTCAGTGGGTTTATATACTCTTAGTTTTATGTGATAACGCCCAAGGACCCCCCCTGGGGAGTGCAACACTGTGTGTGGATCATGCCCAGTCCTCTGGTGGAAGGCCCCAGAGATGAGCCTGAGGGTGCTTTGGGAGTCTTTGATGGTGTATGACACCTTCTAAGACATGACAGCTGCCTCTCACACCAACATAGCTGAGCAAGTTATGCCCATGAGAAATGATGAACACCTCCGGTCCTATGTGTGAATGTCCGAATCCCCCCTGGGGGAAGAGGCAGTTTTACACCTGAGCCACTTGTATAAGGGGGACTTTAGCATGATAAAAAGCACTATCGAACCTCACAAGATCTGCTTCTTATTGGCCTCTATCTGGCTTCAAACCCAAGCTGTAGCTAAAGGTTGATTGCTGTCATCCTCCTTTGGTGCTCACGCCCTCTGCCTGCGTTGTTACTGTGAACATCATCAGCAAAGCGCTCTGCTGCTTTTGCAAATGGCTGATGGTTTGAGCCATTAACATTTCAGTCTCTCACAGGAATAAAGGCTTCCTGTGTCACTGAGTCTGATCCACTGCCATTTCAGCCAGTTTTTCTGGTAAACTGAGCAACCAGCTCAAACCATTTGAGCTTTTCATCCCTTCCCTCCTAAAGGAAGGCCACTGCAACATTGCTGATTTCCTGACCAAATTTCTCCAGATTAATACAAACCAATTAATTCTTTTTACAGCATTATTAATACACTCCAATATTCTCTTATATTAACCCATTAATACAAAGCAAACTTTTCTAAAAATGAGTAGTTCTAAATTTCTCCTTTATGAATACATTGTGATGACCATTAACTTTAAGTAGTAAGCCTTATCTTGCATGTAATGTACCAAAGATTAAGATTATTGCAACGTTTAATTAATTAATGCAAGATTTTAGAAGAAGGTAAAGTAAATTTAAGATAATGTATGATGCAAGTTTGGATAGTTTATGAAGTTTTCAGTGCCCATATTAGCTTCAGTTTCACCTCTGGCCTTCGGATTTCACTTTTCCAGCCTGTGCTGTACTCTCCCCATATTTGCTAAAATGAGGATGGCAGCATGTCACAGAGTGTCACCTGAGAGTAAGGGATTCAGGTCCTGTGATACCAACAGTCATACTTTAAATAGACTAGCAACAGGTGTTTATCACAAAAGCGTCGCGCCCTGAGTTCTTATGTGGAGGCATATGTTTCATATACAGTACCTGAAGTGTGTGTCATATTTCAAATAGCAGCACTGAAGGCTGCAGTATGTTAGAGCTTCTTTTATATAATCAGTTACTCTATGATCTCATACAAATTCAATCTGTGAAACATTTGCAGACCACAGTGTTTGTAAAAGTACTTGTACCCGAGGAACTGCAGTGAATACTCCCCAGTAAAAACCATGTAGCATCCTACTTGCATCATGGCACATAAACAGATTAATACACAGAAAAATTCAGTAGTGAGAAACTATCATTAATTTAATACTGATTATTAAAGTCTGAGTAGTTAAATAACTCTGAATATTTATATATTTCACAAATTAGGATAGGTTACTTCCTCACTCCTGAAAAATGCATTTACCCAAATGAAAATGTGAATGGAATAGGGGAAAACCTTTAATTTCCCGTAATTAAGGGAAAGTAAAGGAATTGAATTACTAAAATTAATCATATAAAATTTTAAATTAAAAAAAGGTAATTCAGGATCATCTTTTCCTGTGTTCATACCAAGTAAAACTTGGCTTGGCCAGTAGTTTCACAGAATGTACAAGTTTATGTGGACATTGAGATGTAACTCATGTTACCTAGCTTTTGGAGTTTACACCTTCCATCGTCAGCAGAGAGAAAGAAATGTTGTGGGCATGACTCTCAGCATTTTAGATGCCAGATTTAGCATGGAAAGAGTCCTGACCATGGGCTATAATGTGAAGTTAGGCCTCCAGCTCACAGGTAGATGCACACTGCACTGTGTTACCAACACAGACAGCAGGACTCAGCTGCTGAATGTAGGCATGCCATCTTGTTTTAGGCACTGTTGGGTCCTGCTACCCTACAAAGATGCTGAAAAGAAGAAAGGAGCTGGCCTGTGTCATGTCTACTGCTTCTGTGCACGTATCTTGGATAAACTATGTCATCTGATGCAGAACTGTGCACCTATGCATCAAAACAGCCTTCAAAGGTCCCCGGCACTGCCATCCAAGGGGCATATTATAATACAAACAAAAAAACATGGGAGAAAATTTGTGGGAAAGGGAAAGAAAAGAAAGAAAACGAAATTGAACTTCAAAAGTACCATATGCACTAAACATCTGCAAAAGGATTTCCTGTATACTTAAAAACCACAGTGATTTAATATGTCCTACATCTGGATGTCCAAATCTATATGCTGATTAACTTGGACTACAGTTTGAGCTCTTTAAATGAAAAAGCAGGTGTTTTCCAAAAAAGTGGGAATGTTCTTCAAGCCTAGTTGTAAACTCTCATGACTCACAGAAAGAATAAAAGATTCTTAATATCTTATAAAAACAAAAAAGGAAATCAAGAATATTTTAAACTGAAACACATGGCAATATTAGGCTTTGCCTGAATCAGTAATTATTACTGAAAGCAAATTATTACAAATGCATTTTCCTACAATGGATATGAAGGTTCATGTCTTAACAAAGGGGCGCAATGCAGCTACATTTGAAATTGTCTTTGTATTCAAAAAAATGTCAGTCTGCATGTAAATTTGTATAACATGAACATGATTTTTAAAGAGCTTGATTTTTGCGGGGGGAGGGAGGCTCTTTAATGGGCTGCATAATAAAAACACTAGGACATGGACTTTATGATAAAGGGCCAAGGCTACTTTCATATCTCTTTCTTATTAGAGAGTGAGGAGGGTGAAACAAAGGATTTAAAGGATTTTTCTTATCAAGACCTTTCAATTGTTGCTTCTCCATTTGGCCACGTGGGCATAGAACATTAAAAACATTGATCTTCTGTGGTAATGAAATCTGTCCCAGTGGGTTTGCACAGTTTACCTTGAGGCACTTGAACAATCTTCAGAAGTCACTTAAGACTCTCCAGTGATTAAACAGGAAAGCATACTTCAGCATACTCTGAACCATGCCCAAGGTAGACATCTAAAACCATCTTCTCACAAGTGGCCTGAACCATTATACACCTTCTTTCCATCTTGACCTACCCTGGGTTCATGGTTACAAATTATCTTGTATTGATTTATTCAGTGTCCTTCTGGTCATATTTGACTCCAGTTTCTACAATATCCTGTGGGCATAAGTTTCAAATTTTTTATTAAGTATTGTGTGAAGTAAATAACTGGTTTACTGTTAAGATTTTGATCTTGGCAAAATGGAGGTGTGATAAAACTAGACTTCAGCCTTCCTCACGTAATGTTAACTCTGTGCATTGAAGGGATTTTTTTACCCTTACAGAGAGGTATTCTGTTCGAGAAGATATCCATATGAACTGTCTTCAAAACTTAAAAATTAAATTACATAATTTTTCTTTTGCTTCTTCAGAACTCTCAAAATGAGCAGCTAAATGGACAGTGATTTTTCTTCTAAAATCTCCAAGAATTGTACAAAATTGGAACCTCCTAAGGCTGAAGTAACCTATTTTTCACTGTGTACAACCAAGCTGCATGAAACATAAGACTGCTGAGTTGCAGACAGTTTTCTTTATTACAAGGGTATACAGTGCCTACCACAAGGGAGACATAACTCCTGCCTCTTCCTCTGAGGCTTTTTTATTCTCCCTGAACAAATATGTTCTTGTCAGCACTGCATCTATGGTTTGGCTGGGTTTAATAGGATGGCTTCTGTATTCTTTCATTGGTTGGCCACTTGTGTTGGAATTAGCATTTGTCTAGTCATCGAAGACATAGTGTCAACATCTGGAAAACATTAATACATTGGGGACACTGAGTTTGTACTTTTTCTTGTGCTTATAAAATTGCCTATATTCCTTAACATCAACTTTTTTTGTTACACTTTTAACATTAATTTATGAAATGTACTGATAGTTTGATAATTTTTCTATTTTATCATTTTAGATATTCATAGGTGCAATGTTAGTTCAAAGAACATGCTTTCCTAGAATTTATTGCACCTACTGTTTCAATGATGGCTATGGAATTATTCTCAAAATAGATAGTTATAAACATTGTGGGCACAGGAAGTTTTCTGTGGCTGCCTACAAGAATCAGGAAAATTGCAATACATCACTCAAGAAACATGTGCAGACCAAGGACACCTATTTGACAGAGGGTGTTTCATGGCCTGAGTGTCATTGGTGGATCTCATGTCTGTCCCTACAGAAATCCTAGGTGGGATTTTACATCATTGAGTATTTTATGTCACATGAATAATTCCTTTGTCCATTCTTACTGTTCTATTGTCCACACCATTGGTTTTTTAGGTGTTTACACATTGATTTAATAATTTATGTACACTGTATAATTTTTTTATGGGTAGTGTGACCAGTTTCTTAACTCTTTCTTAGGAGAACTTAAATGTTAGTTACCTTTAAAATAACTGATCCTTCACATTTAGAACATTATAAAATCTTCTGGCAAACTTTATTTTGTGTAGTATATCATATTGAATGAGTCACTTACCATCTCTGTGATTTAGTTGCCTCACCTAAAAAACTAGGGACTGTAACCCCTACCAGTTTCATAGTGATAGGGTCACTTATGCAACATGCTGTACAGCTCTATAAATATATAAAATACATTGTGTGATTGACAGTCATTGCTATTAAAGACCCATGGTTTCAAAGCAGATCACTTTGAAGATTATATCTTTTCAAAGTGAGAGTTCATTGACATTAAAAATCTATTTCTCTGTCTCTGAATCATGCTGCATATGGTACTGAATTGTTCTTGAAGAGAGTTAAATTGCCTTAAACTATAGGGAACTTCAGTTTCAAAAGTAAAAAAGGGAATTTAACTAATGACTTGACAGAAAACTAAAGGAGACTGCAAAAAACTGATGCCTTCCTCCTGTTCCATTTGCTTTTAAACCTCATGTTTTCTTCAGCCTTCAGAAAAATGCACCTAAATCTTTCATAAAAAGCTCTGTACAATCAGAGTAAATCCTGCCATCATATGTTAAAATCTTTTTTCTTTAAGAAAGCAATGTATTTTTTAAATTTAAAAAGCTGAATAATAGAAGAAAGAATATAAGACTACATAAACTTTTTTTCACTGTAATTTCTTACTCCGCTCTAGCTCAGGGCCTCAAACAACAGAGTTTAAATTGTTTGTAACTGCCTATGATTCCATAACACTTGTTTTTAATAAAGATAAATTCTGCTTTGATTAAGAGATGTGAATACAATGTGAGTGTAGGCATGAAGCACTCCCACAGTTCCTCAGGAAGCTGTCCCACCATGTTGGCTGGCTGAAGGTGTCTCTGTCATGATCACACACAGCAGTCATGTGAAATTGGCCATAACAGGAAAGGACCTGCTGGGCAGAAATCTCTCTACATCTCCCTCCATCCAAAGAACCAAATAAAATCAAGCATTTGGATGTGCTGCTTACAAAAAAAAAAAAAGCCTTCTACAAAGCTCTACCCAGAAAATAAGCTCAGAGCCTTTACAAGCACTCTTTCCTTTTCTAATGCAATTACCTGCCTGACAGTAAAGAGTGATCCTCAGGATCACTGATTTCTCAAACCTTTACACCTTTGGGACTTTCTGGGTTGTGGGACATGTCAGTCTCAAGTCCTATACAAGAGGCAGCAGGCCAGAACTTATGGTGGATTTTAGGGTGTGTTGGGAAAAGAAGAAGACAAAATACCTCTGCTGTTTCATGGAGAAGGTGCTTTCCCTGCTGAATGATAGTAGGTGACAAAATCAGAGACAGACCAAATACCTTAAAGAAGCAAAACTCTAAAGAAACGAAAATAAAGAAAGGGTTCAATAATATGAAAAAGAAGTTTTCAGAGCTTTTGGAGTCTGATTTTACATCAGGGCTTCAGTAAAAGACAATGTCTTGGGCCGAGGGAATAGATGCCAATCTCAGGTGAAGGGGTAACATAAGGTCTCAGCTCAGAGTGGGCATCTGGTTATCCTTTTACAATTAGGTCACCATTTAGAGGACAAAGAAATGGTAATAATGAGTGAGTTTCTCTTGTCTGCTGAAGATATCTGTACAGATAATTAATGTCAAATGTCTAGTTTGAGTTTTGATCTAAAAAATTTAAATTCTGTTTGGAGCTGAGACTCCAATACAAATAACTGCATTGCCACCAAAATCATAAGCACCATAAAGCAGAAGTAAAATTCAGTGAGATATACGGTATGATTTAACTTGGTGCACTTAGAAGTGTAAAAAAAGAAAAAAAAAAACCAAAACCAAAACAAAACAAAAAAGCCAAGCAATCTACTTATAATATTTTACACTGATTTTTCCTAAGACACTGAAAGGCAGTAAGACTACATGACATTACAGATCAACAGAGGCTATTTTTGTGCATTCCGTCCACTCCTAATCTTACTCTAAAAGATCAGAGTGAATCATCCCAGGTTTCAGGAACATTAAATCTCCAGGACACTGGTGATTTCAAGAAGAGAGTAAAGAGTTAATCACAAAAATCAACACCGATATTCTGTGTTTCCTTCATTACCAGTTTCCAGCAGCAGAGTGTTGATTAGCATGCTCTCCTTCCCTCGTGGCTGCATCCAGCCACATATTGGTTCAGAACCAAGCAGACAAATTGACGTTAAGATTTTAAACCATTCTGTGCTTTATTTTCCTGTATTCTAAGGGGTCCAACTTTGATTCATATTACCACTACAATCTCCTGTAGTGGCAGTGCAACAGATGCTGACAGAATCTCAGCTGTCTTGGTCTGGCTCTGAAAGGCACTAATCCCATGACCACAGGACTCTGCTTCTCTCTCTTTGTCAAAGCAAGTATTTGGAGCTGCAGGGCTAACATTTTTGGTGCTGTCAGAAAGGAGCTTGTTACAAGCGCCCCATGGCTCACACAGTTCTTTGAGTGTGCCTTGTCAAAAAAACATACAACTTCTCCCAGTGTCAGCTGTGCCATGAGTCCTGTAGGTTAAAAAACATGTTGCAGGGTTTTGCTGAAGAAACAGAACTAGGCATGAAATGTCTCACTGACTTTTCTGGCTCAGGTCCAGCTTTAAATAGACAAATATATTTTGTATGCCCTTTGCTCTCAGCATCCTGCTTTCTCCTTTGACCCTCCATGGCAGTGTTTGTTATTTACACCCGAGTGATGGCTTTACTGAGTGGTAAAAAAGGGACATAGGAGGAATCTGCTGCTGCCGTGGGACTTGGCAGCCACTCACAGTCACTTGTCCCACTCACAGTGCAACAAACTCTCCATGTCCATTCTCATCGTAATGACAGCAGTCACCGGTGCTGTTTGCAGACTTTGCTTCACCAAACAACTTGGCTCAGCCTCCAGTAGCAGACAGTTCATGCTTCTCGGTTGTGTCAATACCTCAGTCTTGTGATGGCTGGAAAAAGGTCTCATAAAAAGCCAAGGTCAATTACAGAGCAGAGGCCTCCTCTTTCCCATCCCTGGCAGTCAGGGTATTAGTTCCTCTTTTTGTTTTCTTACTTAATTTTGAAAGGGAGAGTGTATGGGTGATAGGGAGATTGTATCACATTGTCTGGAGGAAGCAAATTCAGTACCTCAGATTTGGGAGACGTAAGGAAGAGGGAGATTATATAAAACATACAGCAAACTGCCTTTAGTGACCCTTTGCCTACCATCTCTTCCATGCTTCATCCCTTCAGAACGCAGTTCTGTTGTTTCCAGGTGCAGGAAACAAACTATTCTTAGATGCTGTGCAGTACTTCCTGGGTCCTCCATGTTTATCTATAGCTGTCCTGTTATCTTTGCTGATTGCAGAAACACAGCTCTGCTTGTTTACTGCCTGCTCGTAAGGAATTTCCCAGGCTGTTATTTTCAGGACTGATTTCTACCATCCTATTCTTTCTGTAATCAAGGCTGAGTTTGGTTGCTCCAGCTCACTCCAGATCATTAACAAATGGAGCTGCAATATTTTTAACGTGACATTCTGTGGAGCCTTCATGAGTATTCAGTCTGAAATACTGAAGGAGACTTTTTCTCTGGTGGTGGAACTGCCGGTGTAATGGTTGTAAGGGAGTTTGCATGTCATGGCATCCATCAGAGTTCTTGGGTATTTTACTTTATAGTTTGCAGAAATAATATAAAGCCTGATACAATATTTAAGAAAGTTTCTTTCTAAGACAATTGCAGAAAGTAGTGGTGTCTAAATATGCTCCAGCTTATTTAAAAATTGAAAACAAACCCATAGCTGCTTTTTTGCCTCTTCCCTCTCACTTTTTAGGCTGCCTCTGCACAAAGCATGAAGGTAACCCAAACCACAGAGTATTTAAATATTAATGTCAGCCCCTGCAAACAAGATGCTGAATTCCAAAAACCTAAGGCTTTTGTTTCCTGAACTAAAATTTTAAACATAATACTAAAAAAAACAAAAACAGGGGGAAAAAGCCAATAAAAACCACACACACGCACAAAAAACCCCCCAAAACCTCCAGTTATAGGTCATGTGCAATTACCTATAATGTCAGACAAAAAGCTGTTGAGAGAAACTTGTAGGCAGTGTGGGTTGTTGGAAAAGGAATCTCACTTAATGGAGGCCTGCAGCACAAATGTGTGAGACTCTTTCTGACAACCTTGAAGTGTTTGATAAGAAACATAAAATGCTTTTGCTCTGAGCTACTTCTCCAGCTCTCCACTAGTTCACCATGTAGTCAGTCCCCTGCATGAAAGCTCTGAAAATTATGCTATAAATGTCACCCTTTCAAAGGTCCCCTGCAGGCTACTTGGTTGCTCCCTCAGGATTTGAAAGCTGCGTAGCACAGAGGCCTCTATCCCCTTTCTGTGTGTTCTTCCCTAATGCTCTCTGAAACAGCCTTCCTGACCAGCTAAAGGATTAGTGCTGAAGAAAACCAGAGATCACCAGCTTTGTCCCTGATGCTAACCAGAGGAATTCTCCAATCACTGGCACTTATCATCAGCCAAGAAACATGAACTTCCAACATCCAGTATGTGCTGGGGTTTTAGATAATAAAGGCTCAGAATTAGACAAAAGTAGCATGTGAGGCATTTTCTCCTAGTTTCAGTGCAGTTAACCCACCTCACTCCAACAGTTAATGAACTTGAATCTTTCAGATATTTCTTTGAAGATTACCTCTTTTGCCTGGTGGGATACCCCATGAGATGGAATACTGAGCCATTGAAGACATGACAGAGTGAGTAAATCTGGGCTGTATGTGCATGGGGTCCGCAGGCCATCCCTAAAATTTCCAAATGGTTGCAAAACACAGCTATGTGTTGACAGAGTTATCCTTCTCATGCAAAAATAAATCCTTCCAAATTATTTTTCTTAAAGAAAGCTTCAGACCACCATCTATGAGAATCTGAACAATTTTCACTCTAATTTTTCTTCTTGATCAGATTTAATTTCCATGAGCTTTAGTTTTCTTACTTCTCAAGAGAAAAGAAATCCCTTGCTGTTATGTGCTTTGAAGAAAAACAACCTTGACCAAATGAGAAGTAGAAGGACATAGAGTGTTCAAATGCAGTTCTCCAGAGATGCCATTGCTACCTCAGGATTTTTATAAACATTCTTCAGTACCAGATAAACTATTTTTAATATGAACTTTCAACAGACATAAACAATCAACATTCTGCTTTTAAAAATACACAGCTTAAAAATGTTGTTGATTTTTTTTTCTTGTTGACTAAGGAAAATTCCATCTCCTATTGTAGCACTTCCTCTGTGTCTCGCTGTCCTACAAATTGTTCTTTCAGATTGTCAGAATTACATGGCTGTGGCATAGCTGCATAATTCCTCTATGATCCTTTGAGAGTAATAGGACTGGATTGCTCTGGGCAGTCGCTCACCCTGAGGAAGTGAGTGCTAGGTGGAATGAAGCAGAAGTGCCTGTTTCTGGTGGCTCATGTGGGAAAATAAAGTGAGTGCAAAGTTGACAAGACACCTGAGTGTGTGTGATTCGCCAAGAGACTCTGCTGCCATCAGGTAGCTTCCCTATCAGTCAGTCTTGCCTGTTCTCACAGAATTGCCATCTCATTAATTTTAATAGGGCTGCTTGCTTGGCTGGGGGGGTCAACACTGATTATAATTGTTTCAGGCTGTTGCTGATAAACTGGAGCCCAGCTCTAATCCTAATGAGAGGTCAAGAAAGGTCATGAATCAGATCCTACAGTTTTGGACAATTGGGCCAACAGTTGTCAGAAAAAGAGGGACTGCAACTAATAACCTTTTACAAGTGACCCAATAAACAAGCTAAAAGGAGGCAGCAGAAGTACCAAGCCCTATATGTAAAATCACAGTCAGAAATATTGGTTATGAGGCCTGAAGTACCAGTACCGACCTTTATATTATAAGGCATTATTCCAACAAGACATTGCTTTCCCTCTTTATGATACAAACATAGCACTGGGTAATAACACCTCAGGTAAACATTCCAGGCTCACTTTGCAGTCAACAGAAAGAAGGATGTTCATCTAAGTGCAATTCATCATTTTGTGAAATCTCAAATAAGCCAGATGAATCACACCCTAGATGATTTCTCTGTTTACTGTAAATGAAGCTTAAGACAATTCAGTATTCTCAGGTGCAAATATCTTCAGAGTCAGGAGAGAGGAATCTCACTCAAAGTTACAGTACTTGTGAAGATGCTCTGGTTTTATTAATGGAAAGTCACAGATTCAAGGAATGTGTTCTCATATTAAAGACAGTGATTTCTAGCCAAGCCTGCTGGTCTGTATAAACACTGCATGAGGAAACATGGAAATGCAGGTGCTAATGTTGTTCCCCTGTCACAGACCTCTTGGAAATTGACCAAGCAGTTGGAGATAAAACTGTACTTCTGCACACCAAATTTTTGCACGAGCTGCATTAAAAAGAGCTGGTTGAATGTGGAGAGACTTGCATTGACATTACTCCCCAAACAGTTCTTTTTTAGAGAGCTGAGTCATCAGGCTGAATCTTAGCAAGTTGAGTTCTACATGGTAATTAATATATCAAAATCTAAATAAGATTTTCTTTGAAAGAGGTGTTGTTAATTACTAGCAGAATCACAAAACCAGGATAAAATAAACTATGTATAACTTCCTTTTTATTTTTTAAAGTTTAGGAGATGCAGACGTGATAGATGGACATCCAAAGGGCACAAATACAGTATAGCTTGGGTATTTTTCATACCACTAATTTTGTCTTCTTTGACTGGAGAGTCTTGCTATGTATCTTCATGGGACAAACATTACTGTAAGATTTCCCGACATTCGTTGTCTCTGAATTTCATATGAGTGTTTCTTTTCTTGTGGAGTTTTGGTATAACTACCTCTGAACTGCTGAAATCAATAGAGCTGAGCAAGATAATTTCAAGGTTTAAAAAATTGCATTTTAAGGCTTCTTACTGAATGTGAGGATTTCATTCCTCAAACAGGGGATTGGCCTCTTCTGGTGGCTGAATAGGTTGCCAAACCTCTATGGTCTCTGTTGAGATATTTGCATACTGACTGTGCTCAGTTCCCACTTGCTCAGGCTGGTGAAGGTAACCAAATGTGTGTGCATTTATCTCCATAGAGTCGTGAAGACAAATATAAAGGTGGGTAGTGGCAGCTCAAAACAGTTTAGATGTGCACATGCTCCTTATAACTGAAGCAGACTGTAACCAAAGAGATACAAGACCAGAGTGGTCTCAGACATCTGACTGCTGGCCTGTGTTTGCAGAAAATGGAGATGAGGTCAAGTCTCAAAATGAGCCAGGAGACAACTGGGCAGAGGAGATTTATGATAATTGGCGATAGAGCTCATACTGCTAGTGCTGGCCAGAAACTGAAGAGTTCTTTCACGGAAATTTTTGTGTTTTTTCTAAACTTCCTGCAAAATAAATAATCCCAGCCCATTTAGTCATAGCAATACCAAATGTGCAAAGAGTGT
The DNA here is from genome assembly GCA_013400235.1 of Oriolus oriolus. Taxonomy (NCBI): domain Eukaryota; kingdom Metazoa; phylum Chordata; class Aves; order Passeriformes; family Corvidae; genus Oriolus; species Oriolus oriolus. Next base: position 214,587 of record VXBT01011976.1, read on the forward strand.
GCCTGGTCTGAACAACACGACTTTTGATTGTAGACCAGATAGAAAGCCAGTCTGAACTGCTGAGAAACCATACCTTGTATTAGTTTTCAAATGCTTATCAGATATGAAGACTTTCAGGTGAAAGATGCTGACTTTAATATACTGGATTTTCAAATGTTTGTTTGGATTTTTCAAGGGAATGTTTCCAAGTAGTTCAGCATACAGAATTTTTCTCAGTTCCAGAGAGCAGCTGGAGGAAACTGCTGAAAAATATCCATGAGGGGTGTAGCTGGGCATTTAAGGATAATGCATTTCACTCTACTTCAACTGAATAAAAAATTTGGTGTTTGACATTGTTAACAATGCTTACTCTATATTCCATTGATGCACTATCCAAGTCTGTCTCTCTCTCCCACAGCTGCTCTACTTGTACTAAATACTCATTTTTTGAAGTGACAAACTGTCCCTGGAAGACTCTCTCAAGTTATGTGAGATGACTTAAAATCTGAAATACCATGCAGTAATGGTTTTCAAACTCAGAACAGTACCTTTAATCTAATTAATTCTAGCAAAAATTTGTCTAGCCTTGACTTGACTTTCCTTGTTCCAGTCACAATAGTCTCTGTCTTTCAGTAGACACCAAGTGCAAAAGAGATGTTTTGGCCAAGAAGCAATTTTGGTACATAAAGTGATACAATTCCTAAGCAAAAATATTTTGATTTTGATATCAAGAACAGGAACAAATGATCAAAGACAGGAGAGGATGGGAAATGGGAAAGCTACCTTGCAAAAATACAGTAAAAACATTATAGCTAGGCTTACATTCCTTCAGGTTGTGTCTGATGTTCCTCTGGGGACAGTGATATTTAACACAGTGGTTTAGAAGACAGCTGCAAACATGAGTTGCTGCAGCCCTGGTCTAAGCTGTGGCCATGCTGGAAGTACCAAGGAGCAGGATGGGGTTCACCTGCACAATCTCCTATGTGTGCAGGTTCTCATGCTTTGGCAGAGCATGTAGTTTTCCTTCATCTGGGTTGCTCATCTGTGGTTTTGCCCATTGCTAAAGCAGAAATATTTCAGAAATAAGTCCCCTTCCCTAATATTTGATTCCAGTAGCCCAAAGTGACCTTGGCAGCTTAGTATAAACCTCAGTGCCAGACTTTTTCAGTTCGTCTTCCACATACTTTCTTTTGACAGGTTTATTAATTTCTAGTTATCGCATATACACACAGCCAAAGTCAACACAGCTGGTAAGGCCTTATTCATGCCCTATTCTAGACACCTTTTCAGCATGCCCAGGTTCTTGCTTTGGACTTCTTTCTCCCCTCTGCCAAAGGCAACTCCAGGTCACAGTAAACAGACACAAGGTCTTGCTTCAAAGTTGTTCCCTTGATTGCCGTGCAACCCTCTGAGATAGCTCATGGTTCTGATACCAAGCCTGCTACTGCAGTTTTTGGCTGCTGTTCAGCAGACAGAATTTATTCCAACTTTTTTCTTTTTCTCTTTTTTCCTTCCCATCAGACTTTGTACTTGCAACAACTGTCTTCTAGTACTTTATAGGACATAGGAAATCTTGATCAGAAGTTTAACAGTTCCTAGTCTGTGTTGGGATTTTTTGGATTGGTTTTATTCCTCTTTTAATATGATACTGAAAAAGAACATCCTAAATGTCCCTGCATGGATTTGTGAAACATTTACGGCACTGAAAACACGTTATGGTTTCCAGCCACTATTGCCATATCTTTGATCTGGACCTGGGACTACTCCAATAAACACATTCTCTGTGCATGATGCACTGTATGTCTTTTTCACCTGGCCTCTTTCATTTAAATTCTTTCTTACATTGCTTTTAACTCTTTAATATTATTAAGTGTTATGCTCTAACCAGTCCATTTTGATTTTTATCTGTTTCTTAGTACAGTCATGTCAAGCAAAGGATAATATGAAGAAAGTTTATTGGGAAGATATAAGATATGCCTTGAGATGAAAAGAAAAAGTAGCTTAAATCTCTTAGGACTTGCTTCAGCACTGTGTTAAGTATGTGTACCTTTTGGGGATGAATGTTACATTTTTAAAAAGTGCATTGCTGTTGCAAGAAGTCTCAGCATAGGACAGGAATGGTTCAGTAACAAGCATGATAAAACAAATAAGGACACCAGGATCTGCATCCAATAGTTCAGGGCAGGCACAGCAGTAGAACTGCATTCTCTATGTCAGAATAAATACTCCACACTCAGAGAGCGTACCCAGTTCATGCAACACTGACCTATGAGTTACACCAACCATTTGTCTCCTCCACTGGGATTCCAAGTTTTAAACTGACATAGTAATCACAAATTAAGGTAATCAAGCAACACATCAGGAACAAAAAAAACCTGTAGGAGAATAGGTAGATTTTTGAAAGGTAAAATTGTATAAACTATTCAGGAGCACAACAGCCACTGACTTATTTCTTCTTGACATGATCCATATCAACAATAAAATAAGATGTTTGAAAAAATTTTGAAGTACCCTTTACCAGGAAGGAAAACTTTTTCCAGTAAATTGTTTTTTGTACTCTTAAATGAGGTGGGCGTACTTGAAAATTCCACTTACATTCCAAACCCTTTAATCTTTTTGCAGACATCAATGCGTTTTTGTTCCACATTACAATAGAAATTCAGTCAACAGGATGATCAGATTTATCTGACCAGATGCAGATGTTTACATCTGAGTTGGCCATCTTGCTGTCTTACCTAGCAAGGACTTAGCAGGTGAAACACATCTGGAAATAGATCACTCTTTTCAAAAGGTATGTTTCTATACATGCTACAAGGGCCAAATGCCACGAGTGCCTCTTTCTTTTCTCTGACTGTGAAAAGAGAAATGTGTGAGCAACCCAGGTACTGACAATGTTCTTATGGCAGACATCTCAAGTCAGACAGGATGAATCCCAGTTCCAGAATCACTTCCAGACAGCACATCCATATTACCCATATCATACCTTAGAGCCATCATCAGTTTTTATTTGATGGTAAAACAAAGACAGGAGCCTTTCATGTCTTTTATCTTCTTAAAGCAATGGTGGTAATGGCAGAGAGCATAAGCCAGCCAACAAATTTCACTCTCATGCATCTTCCTACCTATTGTGTCACAGGGCCAAGGTCAAGAAAAAAATCAATACGTTATTGTTACCTACCAAAACACCCTCTGTCTTTGAGGCTATTGCCTTTGATTTTCCCCTTTCTGACAAGAACTGCACATTTGCCCAAAAAGCACAAACATAACAGGTCACCTTTTTGTTCAGTTTTTGTTTGGATTTTATATTAATATCAAATAAATCCTAGTAGATAAGGAATTTTTCTGCCTTCTGCAACATTGCTACTATTCCCTGTTTCCCCATTAGTTAAAAAGTGTTCAACTGCACTCGCTGACATGTTTGCATCATTTCTGTTAGTATTCCCAAATGTGCTGCCTTTTAAGCTTTTTCCCTCTTTTACCCCATTTGGCTACAGTCTCCATTTCAGCCTCAGTGCATTAGTGAAGTTGTCTTGTGCAACACGGGGAATTTCCGTCTGGTTTGGGGATGTCTCCTGGGTAAAACATATGATGAGTTGTCATTCAGAGTGTGCTACAAATTGGAAGCCTTATTATCCCTGACAGCTGTGAGGAGGGAAGAGCTGCCTGGTGTCCCAGGCTTGAGGGAGCAGCCTGGGACACACACACGACCACACATTGCTCCAGCCTCATCCAGGGTTGTGCTGCTCCCACCACAAATGGCTCCTGTGCCCACTGCCCCTGTGTCTCTTAACTTCATATATTGTAGTGCATTAAACTAGGATTCTCTTTAGAATAAGGCAGGGACAAACTGGAAGTACTCTTTTTCTTTCCAAAGTACTCTGTTTTCTTTCCAAAAAGGGACTCTCCTTTCACACTCATTAAGTTCCAGATTTATTTTAAGAGTGTGATACACTTGTTAGGTCCTTGTTAGAGGGTAACCATTTAGTCTTTTTTCAAACTAGGAAAGAATAAAACAAATACAAATTTTTAATTTTCCAGTAATAAAGTGACTATAAAAGATAATGCTATTCCAAAAAACAGATCTAATTCTTTTTACCCAATACCTTTTCTCCCTCTGCAATAGCTCATAGGAATGAAGCTCATATCTCTGAAAAATATGCTTGTTGATATATGTATTTTTGGGTAAATATAGGTCCTTGAAGTAGCATACAGGATACCCACTGAAGCAACTGGGAAACTGCCATTTTTCTTGCATGTCTCCTGTGGAATACATTCATTTCTTCATGCATGATCGCTTTTCCATGCACTGCTTGTGATCTTGCTCTTACTTTAATGAATTTATTCCTTGCTCTGAAAACATGTACACAGTACCTCCTGGCTGAGTCTTAATTTAAATATGTAGAATAGAGTAAAGCTGAACAGAACAAAATGGAATAGAACACACTGAACATATTAATGTAATTAACATAGGTTATTCTAACATTCATTACATTTTAAAGTGCACTTCAGTCATATGCATATTTTACCTTTTCTCTGTAATTATAATGGCTAAAATACTGTTTTCGTTTCTTAAAAAAGAAAAGTCTTGCATATTGGATGATTTCAAGACAAATGTAAGTAGTGTGAATTCTTGTGAAATCTGTCAGAAATTGTGAAACTTGGCAATGCTGTTTAGAGTACCAAGATTTCACCAGTTTTTTGCAAATGATAAGAAATGAGACTCCCTCAGCCTTCTTTGTTTATTCAGAACAAGAAGGAAAAAACTCCAAGATTATATTTTTAATAGTTTATACCAGACTTGTCTAAAAATATGTAGATGAATGTATTTTGGAGCGGTAATTCCAAATCCTTTGTCTGGACTGCTGAGTGTGGCAGTGCTGGGTAACAGAGAGGTATTGCAAACACTGAAGAAACAAGGGTTTGGCCTTCTTTCAAATTGTGTCTATAAACTGGAGTCTTTTCTTGGCTGATTTTTTCTGATCAGACATCATCTGTATGGTCTCCCTCTGCATTCAGCAGAGAGAAATAATCACCTCCAGGCACATCCTATCGTGTCAGCTGAAATGCTCTCTCTGGGTGCCTGCATGTCTCCATGGAGGGTTCCTTGATGAATGCTGAGAATAGATAGGCAGCTTTTACAAAGGAAAAAAAAATAGATGAGATGGATCCCTCTTAATTGTTCATAGGGGGAAAGAGCCCTGCCCCCATCCTGAGGCAGTGAAACCTGCTACAATAACTCATCCAGGCTTTCAACAGTCAGAGCGCTGGCGATCCTGCATTCCTCGGGACATGATGTGGAGAGCTTCAAAGGGAGCTTGTTCTTCACTCAGACTTCAGCAAAAATGCCAGGTCAAAGGTTGAGGATTTGTAAACTAATAATCCCCAGATGACAGAACAGGAGCCCTTACCAATATTCTTTCCCTATTTATTTTTTCTTATTTCTTTATTTCAAGGGGACTATGTCAAAAAATGGTCAAAGGAAGAAGAGAATTTTTAATGCAAGCAACAGTGCTGTGAATATCTTGGGTAAGGAGGGAAGGAATACACACACGTTTTCAAACATACATTTTAGAAGAGAATATGCATGAGCCTAGAAGAAGAGCCTTATGGTTCAACTCACTGAAGACTGTATTAGCATTTGCAGCAGTGTTAATTTTTGGAGTTTTCTGCCTATCTTCTTTTAATTGTCTTGGAGCCATGTGAATTGTGTAAGAAAAAGAAGATAAAAAAAAAAAAGGAATTCAGCTGATACCCCACTTCTATTTTGTAAATGAGGTATTAAAAATACACAAGACAAATCAGATTCTGGATGAAAATTTCAGTACCCAGTCTATACACAGGTCTGCTTTACTAATGCAAAGCTTAGATGTTTCATATGGAAGGCTTTGTAGGCAGGGAATGTAAATGGAAGGTTTCCAACAGCCTAAGATTCTGAAATAGTCTTTAGGAGAGAAATTTCCAGCCAGAGGCATCTGCTGTCTCTTAGCCAGCAATCCCAACCTGTGCAAGATCAGAAGTTCATCTCCAGGAAGATTTCTCCAGCTCAAGCTCTCACAGCTCAAGTACCCCCAGTTCTGCAGAAACATGAGACAAAGCAGCTCACTCCTTCACCCCTGGTCTCTTGGTACTTGGTCTGGGAAGGAATTTCTTTACTGCAGTTTCTATATGTGTATATAGATAATGAAGGCATTTGCAGCTATGCTAACTGGAAGAAAGCAGCCAGAGACCAAGCTGTGTGAACAGCAATGCTTTCCCGGTGTACAGCACAATTCTCAACCTGTGTAAGGTGCTGCAGAGAAGAGCAGGAGAGGAGGGCAGCCACTTCAGCAACTGCTGATGTCAGGAAGGGATGAAATTTCTTACCTGCCCATCAGCAAGACAGAGGCCAAAAATATTAGACTGCACTAAGGCTTGACAGCACATATTGAAAAAACATTGAATTCTCCACACAGTTAGTCTTTGACTTCCACCACAGACCAATCAGTGGTGTTCCCCAGGGCTCAGTTTTGGGAAAAGTCCTGTTTAATATCTTTGTTGATGGTTTGGGTGAGGGGACTGAAGACACTCTCAGTCAGTTTGCAGACAACACCAGGCTGGGAGGAAGTGTTGATCTGCTGGAGAGTAGGAAGGATCTGCAGAAGAATCTCTACAGGCCAGATCAGTGGGCTGAGGCCAATTGTATGAGTCTCAATAAGGTGAAGTGCCAGGTCCTGCACTTGGGTCACAACAATGCCATGCAGTGCTGGAGAGTGGCCCAGCAGAAAAGGACCAGCTGAACGTGAGCCAGCCTGTGCCCAGGTAGATAAAAAGGCCAATGGCATCCTGGCCTGTATCAGAAACAGTGTGACCAGCAGGACCAGGGCAGTGATTGCCCCCTGAAGTCAGCACTGGAGAGGCCACACCTTGAATCCTGTGTCCAGTTCTGGGTCCCTCAGTTAAGGAAGGGCACTGAGGTGCAGGAGCAGGTCTGGAGAAGGGCAACAGAGCTGATGAAGGGTCTAGAGAGTGAGTCTTATGAGGAATGGCTGTGGGAGGTGTGGTTGTTTAGCCTGGAGAAGAGGAGGTTCAGTGGAACGTTATCTCTCTCCACAACTCCTGAAAGGAGGTCGTGAGGTTTGGTTTCTTCTCCCAAGTGACAAGTGAAGATGAAACAGCCTCAAGCTGTGCCAGGGAAGGTTTAGATTGGATACTAGGAAAAATTTCTTCAGTGAAAGAGTGGTCAGTCTGTGGTCAGTGGAATATGCTGCCCAGGAGGTGGTGGAATCACCATCCCTGGAAATGTTGGAAAGGCATGTGGATGTGGCACTTGCGGTCATGGTTTACTGGTGAACATGGAGGGGCTGGGTTAATGGTTGGATTTGGATGATCTTTTCCAACCTAAATGATCCAGTGATTCTATGGTCATGGATTTTGTCCGTGTGAGAAAACAGCAGTCCCTATGCATATGTTATTCACCAAATCAGCTTGCAAGCTTTCTTGCAATTAGACATATGATTGAAAAATGGATGTAACTGTATCAGTTTAAAGGTTAGATGCCCAGTCTGAGCTGGTTATCCATGCTTTACTTAAAATTACAGAGGTGAAGGAAGAAGAAAAAAGTATTTTATTAGCAGCTCCTCTCATGCCATCTGGGGATTATTAATTTGTAAGCCTTCATAATTTGACTGAAAAATTTAAGTGGGAAATAACTGCCTTGAAGCTCTTATCAACTGCTGTAACAACCAGATCTCTGCATCTCAGACTGGCTAAAGACCAGATGAATTACTTCACCAGCTTGGGACAGGTTGTTTATGCCCATACTGCTCAGCCCAAGTGGGAACCGTCTTCATACGCCTAAAATTGGGCTGGCTTAACCTTTCATTCTCTGATTAAAAGAATGCCAGAAACCTTCAGAGGAGAATTCAGCCACCACCCTTGGACATGTGTTCTAGGACCTGCGGAATCTGCCCTCTTGAATCGTAGCTCTCTATCCCTCTGTCCCTCTTGCACTGACCACAGGCAACTCCCAGGGAGCCAGCCCAGAAGAGGTATCTCCTCCAAGGACTCCAATGAAGCACTCAGAGAAAATGGTAAAAAAAAATGTGGAAGAGGAAGACAAAAGTGAGCATAAAGCTAAAGAGTAAAAGGGTTATGGCAGGTAGTTCTTCACAAGGGGAAAAAATAAACTGTGCTTTCATTCATTTAATGACATACAAGTTCTTCCTATGCAGCACTGCTGATTTTTCTGCTGGGGGCTTTATTCTATTCGCCAAGCAAAGAGAAATATCTCAGTTTTTCACAGAAATAGCTTCGTCTGCAAATTTTTTGTCTTTGTGTGCAATGACCAGAAAAAGTTGAAGATGAAGCCACAGAATAGTGGCCCCTCTCCACATATTCTACCTCCAACATAGCCAGTGTGGTTTTCCTTAAGAATAGCAAATTTGTCATACAGTAAATACATGACCATGCCTCTGTATGGCTTAAATAGCCAAAAATACATGTCAGAGAAAAGAAAGAAAATGCTTAGTGTTACAAAATCAACAGACCTCATGCTCAGAAGAAATGTAAGCAATTTATTACTAATCTAACTGGTATCATTCTGCATGATTGTAAGAATAGCAGGGGAGTTTAATTGTTGGGAAAAAAACAATCCATCTTTCACTGGAATCTGAAGGATCAAGGCAAAACATGGCATTGAGCCCAGCTTTAATAAACTTCAATGACATATGAACCTTAATTTTTTTTTAGTATAAAGGTATTTTCTCTTCAAGTACATTTCTTTTTCTTTTTGACAGTCATTTGACTACTGTAGAGCACATAACACACACAAGCTGCCTTCAATTCATTTATTTTATAATGTATGTGGTGTCCAGTTCTGGATTAAGAAGAAAATTTTTGCATGACTGGAAATCCTTAAATATACCCTTTAATTCCTTTTAGAGTTTTCTAACTCTTGTATGGAAAAAATATAAGAATTAATTAAAAATTAATTTACATTGGTATCATTGGCTTCTAAGAAAATAGTGAAATCCCCAGGTCTCTAGCTATAAAACTGCATTACCCTTTAATATAAGCATACCCAATATTTGATAGATCTGTGATCTTTAATTATTTTTTTCCAGTGACTTTGTCCCGAATTTCCCCTGTATATTTTTTTCACACTGGCTTATCTGGTAGGAAAATCCCAGCTGTTAAATCCAAGTACAAGTGAAAAAAAAGAGACCTTTGCATTTTCCCACAGCACTTCTGCTTCTGCATTTCCTAAATGATGGATGAGGATTGGTTTGAGTCCCGGAGTTTTCCTGTGCACTATGCCATGAAAAGGTGGGGGTGAAACAAAACAGGAGAAATCTCAGCTAGGTTTTGTTGGTTTTGACCTACATTTCCTTCTTGCACTCCCATTGTATAAACAAAAGTTTTGCCATTAAATTTGTTTTTGCATGCAGCCCGTACACAAGTCAGCTGAAACTGAAATATCTTTATGAACACGATGCCTTTTCCTGGTCTTAAAATTAAGAGAGCTGAACATAGTTAAGAGGGAAAAAGGGTTTTACCTCGGTATTTATTTAAGGATCCTTAGGGACGATGAAATGCACATCGAAATGCACCCCGAAGTCCCCACCAAAGAAAATGGCCACTCACAATGTGATGTGTATACAATTATATGCCTTGCAAAAATTAGCATATCTATCAAAGATTCCCCAGTGAGGGACTCACGTGAGACCCCTCAGCGAGGAACCTTCCCCCTGGATGGGCCTATCTTTGTTTACAGAATGTGTTCTGGAGAGGACCTTGGTGTTTGGGGCTTCCAGAATATTTGGTCTCTTGGCTTAATGGAATATTGGGAAGTTATCAAACTTAAAGGGAAGTTATCAAACTTAAAGAATTGTAACTATGTAGGCTAAAAGCACTAAGAATACATAAAAGCTATATAAAAGAGTGTATAAAAGGGGTATAAAAGAAAAAGCAAAAAAATCATCATGGCATCAAACATACGCGAAGTTAAAATTTGTCTTTTAAGCATCTATAGACAGAACGAAATCTACTATTTCCAGTTTATTAATCTTCCTTTTTTCCTTTTTTCTTCTTTCCTCCCTGCCCAAAGGAAAATGCTTCAGGCTACTGGACAATGGAAATTTTAGTAAAGGTGATTCTCCAATTCCTTTTTGGATGGAAAACAAACCATAACCTCACAAATGATCAAAGCAGAGGGAAATACGTTCCTTCTCAATTCTGTTTCTAGCAGTTACATTTGATATATTGATGAAATCTTGATCCAGTGATATCCATACAAAAAAATGTCACATTATTTTAGCGAGAGCTGCTCTTACTTCATATCTTACATTCACTGAGTATCCAAAAATATGATTCTCTACTGCCGAGAGATAAGACTACTCATTAATATTGATCTAGATGTCACTCTTTTAACTTCAGTTAAAAATCTCTTCTTTTTTAGATATGTAGTAGCCAGTGTACTACAGCCAGGGACATTTCTCCTGAACTGCAGAGCAAACCCCATGCCCTTGGTTCTGTTAAACAAAAGAACTATATGTGCTTGAATGTAGCTGAATGAACTTTGTTATACATTTAACAGACCTTGATACATCTCTAAAGCCAAAGAAGTTATAAATACCAGTGTCAGTGCTTAAAGGCATCATTGCTGGTACTTCACCTAACAGTGCTGAGCATACTATTAATTATACAGGTGCCTCAAGTGACTCGCAGTTATGTTAAGTGATCAGAATAAAAACTTGCCGAATTTCAACCAGTTGGAAGTGGCTGGTTGCTGCCCTACTGCTCAGTTTCATTCTAGCATTAAACCAAAAAGTATGTGAGAGAGTGTTTAAAGATTCCCAGTGGGTAAAAACTGTAATATGCCAACAGGAGTATGAATGACTCACAGCTGTTTTAGAAAGAGCTTGAAGCGACAAACTTAAACCCCTTGTGATGAATTTATAACTGTTTTTATTTACAGTACTACCTTCTGCTATAAAAAGATGCAGGAGTTATTCCATCTTTCTCTTGCTGAATGAAAGGCTAACACAAACAGGGTAATTTTAAACTCCAGGAAAACAAAAGGCAGCGCAAAGAAAGGGAAAAATATTTTCCAATCATAGTTTTGTATGAATAACTTAAACCAAGTGATTTCAGCTAATAGTACCCTCATAAAGTCCAAAGACATTAGCTGATTCTATTGTTCTATATTCTGTTGTATTAAACAATTGCCAGCCCCATATAAACTGACCACAGTCTGACAGTCTCTGTGATGAGACATTTTGAAACCAAACCTTTGGAAGGTAAGTTTTACTGCAGCTCATTATTGCCTTTAAATTCATTTCAAAATGACATCATGCTCTCACATAGGCAATTATCAATGTTTGCTCCAGGGGCCTTTGACTTTGAGGAGAACTGAATGATATGGTTGTTTGCATGCATACTATCCCAATGTTTGCACAGGCTATATATATATTTGCACAGAACTGTGTTTATCCAGGCTCCTGTCTGAAGTGGCCAGCTAAAAACAAACTCCCTTCCTAAAGCTATACAATCATGTCAGTGTGAAAAGATGCCAGGTGGACTTTGTCAAAGTACTTCATAAGCTTTTGGGATCCCAACCTGTTTCAAGGACTCAACTGTCTCTAAAAAAGGGTGTCTTGGCCTTGGCTGCACTTCATTGTGCAGAGAGGCTCCAGGAAGCCCTGGAGGCACCTCAGAGGAAGAGGCATGGGCCAGTGTGTGCTCCTGCACCCCATTCCCAGTTCAGCCTGGGATGTGACCGGTTTAGAGAGAACCTTTACATTTTCCTTGGAGGCTGAAATTATCTGTAATGGCTTACAGCTTTAGCCCAGATTCTGGGAACACAGAAATATTTGGAAATGGTTGGGGCCATGCTAGGGGTGATGCTGGAGAAGCTCTGGTGCCTGCTGGGGGCTCAGGGCCATGCAAGCAGGAGGGACACCTGAGCCCCTGTTCCATCCCCTCAGCCAAGCATATGCTGAGTGAAGAAAGGAGCACAGACAACATCCCAGGAGGTGAGCCTGAAGAGGTGCTTTGGGGCAGCATGACAGCTGGCTGTGATGGAGAGCTCTCCTCTTCCCACTCCTACTGTGCCTACCAGCTGGTTGGTTGGGCTTCTCAAGGACAGAAACCTATCATCCTGAAGCTGTTAAAATTGTCTCATGGCTTTTTAATTTGCACAAATTTATCTTCATCTACAAAATAAGGGTGATATCTAGAGATCTGGTAACCCTGGAAGATGTTTATTTTAATACACTGGCCATTTAATTCTCAATCTTCAAGGGTCCTCTGGGGGCCAAGAAAACCACAACAACGAAAATCAGAGGGATGTGGAAATGTTTTGGCTGAAGTGGGTCCAGAGGAGGGTCATGAAGGTCATCAGAGTGCTGGAGAACCTCTCTGATGAGGACAGGTTGAGAGATTTGGAGTTGTTCATCATGGAGAAAAGAGGACTTCAGGGAAACGTTACAGTACCTGAAGGGAGCCTACAAGAAAAGCTGAAGAGGGATGTTTTACAAGGGCATGTAGTGATAGGACAAGGGGGAATGGCTTCAAACTGAAAGAGGATAGGTTTAAAATTAGATATTAGGAAGAAATCTTTTACAGTGCAAGTTGTGAGGCACTGGAACATATTGACCAGAGAAGCTGTGCATGTTCCATCCCCGAAAGTGTTCAAAGCCAGGCTGGGTGGGGCTTTGAACAACTTTGGTCTAATAAAAGATGTCCCTGCCCATGGCAGGGGGACTGAACTAGATGATCTTTAAGGTCCCTTCCAACTCAAACCATTCTCTGATTCAGTAAGTGTCTTACATTTGTGAAAGATTTCTTTACTAGTTTTTCTAGTAAGGCCAATACATCACTTTATCTTCCAGAACACTTCTGCTGTTAAAAACATGTGTCTGGGTCATAGGAAGATGGATGTTCTCTCTGCTCCAAGACCCAGTACCTGGGGGGGAGGGCTGTGTATTGAGGAAGGGAGGGTGAACACTAGGGGACAGTACCAATCATCAGGATGTGTCTGACGTGTTCCATGGGCAACTCTGCAAACACCCCTCTGGGCTCCTCGAGTGCAGGGAGCAGCACTGGCTCCAGGACCCAAGCCTACCCTCAAGCTGGGGGACAAGTGTGCAGGCTCTGGGTGCGATGCGGGAGGGACTTGTCAGAAATGTTGGGGCTGTTTTAGGGCAAGAAATCACAACCTTTGGAAATTTAAGCTCTCAGTGTTCCTTCTCAGCTATGAAAGTTTTGGCTAATGGCTTTGGCAGGAGCAGGTGCCCAGCTAGTCAAACAAAAGAGGAGCCGCTGGCCCCTGCACACAGCAGAGATACCCAGCCCAGGGATGAAGAAATCCAAGAAACTGACACAGTTTAAAAAGTAGTTTTGAAGAACTGTAAACACACCCATAAAGTCTGTGGCAGATTCTTTTCTTCGGTGAAGAAATTACGATGCTTCTTGTCCCCTGTTAAATCTTTATACTGTTTCTGTCGCTCAGAGGAGCACAGAGATATTTCTTTTTTAAATGTGGTATTAATAAAACAGAGTCAAAGGCACATTGGTGGCTTTTCTGTCTGGCTGCTAAATGGCTTAGAAAGTATGCAGCTCTATTTTTAGGTAAGAAATGCTTTTAGGGATTAAAATTCAAAGGATAAGGTAAACAATTTCACATAACTCTTTAACGCAAAAGATTATTTTTCCCTTCAGCGCAGGTTAGTGCTTTCACAACAGGCTGATGAAAGAGGCCCTCACTGCTTTTTTCCCTATATAGGCTACAGAGGATCTGGGATAAAGGAATAAAATATGGAAGAGCAGCACCAATGTATATGGAAGAGAGAGGGGAGGGGGAGGTAAATTCAACAAAATTAGGCTCTGATAGTCAACTGTCCCAGCTGGAATTAGATTCTGTCACTTGTGAATGTTTCATAGTTACCAGCTGAAAGACATCTAGTGAAGCAATTAAAGCCAGTCAGTGGGAGAGCTGAGTGTTTTGCTTCTCAGCCAACTAAAATAAGCCACAAGTTGTATTAAGGTTTTAGGGGGAAAAAAAACCCCAAAAACCAATACAATTTTTCCCACTGGCAAGCAGAAGGAAATGCAGGTACGATTTTGTTAGTGAGTGTGTGTTGCTGAGTGGTATCTTACCCCTCATCTCAGGGAACAGGGACTCCTGTGAGAGGCAATGCCAGGGCACTCTGAGTGTGCCTTTGTGGTGCCCTGGTCCATGCAGGGGCATTGGGGAAAACCCCCTCTTCCTACCTGGCTAAAGCATATTGGATGATGTTTGACTAGGTTAAAAGGTCTTTCCCTAAATCCCATCTCTAAGCTAAGGGCCTATTTATGTTAAATGCAATAGGAAGTAGTAGAGGCAGAGCTCCATGCTGTAAGCCAGACCTTTGCCCCCTCTTCTTTTTTTTCTGATGTGGTGCTAGGGCTGTGGAGAAGATTGTTTCTGCTTTCTACTGCAAGCGAAGTTCTTGTTTCCTGAGCACAAAGGCACCGGGAGAAATTAAAGCTAAAGCTCATTTTCTAGAACAGTGTTAACATTTATGAAGAAATTAATTGTTCAGCTGGCCTCTTAATCTAGATGACAGTTTTATTACAATTAAAATATCACCTCTAGGAGGCCCTTTGTTTGCATTTGACAGATTTTATTGTGTTTATATAGGCTAATGAAGCAGAATTAAATTATGCAGCTTATATTAAATTTAAATGACTGATTTATTGTATCTAAAATCCAAAATTTATCATGCATGTTCTTTAATGCCGCACAAACTACGTTAGTTCACTGCTGGTTTATATTTTACTTTGGTGATTTGCCCAATTGAAAAAGCTTTTGTAGGCACACAAAAACACAGTGAATTAATGTCCAAATGGCTAAAACAGGAAAGACTGTCTTTAAGCATTTTAGAAGAGTAAAACTATTGTGATGCTAGGTCTAGGCTGTGCTTCAGGTCAGTGGCTCTGATTTCATGGTTTACTATTGGTGATTTCACTGAAGTGCTTTAATTTGAGCCTTTGCCAACTGAGATCAACTATCCACATGCTCATCTTTGTTCTTGAGATTTCTTGTTACTTATTTATTTATTCTAGCAAACTTTGTTATTCCCCATTAAGCATGCTGCTCAAATAATCCCTGCTGCATACAGTATTCCATTAAAAGGAGCACTGAGTACTTGGGTTGCCGTATAAGTGCAGAGCTGATCGTCTATAAACCTGAGGGTAACCTGATTCTCATTAATCTTTGTATTTTCTGATCACAGAATTCCTCTGAATTTACTTTAGATTGCTGTCCCTTAGATGCTTACAGCTCATCTCATTACTCTGTGTTTGTTCCCTCATTAATGGAGAAAATTAGATGTGTAGTGAGATTCACTGGATATGTATTTTAGATGCTGCCTTTAGGGTTGTGCTGTAATGCCTCTATTCCTTTCCACATTGAGGAAGCCAAAGCTGATTAGTTGAGAGATAGAAGACATCTACAGTGGAAATATCTGTTTACTCAGATTAATCCCATGGCTAATATCTGAAATATTGCTAAAATATGTTCCAGTCATTATGAATACTGGTACTTCTTTTTTCTTTCTTTTTCTTTTGTGAATACAAGCATAAATGAAGGGCTTGGGAAAACAATTTTTGTAAATCAACCTCCAAAACAAATAACTGGAATCACTGTTATTAGGGTATATCAGATAATTCTATGAGTCCTTAAGTAGTCCAAGAAGTGCTATTTAAGAATAGCAATTTTGCTGAAAATATGACTTTCAGAATGTAAAGTAATTTCATATATCCCATTTGAATCTGATAACCAGCTTTGGCCAGGGAAACAACAGAAGAAAAATTTCAAAAATTCATTTTCCTTTTTTAAGAGCAGTACTTGGTGAACTCATGACATCAATGATTTATTTTCCTTTGTAGTATTGCTCTGTCTTCATCTTGGCTTTCCATTTTGGCTATTAGCTCACAGACGTATATTGTTTCATATGTAATACCATGGGGAAAGAGACATATCAGGGCTGATTTTCTGCTCAATTATTAAAATAAGCAAGGGAACAACTTAAATTATTTCCATGATTAAATGTATTGTGTAATGACACAGATGTTTGTGGGTATGAGTAAACTGGAACAAGGAGCCAGCTTTAGTTTCTAGGACTTTATGCAGGATGAACAGGTTCACTACTTGTCCTTCAGTTCTCAGCTGTCTGTAGGGATTTCTCTTGCCTGTGGGCGGCATCCACCAGTTTCATCAGCAGGAAACTTCATGAAATATTCAGGACTCAACTGTGCCAATATGAGGTTCAGTTCAGTGTAACGAAAGATTCAGTAACTTCCAACCCTTTGTGGTGCATTCTGAACTGTAGAAAAGTAGGTCTAGGCAGGAAGCAAGGTGGGAATGGGCTTCTGGCAGATCGGTACTACTTGTTGCTAAGTCAGTGTTTCAGTCACAGAATCATAGAATGGTTTGGATTGGAAGGGACTTTAAAGATCATCTTGTTCCAATGCCCCTGGAATGGACAGGGGCAGCTTTCACTAGACCAGGTTGCTCTGGCCTTGAGCACTTCCGTGTGTTCAGCTGTGAAAAACACGTAGGCTCACAGACTTGTTAAGGGCCAATAGTGTACTGAGATTTGGCAACTGCCGTGCATCAGAGTAGGGAATCCCAGCAAACAGGATCCTCTTTAAAATATAGAGACTGATTCTGAAATACTTAGGTTTTGTATCTGATACAAGGAGCAACTGTGTCTGAATGTGAAAGTTCAACAGGAATTTTCCTCTGCATGACTCACTTGAGGACATAACACTTCTTCCTCATAGAGTTTCCAGTGAGAAAAGTTAACACACCATGTTAGAATGCACAGAACCCAATACTGAAAAATACAGTTGCTTCAACATACCACAGACATCTTCCCTAAAATCAAGGTGACAGGTTATGGTCCATCGTGTAGCAAAGGGCCTAGACCAAAGCCACATAGGCTGCCCCTTTCAAAGTTTCTAGCCTGAGGCTAGATTCATGTCTCTAAGACAGGTCCAGGGTCCTGCCAGTTGATTGTATGAAGAGCCCAAAAGCCCTGGTGATCCTGGAAAGCTCGTTAGCGAAGAATATGAGTTGTCATTGGAGTCTCTCTTATTTTAAAAGAAACATAAATCAAAATATGCTAATATGCCTTTTAGAATGGCAAAAATATCCTTCCTCCCTGGAGCAGCATCACCTGCTCCTTGCTCTTTGACTTGTCTGGCTTCTGTCCTTTCTTGCTTTACTTAAATCACAGTGATGCAATGAGCCTTAAAAGCAAAGCTGTTCCTTTGTGCTGACGGTGTGCTTGCCCAGTTGGTGTTGGTAAACAGGTATACTGTTCTATGGTGCAGCAGATGAGTTGTTTCTTAAAGTTTGTATCAGTCTGCAATGTAGAAAAATATGAGGAATTTGTGACAAAGAAAGAAAAAGGTTCTTTCTGTGAGCTTATGTAAAGAATATCTACCAAAGGAGGGTCTTGCCTCTGTGTATGGATCAGCTATAAATTGGATACTCCAAGTAAGGTCCAGGAGCTACAGGAGAGGGTCCAGTGGAGAGCCACAAATACGATTACAGGTCTGGAACATCTTTCTTGAGGAGAGACTTGAGGGAGCTGAGCCTGTTTAGTCTGGAGAAGAGAAGAGTGAGAGGAGATCTCATCAATGCATATAAATATCTCAAAGGTGGGTGCCAAGAGGAGGGTGCCAGACTCTTTTCAGTGGTGCCCAGAGACAGGACAAGGAGCAAAGGCCATAAACTAAACAACAAGAAATTTCACCTCAACATGAGGAAGAACTTCTTTTCATTGAGGCTGACCAATCACTGGAGCAGGCTGCCCAGGGAGGTCATGGAATATCCCTCTTTGGAGATATTTAAAACCCACCTGGACATGTTCCTGTGTCACCTGCATTAGGTGACCCTGCCTTGAGGGTGATTGGACTAGATAATCTCCAGAATTCCCTTCCAACCTTAACTACTCTGTGATTCTCTGTGATTCTCTCTGATTTAACACTGTCATTTTCATTTTTCATTAAGTCAATTGAATTAGGAAAGCAAAATAGTCCATTGAAGCAGAAATGTGTGTCTCTCTATCTAACAGGCCCATTACAACCTTTGAAACAGTGCAGCCTAGGCTGTATATGGTAAGACTATACAGAGCAGAGGCGAATATGCCAAAAAAGCAGTCAGTCTGTACAGTTGCCAGAAGAGGTGTTAATATTTTTCTCCATTCTAGTAGAAGCTCATTGGGATATGCAAAACTCATTCGTTAAGTAACACTGGAGAGTGACAGATGCTGACATATATAATTTGACAGCTGCAAATACCAGGTACTAGAAAGTGTCATTTCCCATAAGTATAAAATAATGGGTCATTATTCCCTGACAGATTAAAACCCAAGTACTGTGAATAAATGAATCAGTAATCCTGTGTACTTTAAAAGAAAAATAGAGCATTCTTTTTCTTCTTCCAGAAATAAAGGAGATTTCCTTTGTTCTCCTCTCACCTGTGTGTGTTACCACCAATTGCCAACCCTCTGATGAGGTGGAGCAGAGGAGGGAGTCTCACACGATCTACTTAAGGCATTTAAGACCTTTATGTTTCCAGTTAGGGGATGCTGGCTCCCTAGGCAGCCGGTGCAGAAACAGCATGGCATCCAGCAGATGGCTCAGAGGAGAGACTTGCTGCCTCTTTGATTGCAAGAGGATCCCAGGAGCGCAGGCACGCCCAGGTCAGGGGCCTGACGTGAAGGGTGCCTCTCAAGGGTTACCTGTCCAGCTTTGTGCCAATCCATAGGACGGATGTTGTTATGTGGCCCCACAGGAGGGCTTCAGCTTCACTCTTGCCTTTAATTCTGAGCCCATGTTTCCACTACTGAGGCACAGTGACCTTCCTCAGGCAGACAGCTAACAGCAGGGGACCCTTGAGATTTCAGAAGCAGCACCACTAGAGATGTTTGTCTTCTTCTGGGCAGGGGGAAATCTGCCTGCTGGCTGAAAACAAAGCCCAGGAGGGGAGCAGAGACAGATCACACCCAGCAGAGCTCTGCTGAGGCTGCGCTTGCTGAGGGGATACATCTGTCCAGGGTCTAGAGTGATGCTCTGCCTAATGTGGCCTGAGTCCTAAAACAAGCCACCAGGCGCCATTCCCAATAGGCATACACCTAAAGCATTTAACAGGAATCTAGTTGATGTCAAAGTGGTTCCCAGTGCCTGCTGTCCTTAGCCAGCCTTGCACCTACAAGTGCGGTTATACTGTGCCCTGTGACTCGCACTTAAAACACGGCCATGATATATCTTCTTTCTTCCCTCCTACCCAGTTATCAAACCCATCACCACCATAACATTGCATCGTGCTAGATATTGCTGGGACCACAGGCTGTTCTCCAGCCGAGGCACAGGGACTCCAGCGCTGCCATGGAAAGGAGCACGGCAGGAGCTATGCCAGTGCCTTTGAGCCACTGCAGACACCACCTGAAGAATCACAGAATCATTCAGATTGGACAAGATCTCTAAGATCATTGAGTCCAACTGTTAACCCAGCACTTCCAAGTTCACCACTAAACCACGTCCCCAGGTGCCACATCCACACGCCTTTTGAACACTTCCAGGGATGATGATTCCACCACTTCCCTGCTCCAGCCTGGTTACCTTCTCTGTGAAGAAATTTTTTCCTAATATCCAATCTAAACTTCCCTGGAGGAAGGATATCCCTTGACAGCTAGTTAAGTAGTCTCTGACACTCCTTTCCAGCAGTTCTGCAAGAACTCTTTCCAGCAGTTCTGCAAGCAGCTCTTTCCTGCTTGAGAAAAGTGCTTTTTGGTGTCTTTTGGGAAAATGTTTTCTTTTGTGCATTTGGTACTATCCAAAAGATGCATTATTTATTCATTTATTTCAGTTTCTTTAAATCTATGTCCCTTAAATGCAACACAAGGCCATTATAACTGACAAGTTTGAGCTCTTGTATAATGGAGGACCCACAGAATTTCACTCAAATTCCTGCATTAGGGACTTGTTCTTTTTTTCATGTAATCACAATTGCTCACATAAAAGACAAAGTAATGCCTTCACCCATGTTGGAGTCAGAAATGCACAGAACTATATTCTTCCATCTGTTTGGAAGAAAAAACCCCCTATGTACAATCCAAGACTTGACCTCTATCCATGGAAAAGGTTACCTATTCTCTAGGAATCAGTAAAATTCTCACGAGTGTAAATTAGGTGATGGGATGTTGTGTGGGATTGTCACAGAGTGAGAATTTATGTGGTTTTGCGTTTGTTAACAAAGTAAATAGATAGTAGTAAAAATCCCCTAAAATGGAGGATAGTTGTTGTTCTTTATACTTTCTTCCTTCTTCTTCTCCTCCATATTCTGCATCAAAAGCAAGGTTAGGATGATTGGATGAAAAATTCCGCAGTTCCTGTGTGCAGGACGGAGTAAAATGCTGGACATTGGTTGAAAAGTGAAAACATCTGTCGTTTTAAGTTCTAATTGGATAATTTACCTTTAAGAAAGGTCTATAATCTAGATAAGGTGGCATTCGGCATTCAGCTTTTAACATCCACTAACCAGCTACGTTCCATGCTGCACTTTTCTAAGATAAGAATTAATAAACACCTATCTGAGCAGAAGAGAATGCTGATGTCCCATCTGTCTCTGTGAAATCAAGGTATGGTCCTTGAAATCCTCCCTCATCAGGGGAGATAAATGACACAGGAATGTGTCAACCCATTACTTATTGATCCTGTGGTTGTAAGGTTTCTAACAGAATACTTAAAGATTTTCAATGAATTTTAAAATGTAAATTGCATTTAGATTCTCTGGAAAATCATGCAATGTTTAAGATCAAGAGAGTGTTGATTTTTAGTAAATTATGCTTGCTACTGTCTTTCTTTGGTAGCAGAATAATTAGAAGCATGATAAAATCAACTGCAAAACTGAATTTATTGGGTGGATTTCCTATCATCTTTGTGGTTCAATACATTTTTTTGCAAGTGTTGCAAAAAACATTTAGCACATCAGCCTTCTGGTCTGTGACTGGGCTCCTAGAAACTATTATCATATAAATAATAATTAGATAGAAGTCAAAACCAGCATGACTGTACTGAACAAATATACATGATTGCAAATGTGTCTGTATCAGTGGGAGAGAAGGAAAGTGAAACCACTTCAAATGTTCAGAGTTTTACACCTCATTAGTTGGAGATGATTGTTTAATGGTTTGATTAAAGGGAATTTTTCTCCTTCCTCAATCCACTTGTTTCTTCTCCTGTATTCAGTAATTGACTGCAGTTCAGAGATCTGCTGAATTTGTTAAGGTTTTCACATGTTTATTTTCCAGAAAGTTTTATCTTCAGGCTGGACCCGTGTTTGCGGGCTCAACCTCATGCTTCCCATAGCATAAGCTGCCAATCTTCCCACACCAGCTCTGTTTAAAGACAGACACTTGGACTGCCAGCAGTGGGGTATATTCTCAGCTTCAAGGACACACTTTTGAAGCCTTTGAAGACAAGAAGCATCAAAACAAGTTTGCAGATAGGAGATTATAGACAAAGCATTGCAGAGATGAAACGAATGCTTCCCCAGAGATGAAACGAATGCTTCCCCAGTCTCTTAAGGTACATGTTAATCAAATCAGATACTAAAGAGCTCTTAAATATTGTCATCAACAATTGCTTAGGCAAGGCCGAGCTTGTATACATTTATAATGTATGCAGAACAAATGCATTTACAATAATATTGGTTAACTTTCAGAGAACATAAGTAATTTTTTTAAAATTCCTATATCGTGAGCAGTAGATTTAGTGAATTTTCATCCCTCCAAGGGCCAAAATTTAAAAGGGGGAAAAAAATCAAAACAAAATATAAGGCTAAAATCTTTTTTGAAGGACCTGGGATGAATGCCTATGCACTGTCATTTTTTTCTTTCAGTTCTAGGTGTTGGTAACTGAAAATTCCATTTCATAGAGCATATGGCTACAGTAACAATATGTCTGTCTCCTTAGTATTTGTTGGCAGACTAGTTCTCTTTTGTTTGTATAAAGTAGAAAGGAGCTTTAAAGGCAGTAGTCCAGGATGTATGGTGCATGGAGCACTAGTAAAGTGGTTAAGACACTGCTGGCAGCAGGAGTCCGCAAAGAAACCATCACACTGGAACAAAACCAGCTGTCTGCCAGCACCATAAACTTTAGGACATGTTGTGGGTGATTAGTTGCTGCTCCTAATGTGTGAAAGTTGGCCTGTCTGCATACAGGCAAAATAAACTCCCTTTTACTTCTTGCCACTCATACACAGAAATCACAGGACATTATGGGATTGATTATGAGCCATAAAAACCAGGAAGTTCAGTTTTAGGCTGAAAACCATGGCAATGACTGCCTCGTTCTATTTGGATGTCTTTCCATGAAAACCTACGGTGAAGCGAAAAGGAACAGGAAACAAACCTCAAATGGGAATGGGACAAAAAACTCTAATGGGAAAAGCAACTCAGTCAGGAAGGAACACTCAAGCATATAATATAAGGCACCTGGCCTCTCTGAAACTTTTGGTTTTTTAAGTAAACCTTAGTGGTCCTGGAACAATAGTAAAAGAACAGTCCAGCAAACACATAATTCTGCTGAATGTCACATAGACTTTTTTCCCAAAGACAGACATCCTTCCCATTTCCACCATCCCACCAGCTCAAATAGTCTGAATAAACACCACTTCAACAAAAGCAAGAAAGAATATGGACTGATTGCAAAGAAGAGAATAAAAAAGGGTATTTTGTTATAAAATACTTCAGTTACATTTTTTTGGGATAAACTGTTTCAAAGGTAATTTCAAAATTAAATCTCCTGTGAGTCCAAATCTGGGAATTTAACATGAATTGAAATTATCCTTGTTTTGTGCTGCAAGGCAGTTTGAATATTTCCTTTCTGTGAGGGATTTTTTTTTTTTTTCTGAACTGATGATGAAATAGATGTGAAAACTAAGGGCAGAAGGTGGGGCTATTTTGTTTTTTTATTTTATATACCTCTGAGTCTTCTGCTTTAAGCAATCATAACAAAGATAAATATTTATATAGCACCTGCCAGTCTATGGCTTAAAAGCACTTAACACTCTTTAATATATACTATTGCATAGAAATAGAAAAAATACAGTTCTAGGGTGAAAGGTAATTTCTACCTGACAGCAATGCTGGAAAGCAGAAAGTAAACAGGGTTTAGAGCAAAGTAAACCAGAATTAATTCCTAGTATGAATAAGTAGAAGAGAAAAGCTAATATTTCCACTGCTGCAAAATTTGTCAGTGGGAATTTCAAAGCCTGATTTTTCTTATCTTTCATAAACAGGCTGTAAATCTTAGGCCCCACAAAGTAAATGGATGGCTTAGCATTTAACAAAGGACAAGACTTCATTCCCTCAATTTAGTAAGATACAGCCTTGGAAGAAATTGTAAGATCTGAGTCTAAGTGCCTGCAAGGGGTTAAGAGGGGCTGTAGAAATGACTTATGCCTTTCCCTAAGTAATAAAACTACATTCTTGGGTGGGGGGAGACTGCAATATTTTGGAGTGCTTTTTCCTCACAAAAATGTCACAAAAAGATTTTCTTTCCTTCAGCATGATCCACTTTATTGTATTTGCAAGAAAAGTAAAGGAAATGAAGACTTTTACTCTCGGAAATGCCAGTTTTTCTTTCTAATGCTAGTCAGCAGCCCAGTGATTTAGGGATCATTCTCGGCAGAATACCAGGATTAGCAGATGGTATCAGAGAAAACTTTTGTTTTGTTTTTTTTTTATTCTTACTGATCAGTATTAACTAGCAATTTACTAAAAAAATCCCGGAAGCAGTAGAACCAGAGGCTTTAGGTAAAAGTCCTAGAGGTGTCTCCAGAATCACAGAATAATTAAGATTGGAAAAGGCCTCCAAGATCATGGAGTCCAGCATTTGACTGAACACCACCACCATGTCAGCTAAACTATAGAACTAAGTGCCACATCCAGTCATTTCTTAAACACTTCCAGGGGTGATCCATCCACCACTTTCCTTGGCAGCCCTTTCCAATGCTAAAGTCATGCTCATACTGGTATGAGCTACCTTTGGTATGTGTAACCTTAATTATAGCAGAATTTAACTTTTTTTTTTTCTTTTAAGGCAGTTAGGAGGTTTTCCTCTTACTGGTGAGACTATTTCAAGAATCAGTTTAAATATCTGAAATGATTATGCATATATAGTACAAATATGCTAAATTTAACCTTTGAAGTAGTTCTTAGCTCTTCGCTTCCCAAGTGAAAACAAATGAATAAAGATTGCTCTGGATTAAAGAAGCGTACTCGGTATTTCCCTCCTAGCGAGAGACACCTCAGACCAGGGTTGTAAAGGTAACTGTTTTGTAATAAGGAGCTTTGGTCCCTAACAACTTCAAATGGTGTTTCACAAATTCTCCATCACCTCTCTCGGATCCCTCAGGGTCCGTAGGAAGCAATTTACTCATTGCCAAGTACACTGATCCAAACAAGCTGGTACAGGGCCCTATGTGCTGTGTCACGACACCAACCCTGGTCCCAGGGTGTTCCAGCTCTGTGGGCACAACACTTACTGTCTGCTAATCTTTTCTCCACACTTCCTAGAAGGGAGGGTTGACTCCTGTTAAGGAGACATATATTTCAGAGCCAGCTATAGATCTCTAAACAAGCATGCTGTGCTTTGCCGTGAGTCCCTAAGCTCATGGACACGGCCTCCACCACGTGGGACAACTTGGTCTGTCTTAGCCAAGCCAGCCTTCTGTCACCCAGAGTGAGCTGGTGCTCTGGCACTGCCCAATGTCAAACCCACGTATTTTCAGGTACATCACCCAAGGAAGAAATGATGCACTGGCAAAGCATCACCTGGCTGTAGGATCCTCCTCAGTCTGGAGCCCTGACCTTCAGGTTAGGAAAGACCAGAGAGGAGAGCAGTCTTTGCCAGCTTCCTGCTGAAGCTGGGCCACAGGAATGCATGATGCAGGCCATAGTAAGCACAGGGAAAATCTCTAGCCTAACTGCTGTGGCATTTACTTCTGAGGGGGAGACTTCTGTTTTGTCCCTGTTCTCAAGCCTGGAACATTTGAGAAAACGCACATTTGAGAAAAGTAGATAAAACACATAAGCAGAGTTGGGAGAAGGAGTGGGAAGGCAGAGCTTTCTCCTCCCACTAATTGCAGCAATGTCTCTCTCCTCCCTTCTGCCTTTACATATTAATTCTGCCAGAGTTTGCAGGATGGTGTCAGCCTCCTTAGGTGTAGGAGTGGAAAGCCCTGACCATTGATTTTCTGTTTCCTGTTCAACTTCCTAAGCACATGCAAGATGTACCACGGTGCCAGAAGCATTTCCACAAATTCCCAGGCATTTTTCACAAGAAAAAAGGAAAGTAAGTGCTCTGAGACTTCTGTGATTATCAATATAGGGAAGAGGTACGATCTCAAGGTCTTCTCTGGCATTTTTCAGTAGCTAGTATCAGGTGTAGCCTGTTCTGTGTGGTGGCTACTGTGAAACCTGTTCCTCAGCACTTAATTCTCATTACACTTTTAAAAGGATATTTAAGTATGTAACTTGGGGTAGTAAATTGCACAGAAGCCTAAAGGTTACATATGGTAATGTTGCCCACCAAGGAGCGTATGCTGTTTTCCAGATCTGACCAAACGTTTTACAGGGAAGGCATTTTACTCAATTCTCTAACATTGTTCTATGTAAACAACATAAACAATAACATGTTTTAGAACTGCCATTGCAAAATAAGACCTTTCCATGCTCTCAGGGCCTATGTGCATTCCCTACACAGATATTGCTATGCTGAGGGACATACTTATGCAAACAGGAATGATGGTAAAGAAAGCAGAGAAGAAAAATATTAGGTCAGAAGAACAAAACTGTATTTCTTCTAGCTCCATCAGCTTGGCTATATTTCCTTCCTGACAGCGACTTTGAAATGGCAGAAGAATTCCTTCAACCAACTCTTCCTGTGACCTAAATGCATAATTGATGAAAATGTATTGGTTACATGAAAGCCTCATAGAAACCACCAGGAAAGCATCACAGATTATTTTTTCCTCCTTTTGCCACTATGTTTTTACAGATGTGATACGTGGTTTAAGGAGCCAAAGCAGACAGTTGTGCTTTAGCTCTGCCAAATACTCCAAACAAAGAAGTCTCCCTTTCCCAACAGAACATATATAGCTAAAATAAATAAATATATAAATAATTACAATTTTTAAAATAGCTTTTAATTGGCATATCTACGAAAATTCATGAGGCGAGTTATACATTTAGAGCAAACAATTATACAGCTTTGATTCCTGCAAGAATCAGGAGTCAGCGCACAGCAAGGACACCGCGGTGGCCTCTGTCAACCTGAGCACGGCTGGTGGCTCTGGCGCAGCCATGCCGAGGGCTGGATTGCCACCTAGTGGGACCCCGCGGCTCCAACCCGCTGGAGATGCTAGATCTTTGCTCATTATCCTAACGCTGATTAATAAATACTGCAGCTGAATTTAGAGCCTAAATTCAGTGGATCGCTAAACACCCCGAGAATCTGGCGCAGCACAGAATGGAATCATAGAATCACAGAATAGTTTGGATTGGAAGGGAACTTAAAGATCATCCCCACCTGACATGGGCTGGGACAACTTCCACTTGACCAGACTGCGCAACGTCCCATTCAATCAGGCGTTGAACACTTCCAGTGATGAGGCATCCACACCTTCTCTAGGAAACCTGTTCCAGTGCCTCGCTACCCTCACAGTAAAGAACTTTTTCCTAATATCTAGTCTAAACCTGCTGTCTTTCAGTTTAAAGCCATTGCCCCTTGGGGAGTGTTTGCCCCAGCATGTTGCAGGGGTAGCCGAAATGTCATCTGCTGGTTCAGAGGCAGCACAGAGTGCCTGTGTGGCACTGCTGGCTCTCCTTATCACATGAGGACATTGGCCTCTCTCAAGTGTCCTCCGGTACTCGAGCACTCTTATGACTGATAACATCTTCTCTTTGAAGCTCATAGAAAATCTAAATGTAAGGAAAACCATGGGGCCCTCTTGCCAGTGCAGGAAAGATATGAGGATAGGCCATGGCTGGCTGCTGTGACAAACTGCCAGCCTTTTGTGCTCAGTGCAGATGGAGTTGTGGTAGACACAACCATGGATTTGGTTTTCCATTGATCTGAGAAAGGCAGACTTTGTGCATCTGCAGAAAAGCTAACTGCAATTCCTGGTGAGGCTGTGCAGTGTGATGCAGTTACTCACTGAATACTCCTCCCCTGACTCACTGAATGCTCCTCTGCTGTGAGCTTAGCAGGAGGGAGCAGTGGGAAGGAAGAGGCCAGCCAGAACTTCTGAGGACCAGGTTAAAAGTCACTCCCAACAGGGTGGATCATCAGCCAAGTATCGCAGTTCTCCACCTTTTTCCCCTGTGCATTCCTGCTCCCAGAGCCCTACAGCCGCAGGACAATGAAGATGGGAGGAGGTAGTGGTGGCAGTGGCCTCCAGCCCTGCTGGGGAGGAGGTGTCTGCACTGCTGCTCCAACTGCTGTTTGAGTGCCAGCAGGTAGAGAAGAGCACTTGCTGTTTCTGTGTGTGGGGCTGGGAGTGCCCGTAGTTTGAGGGAAAGGAGTGGCGCAGACTGGGCTTCGCTCAAGCGTCTTTGTGCCGACACCACACGAATGAGTACGCAGATGTATCGCTGAGGGAGTACACAGGAAGGCACTACTTGGGTAGGGACGAGAGTGGTAAGGGCCAATCGCTTCTTTCTTGTCCCTTACCTTGTGCCAATAGTGAGTTGCAACCCTCCATTTAAAAAAGACTAAACTTCTGCAAGGGGGTGGAAAGAGAGGGCTCACCCTTTTGTGCAGCCACACTGTGTGATCTGCAGGAGAGCTGACCTCAAATTTGTCTGTCAGGGGCTGGTCACCAGGCAGCCACACATGTTCCATGCTGGAGCCCCTTTGCCATAGGCAAACATTTTAGTCTTGCCCCTCAGTCCTTCTGTCAATCAATCAATCAATCAATCACAGCTACTGCAGGTTTTTACACTGGAGAGGATGGTCAGAGTCAACAGGTGGATGTGAAGACCTCACACATCCTATACATCCTATATGATATCTGGTGTCACTCTGGACACCTAAAACAGGAGCTGCAGGAGCTGGTCATCTCAGTGGAGATGTTAGAAACACGAAGGATGGATGTGCATTCCACTTTGCTGCTTCAGAGGTTATCCTGGGCTGAATGTCCATCTGGATCTCAGAGTTTCTGAGTTTGGCACACCAACTACTTCTCACAATTCCCTTCTTTCCCTGCACACACAGACTTACTTCTCTTAACATAAAATCTTCATGGCTTCAGCAGGGATTCAGGAGGCAGGAGCCTTGGGTTCAGTTCTTGCCTCTCCATCCAGTGAAAAAATGTAACCACTGCTAAGAAGGCTGCTTTCATCCCTGGACTAATGCATATGTTCAGAAAGAACAAAAAAGCTTCAGTAAGAGAGGCAAAAAACTTCATCGTCTCATGAATGGGGCATTATCCTGAGAAAAAAATGGATCTTAGCAAAGGAACAACTCCTCCTGTCCTCCACAGTGTTGAAGCTTGAACAGCAAGAAGGCAGAATTCTAACATGGAGCCAGAAAAAGAGCAAATAAGGCAGTATATGTTACTGTGGTCTGTATGTACCAGGCCATCAGATGATCAAGCTGGCCCCTGGTTCTGGTCCCTCAACTGCTTGTCTTTTACAATTCATGAGCACTGAATACTTATTTGGTGGAAATAATGCTGGTAACTAGACTGTATCTTAGCTACTGACTTTGTTGCTGGCAAATTTGCATTCTGTGCAGAAGTCCCACGTGAACAGAAAGAGCAGATGTGTTGATCTGTTTGGGGGTTCTTGGGTTATTACAGAAAAGCTGCAGCAAAGAGGCAGAATGGGTTGGGACTGGACAGTTGGGACTGAGTGAGGAGAAAAACAGTGAAGTGAGAAAAGGAGGAGGGGATGGAGGTGGTAGTTACCTGCCCTACCTGGTTATTCTCATGCAGAAGGAAAACTGGTACTCCTGGAATGGTGCCTGCTTATCTGGAAGGAAACAGTCTGACATGCAGAGATTTACTAAACAGGAGTTGCTGTGGCCATCAAATGTGCAGAGATTTCTACTGCCAAAACCTGGCTTGACAGAGAGAAAAGGAATTGTTTAATGTACATTCCTGCAGGCTTGGAAAGAAGAGGTGCAGAGGAGATTATGATTTATTCCTTGTGTTCCTGTGACTAGTGCTTTGTAGCAGTGTT
This sequence comes from Oriolus oriolus, assembly GCA_013400235.1. Lineage (NCBI taxonomy): Eukaryota > Metazoa > Chordata > Aves > Passeriformes > Corvidae > Oriolus > Oriolus oriolus. Next base: position 243,848 of record VXBT01011976.1, read on the forward strand.
CCTTAAAAGTGGAGGCAGAGCCAAAACATAATTCAGAGTCAATGTTAATTATCTATGATGTGGAAAATCTTCAGGAAGACTATTTATACCTTTGTTCTACCTCTAATTATTGTACCATTTGAATTAGTTAATTGGATAAATAAATAAATATTATTAAACAGGTGCTTAAATATCAGACAGAGAATAAAAATCATGCATTAGTGCAATAATCTAAACAATAACTGATCTCAAGCAGTGACTGCATAGAAGATGGTTAAAGGTTCTGGTCTGTGACAAATAGTTGTTAGATTTTAACTTCATTTACATGAAGCAGAGTACTGTGTTCAGGCTCCAGCAAGGCCTAAAAATGTGATGAACATCCCAATATCCTAAATATGAGAGAATAAGCAGAAGCCTAAGTTTCCTATAACAATTTAGATACAGAATCTGCATCTCAGTGTGATTCAGAATAGCTAGCTGAGTTATCTTTAAGTAAAAGTCTACAAATGTCCCTTTTAGGACAGTGCTCCTTCTGGGTTGGCAGAAGGCCCACGAGAGCAGCAGTTAGCAAAGAAGGAGCTGCACTATGGTAACTTAGTGAGCTGCACTTAAATCAACATCTAAAAGACCTGCATTGCATGGGCATTTACTTAACATTAAAACTGGATCCCAGCCCTACGAGATCCAAAGAGACTCTAACCATGAGGCTACTGTGAAAAAGGGAAGGGCTAGTGATGGCACATATTGTGCTTTTTTCCTGAATCTCACTGCTGACCAGGGCCATTTTGGAGCCTTTCCTAGACTTTGTGTCCTCTCCCTCATCCCTGAACCACAGGAGAGCTTAGGTGTCTTTCTGTCTTCCCAGGCTTAGGGACTTCAAGAGTCTGGTTGCCCCCGGTACATCATTCAGAAATTTTGGATTCTAATGGTCACATGATCTGAGAGTTAGGTAAGTAAAATTTGTCTTTAGGCAAATTGCAACTCTGGTAATAATCTAAACACAAATATATTTTATAAATCACAAGGCTTCATAACCTTTCAATCTTACCTGCTGGGAATCTTTAGAAGCAGAGAACTACAGTTCATCTCACTTTTTAATTATTTGGAATGGTCCTTCTGCCTGACACAATTATGGCAGGCACTCCTTTTTACTGCACTTATCAAAGGAGAGACACTCAACTAGCATTTAATGCACCAGTGCTGCAGCACTCCACATCAAATTGTGCACGGCCACAGTCCAGTTCTCACTACCAACTGTAGAAACAGCAACCTTACTTCAAAAAGGAAAAAAGTTGTCTTTTAGAATACATTTGGAAAGAAAAACAGTATCATTGGTTGTAGTCAATACAAACAGATATGATTTTATATTTTAGGCATTACTCCTTCCTTGTTGTGAGACCAGCCAGTGAACCCTTCACAGGGGATGGTTCTCCTGAGAGTGAGATGTCTCTGTGGACATAACTTTGAGACAATAAAGCAGCTCTTCCTAGCTAATACAGTTGATTGTCTAGTTTCCTAAGCAATCTGCACATTTTTTTCTGTGCCATTTACTGAACCTTTGTGGATTAAGAGAGACTGGTTAATCTGAAGGCTATGTAACATCAGCTGGCCACAGACATTGCTCTGAATGCTGTGCAAGCCAGGAACAAATCATCAGGCTTTGCAAATCCCCACAGAGAGCAGTGCACTCATTGTTCAGGCTGCACTATCATTTCTCAAATGAAACACAGCCGAAGTGCCAAATACTAACTCTCCCCAGTCTGGCTGTTACATATGGTAATGTCTTCCTAGTTACCTGCTGTGGCTGGGGAAAGCCAGTAGGAACACTCAGATTATTTCAGTCCTGACTATACAAAATACTTCTGAATGATAGCAAGGGTTGAATCATTAACTGTGCTAAAACAGTGCTTATAATGTGCTCAAACTGAGAATATTAATTATGCTCAGAATACAATAAGGTTAAAGGAGGGATGCATAGTTAACCAAATGCTGCAGCTACAGGTCAGTTCCTGTCTCATTCTGCCTAAGAGCCCTTAACTGCTTCAGGATACAGCTCTCAGAGTCACATCCCAGCTCCAGATTGACTTCACTGGGAAGTCACTAGTTACTGGTTGAGATAGTGAACATACTAGATTGACCTCTGAAATGCAGCAGCTATTTATCTCAAAAGTCCTTCTTTTTGACATTGCATTAAGATAGTGTGAGGACCTGGAGAAGCAAAAGGAACAGTCTCAAACACTGTCAAACAAGAAAGTTCCAAACAAGAAGCCACCAGAAAAGGAGCTCAAGATAACCACAGATGGCAAAAAGGAAGGCATTAATACCAGACCTAAACAGAGGTGAAAGTTTGGAATTAGCACGCTGGACAAAATTCCGCTGTGCAAACTGTGGGGAAAGTGCAGAGAGCAACAACAGGAAGGTGCCAGGCCTGGTGAGGCAGACCTAGGTAACTATCTGGACAAAAACTCCCACCAAGGCACACTTGGAGAAAGGAAGCAGCTCCCACACATGCCATCCCATGCTGGGTGGGAACAGCACCCACGCCTCAGGGATACCCAGGATCTGGACTGTATAAAAGTGGTACCTCCAGAAGAACACCTGGGAGCCCCCACCACTGAGCAGACCAGGGTGAAGAAGGTCCAGCAGGACACCGCAGGATTCCGTGTGGTGCTGGTATCTTTGCTTAATCTCTCTCTCACACTCTCTTTCTCTTCCCACCCTCCCCACCTTCTACCTCTCTCTACTTGACATTTACTGTTAAATAAAATCTGTACTATTGACTTTGGCATGAGGTCTCACTTGCACCTTAATTCAGGCAGAGACAACTCAGCAACCAGATCCTAACAGACAGCAAGCCAAAAACCAATCAAAAAACTCAACTCAGTGTTCCAGCAACACTGTGTTTGCCGTGTCCTCCAGGAAGCAGCAATGCAAAATCCCATCTGCCACAAGTAGAGGCCCTCCACCAGAGATGCACCTTTCCGCTTTCGGATACAGCTCCTGTGAGACTGTGCTTAGTGGGCCACCACAGCAGAGAGCAGCTGGAAGCAAGATCACATTTGGAGCAGAGGAGCAGAACGGCACGAGGGAATTATACAGCTCGCAGGAAATACACGTGGAGGAAGAGCCTCCCCTAAAGGAGCAAGAAGGTACATGGATGGTAACAGGCTGCTTGGTTTGGATGAACGGAGGATAGGCCAGGGTATGTGGAGCACAGCTGCACCAGGGCAGCGCTGAATTCCTCTCAACATGTTCTATTCCATTTCCCAGCTGTGCCATCACAAGTGATGACAGGTAGGTCTGAAGTTCAGACCCCCATGACCAAATACAAACTACAGGAGTTATTACTACTTATTAAAGTTGCTGCACGCCTGATGAGTCCTGGCTTTTTGGTGTGTGTTTTGGGTTGTGTTAAGGGCACAGCAATCCGTGGAATGAGTTGAAGGCCATGGGGACTCCCAACACCAGCTTCTGAAGTGAGTCACTAAACTTGAACTAGGATATTGCTGGCACATTCATTTTAGTTAGTATGCTGATCTGGATCAAGCCCATGTTCTTTGCTGCTACCTAGAATTTAGCCTCTGACAGAGATGTAGCATGTGTCTAAATCCCAATTAAATGGGGATGATTGAATCTGTCATTTTCAGTCTTTGATCTTAGCTCTGAGTTAAAGTGCAACTGAAAAATATATACAAAAATTGTATCACGGGGGCTTTGCAACATCTAGTTTTAAAGTTTAATGGTTCTTGTAGACAGAATAACCTGGTTAGATAATTTTTTTTCTTCTCTTTTTAGTTTTCTAAGGTATTTATGATGCTGAAGAAAAAACATTTTTCTCCGAAAATAAAATAGCCAGCTTTTAAGGCTGATTCTCTGAAGTCCACTCCATGAACTTTACTAACTCTCTTCCTAATATCACCTAACCCATAACTGAATTGGATTTCCTAGATCTCTAGAACTCAGGCTTGAGTTATTCCTAAAAGTGAGAAAAGGAAACATAAAAATTATACAGACATTAAGTGAAATACTTCTCTAATTAATAACATGTCCAAGAAATGTTTCCAGTACTGTAAGTCAGTTTTATTTAAAAAATAGAGTCCAAACATTGTTTTTTATAAGGTGCAACATATACACTGTTTTCTACAATTAAAAAAAAAAAACAACAAAACAACAAACAGAACCAAAGCAAAACTATAGTCATAAATATAGTGTCATTCCAACACAGAATCAGTGAGTCTCCTGTAATTCTTAAACATTCTTTTTCTGCTCCTTCAAAGCATAAGAATTAATAATTAGTATCACTGGGACAGCCAAAGGGTCTGTCTAATGTCATCCATTTCTGTACTTTATTATTAAACTTTCTGGTACAGATTGCTTCAAGTACACATCAGGAGCTGAATGTAACTGAACACAGTTCATGCAAAACAAAGGTACAATACTGAACCTGCATCATTCAAAGATTTTTATTCTCCTGTTTAGTTTAGTTGGGCATTTTTGAAGGCCAACTGCTTGGAGGACTGAACTGAGGTTGCATAAAGTCAGCAGTATATACTAAAATACTTCTGTAACTCAGATTGATAATGCTACGTGACTATCCTGAGCTCTACAAAATCTAATAAATAGTTAAGGCTGAGATCTATGCCTCCTGGAGTCTATTCAGTACCTTCTAAGACAAATTTTGGAATACAGATGGAAAACAGTGCCTGATAATGGGCTTGTTATGGAGAAATAAATTAAATCATTACATCATAACTGCATTTTTTTTTAGACAAGCGTGTTATTAATTTATATTAAGGGTGTTCCCTTTCAGACACCAATGTGAAAAGCAATAAAGGCTGTAGCATGGAGAAAGTTTTCTAATTATCAAAGTCTGTCCTATTTCAAAGCCCTCCTCTAGCACCAGCTTCAGTCTTGATGATAACACCAAGCAGCTGAAGTTAGCCATGAGTGTACCATTTCTGGACAGCCAGATAGCAGCTCCTGCTCTGAAGAGTTTAACATATTTTGAACAGAAACTGGAACAAGGAGCAACACTACATGGTTACATGTCCAAAGGTTTTTCCCTTGACCCCTTAGGTATTTAAAGCTTTCCATCTAGTAGGGAATGTGTTTGATAGAAGAGAGCTGTACACCCATTTACCTGCCTTCTACCTGGGTGATAGTCCAGGGTCAAACTGCACCCACAACAACTACATAAATCTCAATTCCTTCTGTTGTTTGCTGCAAACCACTGTGTTGATTTTCAGGATCCTGGTTTTAAGCCCCAAGGGCTCCTCCTAAGTAGTCTAATAAGGCAAGGCAACAAGCTATCCCAGGGGCGACTGTTGGTTTCAGTAAATCAGGCCTCTGGGTATTAATGGGAATTAACCACACGAGTTTATGCCTATGCATAACCACAGACTGAGTTTAACCTGATAATCCAAGTCAATACACATGTGAATTTGTATTCATAGCCAGATTAACCTCAGTTAGGCAACTCCATGGCTTTTTCTCCGAAAATGATAGTGTTTCTCAGTGTTGATACACTATATTGGTTCCTGTTAGCAAACATGGAAAAGTAGAACATGGTCATACAGTTTTAATCCAAGAATGAGATTGCTCTCAGAAGTCAGTCTATTTATCTTAGTCTAAATCCCTTACATTCTAGAAGTTATGGGTAGAAACTGACAATCGTATAAAGCCGCACTTGGATTTAGTTGTGGGAATGAACTGATTTTATGATGGCATCTCGTTCAAATGAGGGAATCTAGTGTTTATGAGCTCTGTTGTTGACTTGGTTGGTTTTTTATGAGTTTGGCTGCTGACAGCTTGACAGAAAAACATAAAAAATAACCATATTATGTTGTATTTCCTATTTTCAGAAGAAAGGGATTTCTCAGTTCTATAGTTTACATAGTTTTAACAATATCCCTTTAATAATACATTGTACTGCAGCTGTTCAGTCAACAAAAAGTATACACTGAAATATTTATGAGCTTTGGCCAGAGCTACGTATATTTATGTCAGCCTGTTGCAAACACCATTGTTAAGTGGAGTACTTAACAGGTTAAAATTATCCCTTTACTTCCGTTTCTTTTAGTTCAGCAATTCAGGCCGTGCTCCGTGTGAATGCAGTGGGACACGTGCCAGAAGGAAGCAGGGTCACTGGAGATAAGAGGAGGAATTTGTGACATATAACTTGGGCATCTAACTCAGGGTGCACCTGAGTGGTTGTGTCAGCTCAGGGACACAATAACCATGCACATTGCCTACGTGTTAGATCAGCAGCCTGGGTTTGGGCTGGAGTAAGCAACAGGCTGCTCTGGCATGAAAGGACACTGCTCATCTCTGTCCGTGGGGACCATCTGAGCACCACCGGTTATCTGTGTGAATTTGAACAAAAACACCAGAGGCCTTGGATGCCCAAATGAAGGAACCAGGAGGTCTGAAGGGGATTCAGGGCATCTAAGTTAGAACACAATCTTTCTCCAATCGTTAAGTTTACATCTACAAAGCAAACCCTGGGCAGTGTGAATTATGTGTTACAGAGAGTATAATTTGGTATTCTGTTACTGATAGCAGTATTGACTAAAGGGTTGACCCTCTGTATCTCACACAGGATCAGAACAAGGGTTTAGGAAAATTTAGCATTTTTACCTGAGCGACTTAGAGGTCTCTGCCAGGGTCTGTTAAATCTTGTGTTCTTGGTGCAAACAGATAAATACTTAAAGCTTTCCTATGATCATTTGCATTCTCAGTCTCTCTGATCTTATCCAGCCACAGTGTTGTGGAGACAGATTCCACAGTCCTGTGACTGACAGGTGCATAAAAAGGAGATCTCTTACAGAATAAGTGTCTATGATTGTTAAATTAATTTCAGCAATCTCTTGGCAGGTACAGACAAATGCCAAGAAAGAGCAATGACAAAAAGGATCTAAGTGGAGAACCAAGAATCAATGCAGAACTTCATTCGTGAAAAATGGTGATGTACACAAGGGAAGACAGGTGAGGGATTCAATCTCTTGTCACTAACACTGATGAGAGATGGATACCACTGTCCTTTTAGTGCTTTTGAAAACTATTTTATGGGCTTCTATGTTTTTTCCAGTTACCACAGCAAACCACAAAATACTAAATTTTACAGTACTTGTATGCAAAATTGCATAGAGAGATAACAAATTCTTACAAATTAATCCCATTTTAACATTAATAAGGGGAAGCTGTTTGACAGAAATGCTAAGCAGTATAAAATTCAGAAGACTAAAGCAGGGAGCAAGGAACACTACATTTTAAAGTGAGTTGAGGCGTACTCTTACTCTTTTCTTAAGACTTAACTCCAGTCATGATTCATTAAACATTTACAAAATAAATGAAGATGACAAAATCTTTCATTTAAAAATATGACAATTTTTGTCTGTCATGAAAATGCTATAACTCAGTAGCAAATGAATAGCCATGATTCCAGTAACAAAAGCAACTGACATTACTCATCTACACTCTCTGGCTTGGAACACAAACCTTTATATCTCTTAGCAGCTTGTACATAAACAGTGTGTGCTACTCTTCACACCTGCCTCATGAGTTACTGCGACCTTGATGCCTCCCACTGGTGCTCCTGGCTCTTTGTCTCTAAGCACCGCATCACTTACACCCACCAGCACTCCAATTGAGCTGTTGGGAATCTCATTACGGAAACACAGCTTGATGTCTGCAGCTGCTCAGAGCTTCTAAACTGCCTTCCTCATGAAATAAGTGCTGTCCTGCATCCACTCCCTCTGTCAGAGGCATATCAGGCCATTCCTCATATACATTACCTTTTTCTCTTTAAGCAAGATCAAACACCAAACACAGCCTTTGTGTTAATCTAGAAGGGATTCCTTTGGGGTTACTTTCTTCTTCTTTACCAGTCTAGTTAAACATGATAGATTCAGGGTCCTGGTTTGCCATTTGAGCCATATGTCTTAATACATCCTTTTTAGTTATGATACCCAGCAACCTCCTATAGGAGAAAAGGAAACGAAAGGTCAACAACCATCTCATATATCACCCAGGTCTTTTCCTTGTTCGGCTGCAGGGACATTTTGTGAGTGCTTCCATACAGTACTGTCCATCTCATCTATTCCCCAATTATTATCTTTTTATAAAAGTATTCTCACCTCATGTATTTCTACTACCCCAGCCACGATAATGAAGTGAAATATTTTGGCTTGTTACATCTTTTTCTTGGGAACATGACTGAGTGAGGAGCTACAACGACTAACACTTTGTACAACAAAGTAATAAGTTTCCTTAGGCTCAGTCTGCAGAGGACCAGTAGTCAAACCCAAGGCATCAGTGCTTGGTAATACACAAAGTAAGCTAAAGCACAGGATTTCTGAAACTCTCTCTGTCTGACAGCATAATTCCTTCAAATTTAAATGATAATTTCTCATTTATATGAACCTAAATGAGTTATATCTGTCAAGAAAGTGAGGCCTATGGGATGTCTGGCCCCAAGAGTCAAAAAATTTCGTAACCCTCAGTATTCAAGGGCTTTTACTTCCAGTCCTTGAAGACCATTAGGCACTGAATTTTGAAACTATGTCATTGTTAATAGTTTTTCCACCTTTCATTTCATGTAAGTTCTAAAACTCAAGATCTAAAATCAGACTCTAAATCTGTGTCCCAATAATGGTTCTTATTTGCTTAATGCTGATGATATTGCATTGACAGTAACAACTGATATGCAGTATTTTTGAATAACAAAAAGGCTTTTTAACAGAAGAATAAATTTTAATCTTCCACATTTGGAAGTGATGGCTCTGGTTTGGCTATCCTGCTATCATTAGATCCTGGGATGAGCCATGATGCCCAAATAGCTCAAATTCCATTGGAACTATGGGATGTTATTTCTAGTCCACATGGTGCAGCTTTTTATTCTCCTAATTTCATGTTTGCCCATCTCCTTCAGCTGTTCTTTGAGGGCCTTTGGTTTATACACCCTTCCATTAGCCAGTAAAGAAAGTTGAACAGATTAGTTTTCCTCCAGTGACACCTTTATCACAATCTTCACAAGCATCTAATCTAGCTGGATGTCTCGAAACAGGCACATTCTTTGCAAACAATACTGCTTGCCAAACCTGCCTCTGTTGAAAACTGAATGATAGTGGAAGTCAGAACAGTTTGTTTTGTATTTATTTTTACCTTATCTAAATGAGAATACACTAAGGATTTGGGAGAACAGAATGAAATAGAACACCCTGCAAGCACCATTTTGGTTCCAAGGCTGACTTCTTTTGCTGCCCTGGAAAGACACGGGCGAGGTTCCCTTATTCATCCACTCACAAAATCAGGCAAAATTAAAATATTCACTTGACAGTGAACTACTCACCCACTGCGAGTGACCAGACACTGCCTGAGTCCAAGTTTTCGGAAAATATCTACCACGGTCTCCATTGGTGTGTGGTCAGTGACAGTGAAAGGGCTCAGGTTGAGAATACGCCGCAGTTTCAGTGGGTGGGGACTGTTGGGTGGCAGTTCTGGGGGGTCTTCTGTGAAGTACACGATGGAGTTGCTCACCACCCCATCCTGACGCTGTCTTGCATTCTCTGTACAACACAAAGATTGGTGCAGATAGTGAATTAAGCTTGATAATAAAAAAATTCTTCCATGGAAAGCAAGGTTTTGTTTTGTCTTTAAAGTACTGAAGTCTCAGAAATTTGGGTTACTGAGTAAACTTGAATTTCTTTGAGACATTGCTCCCTCAAAGCAAATATAAGTGATATTTTTACAGACACGTACTTTTCCTTGTTTGGGATAATGCTTTTCTGAATAAATATGCAGCTCACTGCATTCACAAACTTCACTACTCCAATTTCTGTCAAATTCAAATGGCTGTATGCAATTTCCTCCATTGTGAGAATCACAACAGGAACTTTAGTACATGGCTGAAGGAGTGGAGTCAACAGCTGTGTAAGATCCCAGCTGGTTTGGAGCAAAACTTTTCAGTGGAGTTGGGAAAATGTGGACATGGTGAATGGATTTATGAACATGAAGCTGGGGAAAGACAAAATCACATGCCAGGGATCCAGGGCCAGTGTAGATGTTGTTCTAGATCAGCACAACTCTCTGGCATGCAGGGTAAATTTTGTGGGTTTACACTTAATGACTTAAATAGTTTGCATATCTAGATTTTAAAAAGGAAAAAGAAATTGGCTTCCTACTTAAAGGAAAATAGTAAAGGGAGGAAAAAATATAGGGGTAAACAGCACATATGTGACCACTTTCAAAAGTTCAAAAGCTATCATTAATACTTTGATCAAACTACAAAGTGAACATCACACTACAACTAGAGTTTACAGGATCAGTATAAGCCTTTCACTTAAGGTATGCTCCAAGAACACTTACCATTGGAGTAGTTTATTTTCTTTGTAGTGTTTACCTCATCTCTACTCAACACTACAGGGCATAAACATTATGTGAGACACATAAATGACAGACAACTTTTCTCTCCCCAGAATAATCATATAATGTGTTTGGCCCTGAAGGTTTAACTCTTTTCTTTTTTTTTTAAATAAATTCTTGGAAATAGTTAAATTATTACCTTCAATTAACATACGTTACTTCTGTTCTTGAGAGGTATAGCAACTCATACTCAAAGCATATGTAAATATTCTTGGAACTCTCTGCCATCAATCAGAGTGCAGAAACCTGCTCCTGTGACTTGTAATGTGTAGACAGCAATGGTTTCCAACATGTTCCAGCTGCAATTTCTTTCTACATTTAACGATCATTGTCTTGTAATATTTCTGGAACTGGAGCAGTGCTGGCTCAAACCTAATATCAGTACAGTATACAATTCTCAACCTTCTCACCCCACATATTACAAGCCCTATTGCAATTTACAGGAACGATGTTAGTTTTGTCTCAGCTTGTTTCAGTTCATACATCTAATTTCAAGTGTGAATATGCCTGCATAGTTCTTTGATATATGATCTGTGCTAAGAGGTAACATTAATCAAACTGAAGGTAACTCCCACCCTTTGATAAAAACCTTTGACAGTTAGGTATTTCCTTCCCAAAGCTGCACCCTAAGAAATAGGGCCAAGCATTTTGGTTACCACATTGCTGTTCCCAAGGCAGCAATGACCCTGAACAACAGTGATTAGCCAAAGCCATGATTTCACTCTTCCATGTCAAACATCTCTCCAGAGAAATTTGAGTGATGTAGTACTATGGAGTAAATTCAGCAGCATCAGAAAAATGGTGGATTTTGTATGCAGTCTCACTGGATGGGGGAGTGAGAGCAAAGGTACAACAGATGAGCAGATCATTTCTGCAGTCAGTGGGTAAGAAAAACAGATACAGATTAACAGAAAGAGCAAAGCAAATGGATGACAATGTCTGGTTTTAGAGTAATCTATGCAGAAGGCTCTTGTCATAGCTAGAGAGTGAATTAATTCTCCCAAATGTGAAACAGCCTCTCATATTCAGGGGTTCACATTTCACAGCCTATATCAACTATGTTGATCTCTCAACTCCACACTGGAAAAAGCATATTATACAGGCCACCTGGCTATTGTCCAAGGCTCTGCCTTTTGCATGGTGCCTCTGGAGCTGGCTAAATTTAAGAAAAGCTTTACAGTGTCAAAAACTCCCCTCTGTAAGTCTGTAAAGTAGGTGTCATCTAAAATGTAGACACCTCTTCCCAAAGGGTGACTCTGCCATCTCACCTGCCTACCTACTCAACAAGGATCAGTGGAAGGACACAGTCCTCCTGAGGATGCTTCTGAGCAATTGGAAATGGCATTGCCATTCACTTCACAGGTATTTGATGCATTTCTAGAGCATGCTCAGTGCTCCACTCAGTAAGAAAGAAATGATGCAGAGGTGAATCATGAGGCAGATAGCTGTGTGGGAACAGGTATTTGATGCAAGACTCAGCAGCTATTGCCTTCATCCAAGAAGGCAGATGTGTGAGGGAATTGGAGCACTCTCCCAGAGTACTCTCTGGACCACCGTATTGCTGATGCACAATTAAATGGGCCTGAGAAAGAAGCTGAAATTCTTGGTTGAAACCATGTCTCTATGAAGTGCAAAGTGTTCTTGTGTAGAGGCACCAGAGCTAGCTCAAACTGAGGAGGCCTTCTGCAGGGCACAATGCCATGAAAAAAGAGATACCGGTGAAAGAAGAGATACTGGAGTAGGCCAGACTCTGCTTTTCATAAGACCCCATTCCCTGGCTGAAGTGCTGCATGGATGGGGCTGATGCTGTCCTGAGATGGAACTCCAGTACCTCTGTCAGGCTGAGCAGGTAAACCTGAACAGGTGAATAAGAGATGCTTCACCATGTGTGATGGTTATCTCTTGGTGAGTAATTTTACGGCTTCAGGAGACTTGGTAATGGCTCCATGATCACAACCACAAAGCAAGATGAGGTGGAGGTCCAGAACACATTAGCTACCCTTGTGGTAATGATGAGCAATAACTCCTGAAATTCAGGTAAAGAAACTTCAGAGAACGAGGATTAGCAATCAAAAGGTTGCTAGCATGGTTTGCCCTGCTCTGTACTGGAACCATATACTGTGTCTTTCAAAACCAAGCTGAGGTTTTAAGTCAAAAGGACACAAACCATAAGGACACATGACCATGGCATGGGCAGTGTAAAAGACCCAGGCCAGGCTAAATACATCTAAAACATGTGCTTTAAAGACCACCGTTTTTTCAAATTTTTGTTTCAGCTTTGTGGGGAGTGAGCTGGAAAGTGACCTTCAAAAATAACCCAAGTTTTCCATTTTTTAATTTTCTTGTCTGAAAAATATGTGAATTTCCATCCGAGACAACAGCTTTTTAAGGGTGCCTGAATAACAGGGATGAAACAAGACCATTCAGAGAAGAATAATTGCAAGTCAAGGAGACTTGGATATACCAGACATTCCACTCCCCTGCAAAGTACAAGGCAACCATGCCCAGATGGCATCTTGCCTCCCTGCCCAGCTGGCCCTCAACACCACAGGACTTCCAGAACTGGGAGCAGACAGTGGGCTAGCCTCACAGACCTCTGCAGTTCTGGATGCCCTGGGTCCAGAAAAGGTGGGAACACTTGCTTTCATCCAATAGACTTGTTCTTCAATCCCCATTTAGTCATCAGATCAACCTGAAAAGGACCTGACAGTCAAAATCTTTAATGACCTGGATTTGGACTCTCAGGTCCAACCAGCCAGCTCTCCACTGGACGCTAGACAAAACTCAGCCATTTTTACCAAAACACACTGTCCACTGAAGAGCTTTCTACCTGTAGCACTAAGAACCTGCATGTGAGGAAAAACTGAGACAGAGCAACAGAAAGAAGCACAGGGTATTTCATCACTGGGTGACAAAAGCCCATGACTGCCCCAGACACTTCTGGAAGCCCATGGAGACTGAAAGAAGCTGAGCACTGCACTGGCTTTTGATCTGGTTCTGACAAAAATTCTGGCCCTATGAGCTGAGTTTCTCTCTGTTGTCTCTAGAAGAATTTTATTTCACTGTTTTGAGTGACAGCAAAGTTAAACCCACAAGGGTCAAGCCCACAAAATGCTACCAGGTGGTATGATGCAATAGAAAAGCTTCCTAGAAGCTTTCTAGGGCCTTCTAAAAGGTCCTAGAAACCAGTAAAATTCAGGTTTGAAGAAGAAGTTAGATTTGGTGTTTGTTCATCCATTCTTCAAGGTAAGTAACACTGCTAACCTCCTACCTTATAAAAACTCCTTTCAAAATCAAACTTTTGCACACTAATACTCTACTTACTTATTGCGAGGATCAGCTCTCGTCTCTGTGCAAACCCAATAAGTCTCTCCGAGTCTTTTGAAACCACCACAGGAAAGCCATTGTAATCGGTCTCTTTGATGAGTGTCTCCACATCCTCCACCGTCATGCTGTCCTGTGTCAGCACAGAGAGAGGGGCTTCGCCACGCCTGGGTCTCATCACGTCAGTCGCCAGGGTTCGGTGGGTGAACTCATCCTTGACGTCCAGGAAGGGGTAGCCATTCAGATGAATGTGAGCTTCATAGATCCCTTCTTTTCCAAAGGCATCTGCCACCCACTTGCTCGTAACAGCTGCAGCCATAAGAGGCACAATGTACTCCAGGCCTCCAGTTAGCTCAAACATAATCACCACCAGAGAGACCGTCATTCGAGTAACACCACCTGCCAACAAGGAAAAGACTCAAGTTCCTCTCAGTGCTGGTATACATACTAAGCAACTCATTTATATTTTTGAGCCTTACACTCAAAAAAGCATGTAATTATTTATGCTGAGTACTTTGCCCTTATACTTTTAGGCTTATTTCACTGAAGAAAGGTATTTTTCATCTACTGCAATTTTCATCAAAAAGGTTGAGTGAACTTGCTCATGCCAAAGTTGCTAACATTGGAAAGCAACCAATGAGTGCTAAAAGACAGAGCTCTAAAACCAGAAAGGATGCCAAAGAAAATCAGCTTTAATGGATACTTGAGAAAGTGAAATTAACCCTGCCATTAGCCCTCTAAAATGACTCCAAGAATCAGTTAAGTACCATGGCTGAGGCAGGTAGGAGCGTGGAGAGGTGGCCTTCACACCGGCTCATTTATTGCAGTCATACTGAAGAGAAAGCTGTGCATTATCTTTGGGCACAACATGGTTACAAAATCCTACCTTAGAACAGCTTAGGGCCACTGCCAGAGCTATGTTACAGCTTAAACCCTTGCTTTTGACATCACTATAGTAATACAGTTTGAACTGTGTGCAGCTTGGTTTGAGGCCATCCCGGCACGCAGCCATAGGCAGGGCTGTAGCTGTATTTTTCAATATAGTCTTTCCATATTAATTTCATAAGCAAGCTCCTTGCTCCTTCAGTTTACATTAAAGGATAAAAATAATCACATAACTGAGGACAAGTGTGTATGTATCTCTGAATTATTAGGTAACATTTCTTTGCCTCTGTTCAAAACGTAAATGTAATAAATCTAATATTTTTAGGTCTCAAAATACAGCCCCATTTTAGATGAGAAAAATCAGAAACAAGTCATTAAAAGATGCTTTTTATCTAGCAGCATACAGAAATATTAGATTGTTGATTACATAACACTATGATCCAGATATGAATTTCATCTGAGGAATGCCTTAAACTTCTGATGGTGAAAAGCTGAGAGCGAATACCAGAGTAAGGATCATTTAATACTTACTCCATATCTCTTACTTTAGGCAAGATAGGTTTTGGTACAGAACAGCTTAAGTACAAGCTGTGACCATTCTACTGCACGCCCCACCATACTGTTAAAAACCACTGCACCTTAATTTGGACCTTTTAAAAGAGGTAGAAAATGCAGCCTCACCTTGAGCCCTGTGTGCAGTTTTGGGCACCACAATATAAAAAACACATTATTCTTCTAATAAGAAACCATCCAAAGGAGGGCTGTGAAGGGTCTGAAAGGGAAGCCTTTTGAGGAGTGGCTGAGGTCACTTGTTCTGTTCAGCCTGGAGGGGACTAAGGGGAGACCTCATTGTGGTCTACAACATTCTCACAAGAGGAAGCAGAGGGGCACACACTGATCTCTTCACTCTGGTGACCAGTGATAGGACCCAAGGAAATGGCCTGAAGCTGAGTCAGGGAGGTTTAGGCTGGATATCAGGAAAAGGTTTTTCACCCAGAGGGTGGATGGGCACTGGAACAGGGTCCCCAGGGAAGTGGTCACAGCACCAAGCCTGACAGAATTCAAGAGGCATTTGGACAATGCTCTCAGGCACATGGTGGGATTTTTGGGATGCCCTGTGCATGGACAGGATTTGGACCTCATGATCCTGATAGGTCCCTTCCAACTCAGCATATTCTACGCTTCTATGATTCTGTGCTGACTAGCAGATCAACTGCAATGTCAGAGCCAAATTTTTGTGTATTATCTCTTTTATGAACATTAGGATCATTTATCAAAAAGAGGAAGTGCTTTACTTGTTTGGACAGTAAGATTCATTCTAGCTTTTTTTAATGTGTCTACACTGCTGTGGGTGTTCACATCCAAAGGGATGATCCAGATTGCCTTTATAATCTCCAGATAAAAACAGGCCCTTTTGAGGCCAAATTCATCTGTTCATTTGCCTGGTTTCAGATGTGTATTGCCAGATAAGACTGATCTTTCCCAAACCTTTCTGTTTTGACTGTGAGGGGTATCAAGACAGTTAAGCTCAGGTGTTAACATCAACATTACAGACATTACATTTTCAAGCAAATCCCACCCTTCCTTCCTCTATACTGATCACACAAATGATCCTGCTTTTCCAATATGAGCATCCAAATCTGAAACTCTTCCAGCTCTTCCTTGAGTATATCTTTCATTTCAAACCTACCCAATCACATTAGCCATGCGTTATGCTTCTCCACTATTTTTTCACCCACTGATGATAATATCAATAACAGCAACAAACGGAGATGGAATATGCAAGTACACAAGGGGAAAGATATGATCAGGTAAAAGTATGTTCAGATGGTATGATTGTAACGTTCTTGTTGCATCTATGGCTAGAAGTTTGATATATGAGGTATTATTCAATGATCTTGCTTTAATAGTTAACAGATCATTGCTGTTATATCCAATAAATCCCATTGACTGAGTGTAATCCAATATTGGCCTATGACCAAAATGAAAACCAAAATACAGCTCAGTTGATCATAGCGTGATCAAAGCCAAAATAAGACCCAGAATTTTTACCTCTGTGCAGCTTAAAATTTAGCCAGAACTGGGATGGTTTTTTCCCTGCACCGAGAGAGAGCACAGTCTAAACAAGTAAGTAGCTTTAGTCCAGTTACAGTGAATTTCATTACATCAAATGGAAAAAACGCGAGTAAAAATACTCCTGCTTGGAAACCTGCAGCCTAACTCCCATTTTTTCTTTCCTTTTCTGTGCTTTTTGGCAGTTTACAAGGAGTAGGCATCGATAAGTACAAGCCTTTCTGTTGCTGACTATCTGGCAGATCACTGGAGCAACCAGTAGAAGAAGCTGCCCATTCTTTAGCCCATCACATCTTGATTTCAACCTCTGCTGCACCCAGAAATGCCAGCACAGCAGCTAACACAAACACGAGGCCCTCCCAAGCACATCCACAAACATCAGTGCTGGTCACACACAAACCAGTGAGCAGCAGAGACCGTACCCAAGCAAGCTGCTGCTCCCACCATAGCGTAAAGCCCTGGCGTGACACAGTCTGCCCCAGGCCTGCACCAGTTCCTGAAGATGATCCAGTCATGATGGTGATATGCCAGCTGCTCCACTCCAATCCCAACCATCCTGCCAGCCATGGCTCCAACAGCCATGCTGGGAATAAAAAGGCCTGAAGGGATCTGGAATGAAATACAGACACATGAGCACACTGAGAAAAATGACCGGTATCAAACCATTTTTATTAACAGTAAGAGAACCAAGTTTCCAGAGCCTCATGGCAGCCTACAGTGCTGATCCCCATGGTCTGACACAGTTTTCTGCAGTGACTGAGTTTATGTGGCTACATCTGTATTAATAGCTTTATAAAATGTTAGTGCATTTTTTAAAGAAATTTTGAATCTCACCTGCTGCATCCCACTGAACTAGGGAGATAAATGCTGTTTCTGAATAATAGTTTGCTTTTGAAGTCAAGATGTTCCTGGCTTTGCCTTTATTGCTTTCTCAGCAGGAAGTCAGGAGCTGCTGATGGTTCTGTCATAGGCTTGAGAACCAGCTTAACTGAAAATAACATCTTGATTTCACCCTCTATCAGATGGAGCACTTCATGGTTTTATTACTACTTTTTCAAGCTAAATCAGACCAGATTTTAAATTAAATGTCAAACGAAGAATAAAAGTTCAGAGAAAAGAGGCTGACTGCTCAGAGGCAGCTAATTCTCCATCTCAGTTTACAATATATTTTCCAAGAAGCTCTACGAATCGTAACTTTGATGTCTGCTATACAGACAAGTCACAAACCATTAAAAAAACAGTATTGAAATGAGAAGGGAGAGGAAAAAAGAAAATAAAAATTCACTTTGCCTTGGCTAAATGTATTTCCCCTTAGATGTCAAGTGAACCAGGAAGCTGGAGATATATTCCTGCTGGAGAAGACAGTTCAGATCTGTGACAAGGGCTTGCAGGGAGCTTTTGTTGTTTTTAGAGAGGAATGCCTATTATATCTTTTTCAGTCTGAAAATATACCTTGAGCTTCCTAGAGAACTTAACTAATCACCTCATCAGCACGGCTCAGAGGCACTAGGGCTGATAACAGCAGATGCTACAGTCCCCACCATATAGTGCTAACTTTGCTGACACAGTTTGATTGACTCTTCTAGATTTAGTGGGTAAAGCTATTTTGTCTGTCCTTTTACAGACTAGTTGAAACTGTTAATTGTTTCTAGCAAATTTTAAATATATAGGATAAATAAAGAATCACATTTCAAATAAAGAACCAAAGCTTTTAATGAACAACCATAAGAATGGGCTGTCAGCCATAAATCAGTTTCTAGAGGGAAAGGCTAAAAACGGATCCTCAGCTCAAGTGTAGTGTTCAAGAGAAAGATGAAATACTTTACTTTTGAGCATGGTGTAAAATACAGTGTATAACTAAGAAAAACTTCTCATTGTCTGCACCCATCAGATCCGGAAACAAACGATCACATAATGGGAGCTGTAGACAGACAGAACCTGGTTTTTATGTGCTCTATTAATCAGATATATAGAGCTCACCACAAACAGCTTGGTATATATTGAAAGCTTGGATAAATTGTTCTTGGACCTTTCATCACTCATTTTGGGGAAGAAGGAGTTGTTGAAGGAAAGAGCTGCAAATCCAGAATTTCAAATGACACATCAGTTAGTCTTCTCATTCATTCCTCTTTTTTTTCCAAGCTACAGTGCTTAAAAAGATCTAAAAATAGACCTTTTCAGCCACTTCTATATTTTTGTGACACTCTAAATGTGTAAAATAGTAAATTTAAAATTATTACTTCCTAGAGCATAGCTACCTTGAGGCACACTAAGACA
The DNA here is from genome assembly GCA_013400235.1 of Oriolus oriolus. Classification (NCBI taxonomy): domain Eukaryota; kingdom Metazoa; phylum Chordata; class Aves; order Passeriformes; family Corvidae; genus Oriolus; species Oriolus oriolus. The sequence continues at coordinate 262,808 of VXBT01011976.1, forward strand.
TTAATCCAACAAGAAAAACAACATTGTAAATAGCCCATATCCATGAGAGAGCTAAAAAACAGCTGCAGTGGGAATCATCTTGAAATTGCTTATTGGCAACAGCAGGTTTAAATTCCCATACGGATTTCTTTTTCGCTGAACAAAGCCGCAGACGACGAGAAGGTGGAAAAGCAGGGCTCATCCCCATGCTGCCACAGGGGCCCACAGGGCAAGGTGCTGGCAGGTGAGCCAGCAGCATCTCAGTGACAGCCTTGTGGCCGGGGCAGGTCAGAGGCAGGCGAGCCCTGCCAGAGAGAGCAGCTGCCCACGGCAGCCCATCTGTGCCTCGCGCTCGCGACAGCTCCTGCGCCCATCCCCGAGTTACCTTCATGCCGAAAGTGAAGATGGTGATGACAATTTTGAACACCAAAGCCAAGGCAAGCTGCCACATGGCAGAGTAGACTCCGGGGCCGGCAGGTCTGTCGGGAATGTCATCCACTGGCCGGGTCATGTTCGGGTCATTGATGTAGTCACAGAGCTGTGAGGACTCCAGGGCGCCACAGTCGTTGAAGAGCTCGGAGATCAGCTCGCTGGTGCTCCTGCGGGTGTAGGGGTTGGGGTAGGCGATGATGGCAGTGATAGCTGTTATCACGATGACCTCCAGCACTGGGTATTTCCCAAGCCTGGTGGTTTTCCGCCTCCTGCACCAGGCAATGTTGCATCGGATAAATAGGGTCCCCCAGAGGCCCCCGAAGACGCCGAGCAGGATGAAGGGGAAGAGCTCGGCCATGTACCAGGGGGTGTGGTATTCCACATAGAACAGGACCAGTCGGCTGTTTCCAAAAGGATTGATGGATCTCAGTGTGAAGGCAGCCACGAGAGCAGCAAAAAATGACCTCCAGAGGGTTTTTAGAGGAAAGTAGTAGCTGACCTAAAACCAAGCAAAGACCATAAACATTTCACTGAGTGTGACAGAGGGTGCTTCCTTTAGCTACCATCACCATCTGTTTCATTTGAGTTTACTGCGAGCACTAGTCCTTACCACAGCCAGAACGTGTTCACAAAGGTATCAGAAAAGGCATTTTCATATTTCAGAAAAGGAGCAGCAACTAGTTTAAAATCAATAAATTTAAATCCAGAGTTGCTGTCCAGAGAGTACAAGAAATGCTTGACAGCTTGGTCCCTGCATTAGCAAGCTGAAGGCTGGAGAAAATTCAGCACAGGGATATATTTCCATATTGAATCATCTAATTTGTTTCCAGAAAGTCAGTGCCCTTCTGCTACTCAGATTATGCTAAAATATCTGGTTATTTCTCACTACTAGAAATCATAGATCATTTTTGTTTTAGAAGAAAAAATAAGCATATAAATATTTGTAAAATAATGAGTAATCTTGGAGAAAAGTATCAGATTAAAATACATTTTTTGAAGCAAGTGAACTGCCAGGTCTCACCTCTTCCAGACTAAAAAGCACACCTCCGATTGGAGCCCCAAAGGCAACAGAAACTCCTGCAGCAGCTGCAGCTGAAAGGACCTACAAAGCAAATGTTTACATACAAGGCATGAGTAGTTTGAAACCCCAAGTATCCAAACAGGGAAATTAGAAATTTATAAGCCAACCTCACCTCTCTTCTCTTTCCTTCGTTCTTGCTGTACTTTGAGAAAAGGCTGCTGAAGAAGTTTCCGCAGCAACAGGCCACATGGACTAATGGGCCCTCTTTCCCAAGGCTGAGGCCTGAAGACACCACCAGAACCAAGGTGACTGTTTTGATTAAAAGTGTCCATTTTCCCAGGTAGCCCCTAATAATGAACCCACTCAAGATGGTTTTTATCTGGAAAGCAGGAAGAACATGTTGAAGAGATGAAGAAACCTTTTCTACTCTGAACTTTCAAATGGAGTTAAAACTCCAGCAGAGTTTAAAAAGTTGCAGACTGCTTGAAAAGAGACAGTGATGGAGAGAAAGAAACCATAGGTAGGGCAGCTTTCCCACAGCAATATCTGAGCAGGGGTTAAGCAGACCACACTTTTACTGCTGTTACGGGTGGTCCCCATAACAGGCAGTAAGGACTCTCGCAGAGATCAATGGAAATGTGAAACTCTTACATATCTCCTTGGCTTACAAGATCAGAGTTAAACTGGATTCGAGTTTAACAAAGCAGAAAAAAAGCAAATAAACAACAACAGACTTTTTCCAGATAAAACACACAAAAAGAGTTCTAGATATTTGGAATCACTGTGCCATAAAAGCATACACGTATTATGAAATGAGAAAGTCCAAAAGATCATATTTCTACACATTTTGTCTTAATTTTGCTAGTGAGTGGCTAGAAAAGAGCACAATGCATGTGCATGACACACAGGCTGCAGGGTGGGATTTGGGTTTGGACTCTAGGCCTGGAAATGGGCTGGAGCTGAGCACCACCTCACACGAGGGATTTACCACTTGGAAACTGGCTTTATAGTTAACTATGAAGACTTTTTAAAACCATAAATGTATCAAACACATAACAAAGACACATGACTACTTTGAAACATGGAAATTTTTCAAATATTTTAAATTATTTGTGGCGAGTTTTTTTGAAACATTTGGATGCTTCTCATAGGGATCAAGAGCAAAAGTATGCCAAGATTTCTGAGCTTTGGGCTGTTGATTCTGTCTGCCAGATTCCTAAATAATAATTTCAGTGGTTCCATAGCACTTTTAACAAAAGACTGCCCTGATTTCAAAGACTTTTAATGACTCTGCTGGCTTAATTACAAGGTTCTTCATTTAACAGCTTAAATATGAACTGAGGCTCACTATGTAAAATATTGAAAATCAAGTAAATATTTTGGCTGCTATAATGCTGTCGTGCTGGCATAATGTATATTATGTTGTGTTCAGGAACACAGTTAGCAAACGTGTGCACCAGACACTTTTCAGGCATCCCAAATGATGGACATCTCCAGTAGCTTAGGAAACCTTAGCTTTGTAGCCCTCCCCCTTCTTTTTACTTTGCTTTTATTTAGAGTCAAGCCTAGAAAATAACTGGTTTTGTAACCAGCCCAAGTAATTTCATCTTAGGAAAACTCTCTATAATCTTTTAGTGAGTATGTGACTCTTGGAGATGTTGATTTTTAATTCACACTCTGGCAATGAACAAGTACATGCATTAACCTGTCACAGTGACATATGAACACTTTTTACTATGAAAAACTTAGGTGATCACCATAGAAGCACAGACTAAGGAATGAAGGCAGATGAGATGGAAAGACAATTTTCTTGTTGCTATGCTATCTCATGGTACAGTTGTGGAATGGGAAAAGGCAGTAATTATTTTTTGGTTGTTTGGGTTTTTTTGGATATTCATGCACAAAGAGAAACTCACCTCTGGGATTCCAGAGCCACAGGCATAAGGAGCAAACACTCTGACCAGGGAGACTGCCAGGAAAGCAAAACATAGAGCCCACATAATGTACAGAAAATAGTTTAGAATGTAAGCACTTGCACCCTAGAAAAATAACAGTAACAAACATGGTTAGACAAATGCAGGTTAGCAAATCTCACATTTCTACTAGGGATCACGATGGCATGAAGCCTGATTTTTCATTTACATAGTAAGTGCTGCTTTTCCTCAGGAAGGACAAATAACTTTATATACTCCAACAATTTTATTACTCATGGAAAGAAGCAGCATACTAATAAATACCTAACCTAGTCCCTACAGCCTGTTTGCAAGGGACTCAAATACCTTAAACTGAGCATCTTTCAAGCACTAAAAATTTAACTAACCCACATAAAGTTCCAAAACATCAAACAAATACGTCATAAGGGCAAAAGCAATTGGTAATGACAAGGCACATAATGAAGGAATCTGCTGTGTTCATCCCATGGTGGGGGACAAGGAATGAGGCCCTGATACGTATTTTTCTGAGGGCTGGTATTCAAAGGTCAGTTCTCCACACAGATGCTGATCTTTTCAAACAACATCCCTGTGTATATCAGTAGCCAGTTCACTTCACAAACAGGAAGGCTAAAACTTTAAATAAATCCTTTCTTTCTATATGGTGCTGTCCCTGATAGGGTTGAAAATAATTTTAAAACACCATAGCTTGGCAGAACCCACTCACACACCTCAGTCATTTTTGCCCTAATATTTTAAAATAATTCGTGTCAGGAATAAGCCAATCTTCAAATGGAACAGCTTTACTTTTCTGGGAATGGGAATGCTAATGGTCATTAGCAATGGCTGACTGTGTAGTGCCATAGTGAAAGCATAGTCAATAGTGGCCTCCAAGTTTCTACCTTTTTCCAACGGTCAAGTCAAAACTTTTGTTAAAATCTGCCTTGAAATACCTTTGCCTCTTCACATGCATAGTTTTTTTAGATTAATTTCAAAAACCCACCTACATGGACAAAAGAGAATCTACTCAGCAGCATCAAAGTGATACAAGGAGCTTAAGCCTTCAAACAATATCCTGTAGCAACATGACGCTACGGAATAAAAAACGGAGATGAACCTCAGTGCATGAAGTGGTATGAATCCTTCACCTCTAAGTGAACTCTTCCTACCGGATGCAATCCCAGCTGCTCAAGAACATCGGGGCCCCTGCCTCTGCTCTGCAGGACAGCAGCCTGGATATCAACATTATGATAAATCAAGTAGGAAAACAGGCATTAATCAATGTATTGGTTAATAGAGCTGGCCAAGCCCTGTTCCCAGTCATAAAAAACCTAGAGATGAGAAGTCTCCCTGTTTTCAAATCTGCAAGGAAACAACTCTTAATAGCATGGGTGTTTTCTAGCTTCATTTTCCAGGTCTGTCCAAATGAAAATGCAGTAAGGATACCACTACCCCTTATCTTTATGGATGCATCTGGAAGAAGGGCAACTTGTTAGGCTGGTGCTTGCTGGAGTTAGCAGCTGGCTTTGCTGATGATAGCAGATACAACATTATCCCCCAGTGCCCTGAGACTAAGCGGTCATGGATCCCACACTTGCAGTGATTGACATCTGGCTGTAGTAACCATGGACTTTTGTTGCTACAGCTGAAGACAGTCTCATGAATGTCTTCTCCTAGTGCTTTCAATTACAAACAGCTATGACAATATTTACTCTTCCTCTAGAGAAAACTCTGGATATCTTGCCTCAGGGCAAAATCCTCCAGTCAGTGTGAACCTGGAATACCTCCAAAGAAGGCCAACACCATTACAAAAATTTGGCCCTACGAGGTTGAGCAAAAGCTGTAGTTTTGCTTCTAAATTCACTGGAGTAAAATTAACTTTGTTTCTTTTTACTTCTTCTTCTTTTGCATCTCAGAAGTCGTAAGAAAACTCTGTCAGCTCGTTACTGCAGTCACACATACACCTACAGTGCTGTGGCAGGACCCCACAAGAGTCCATATGGCCAGTTCAACCTTATCCCTTGGGACATCTTTCATTGTTACATATTCCAGATATCTGGCATTCTGCAGGTTCAACTGCAGCAGTTTCTAATGATTAATAACATGAAAACCTTTGGGAAGTGAAGTAGCAGTAACTCAGTATAGCAAATGGTTCATTTCTCATCCATTACATGCCGTTACTGAGGCTCTGAATCAGTGAAAGTCTTGAGCATGTACTCTGGAGTCAGAGACCGAAGCAGCTCACCAGCAGAGCTGATCCTGCTGTGACCTTTCCCATAGCAGCTCGAAACAAGCATCTTGGAAGCAACAGTAATGAAGCAAGTAGGGAAACTGCGCAAAATTTTGTAGTTTAGTTTGCAAGACCAAGCAATATTTCAGATCTGGTGTCAGTCCAGTTTAGATACAAACGGAACACAACTGAAAACAACCCCCACAAACTCAGAATACTGAAATAAACCACATCCCTCAGGATGCCCTCCAATGTACGGTTACTCCAGAGGCCCAGAGCTCTACTCTGACTCGATAGGGATCTCACAGTTTGCAGACTCTCTCCTATGGATGTTACAGCAGTGTGTGTCCTCAAGACTGACAGATTCAAGGCTGCAAAACTGAGAAGTGGGATCCACATTTAGAGGGGCTTCCTCATCTTGCAGGTCTCAGCTTCATGACAAGAGATCCAGAAGCCTGGGATAGGAATCCAGTCCATTGCTGGATCCAGTGTCATGATCCACGGAAGACACACGATCCTTTCCTCTACCCTAGACATGTCTAAGCCATTAAAAATGGGGCCCTCAGCCCCAGTGAAGCTGGGTTGGGACCAAACTGAATCTGCAGAACAGGGAAAGTCCAGTCACCAGTGACATCTGATGACCTTTTGATCTGCCAGCGAATTTGCAGTTTTGAAACTTTCTCACACCAAAAAAACTCTCTTCACCTCCTTTCGGAAGTGGTTCAAGACCAGAAGGATGAAGGTTATAACTGGCCTACTAAACAGTGATTAGGGGAGAAAACACAGCCTGGTAGGTGTCTAATGGGCTATTATGTTTTCCATAATAATTTATATCAAGCCTCTGCTTTGGGCTCATTTTATAGGAGCACTAGAATGGAAACATTTTTTAGGAGATGCCATAGGAAATGTCAAAATTCTCTGTGAAAACATATGTACAGGGTTTATCAGAGCCATAAATTGGCAAAACCACAAGGAAGAACTGATCTAAATCTCAGTCCTCAAAATGTCAAAGTTAGTTGGCTATGATGAGAGAGAATCACAGTCATGCATAAAAAACAGGAGACATGTCTGACCAGAGCACCTTTAGGGAAACTGTTCCAAATACTTTTTTGCCTAAACTGTGCTCCAATGTGCATTGCTGTTTTATAGGGCTCTCGTGTAAATGTCAGGCACAAAGTGAAACATAGGAAAAAAACCCAGCAAAATGATTCCGAAACTCAGTCAAGTTCAGTGTATTTTGATACCCACTAAAATCCTCTACCACTACAGGAACCACTGCCACTACAGTGCAAAACTTGCCCACATCATAAGCCTTTTGAACAAAACTGAATTTTACTGTCCAAATTCACATTTTTATTGGGTTTTCCCTGGGATTTCAGTGTAACAGTAACAGACAGATACATATATAATATTTACAGCCTCCATCAGACCATCAGGAACCCACAGATCTTAGAGGCCCATTTGTTTTGGAAACGAGACTAAAACTAAGCCAAAATGAAACTTTTCCTTTTTGTCCTGCTATGACAGTACAGCAGGGGGTGAGAAGCCCAGTTTGAACAGAAAGTGAGTGAAGTTTCACAGCGCTCACCTGGCTGATACCTTTTCTAAAGGCCACAGCACACAACAGTCATGACTGCTGTTTTCGAGTAGCAGGAGAAAGCAATAAATTTTCTCAAGGATATGCATCATTTATATATTCCTGCCAAAGTAACAACATATGAAACATATGCACAGGATTTCCAAATCCCTTAATAATAATTTCAACAGTCTCCTCTTTTTTCCCTTCCCACGTTTTTGGTTTGTTTGTTTTTGGGGTTTTTTTTGTTCTCTTAAATTACAAAATCACCCCCATCCTGCAGCTTTACATCAGGCTAACATTTCTTCACTGTCACAAAGACACAACCACCCAAAACATCTGTTGATGAAGACCAGGGTGAACCTAGCAAAACCCTGGCAAAGGGAAGCTTGGCACTGTGACTGGCAACCAGGTTGAGAGATTTTTGCCTCTGATTATGTGGTGGGAATATTCAGGGACAGTGAGCACCCCGCTACTTCCACTATGGTTAATTAGAGCTACAGAAAATTGACGTATGCATATGCACAGACACTCTCACCTAGTACTTCTTGTACTGTACACCTAAAGCAGCACTGAAGGGAACATGAATGACACTTGAAGGTGTCCTCAAACACTGTCTGCAGCACCACACAACCTCCACACTGGGGGAAGATCTGAGACGACCTCTCCAAATCACCCACCCACACTTCAATTCAGTTTTTGTCAAATTCAAGTCAGAAATAAGGAGGAAGAGGGGATTTAACACAATAATTCTGCCAAAGATTTGAGTAGTGAGGGGATCAATATGATTCAATACATTGAATAATTTAGGTTGAAAATAAAATGTGCTTTTTTTGTATTTCTTTTAAAAAGCATTATCTGCTAAATGGTATACAGAAAGGCTTCTTCTTATTTTTTTTTCAAAATGAAAATTTCACCTGCTTTGCTTTGAAACAGCATTCTTTGTATTTAAAATTACTACAATTGTGGGGGGAAAAAAAAGGGAAAGGGAAAAAATTCTTAAAATATAAGTTTCACGTCTGTCCAAATCAGCTTTTTCCCTTCCTGTCCAACACCCCTGCAAACCCTTCACTCTGGCCACTCCCCAGGGAGCCCATTTTTTCCACAGCTTTTGGTGCTAGCTAAGTATCTTGATATCTGACAGATAACCTGATTGCAAAGGATAAACAAGCAGTTCTTATGCAGCTCCCTGTATCAGAATACATAAAACCCCATCTGCAATCCCAAAAACATCCTCATAAATGTATTTGTCAGTGCTCATCCTTTTTTTTTGTCCCATAAAATCATGTTTAAAAGGAAAAAAAGAAAATGTAGCTCAAGTCCCCTGGTGATTATGCTACGCCTGTTATGAAACACTTTCAGTTTAACACTGATAAAAATACAGTGCAATCTCAGAGTTTTCCAGTTTCCATCACAGTGAAGCCACAGGACCTCCTTCAAGTTAAGCAGATATTGCTTGTGGAAATGTCTTTTTTTTTTTGCAGTGTGCTCAGTTCATTACTTTCTCTTTCAGAGAAACTCTCTGGAGGGAACATCAGCAAGTATGGAAAAAGGGCATTGCCTGGCCTGCTGTGACCCCAAGCTAATCAGGCCTCCCATACCTCAGACTGGCTTACGAGAAGTTCAGACCATTTCTGCCACTGGGGACATTTGTCCCTGTCATCGAATGTCGTTTCATTAGACGTCCAGCAGCACTGCTCATGGCTGTACCAGAAGGCAGACAGGCAGACACCCTCTTTCAGGTCTGTCATCCAATCCACAGCTAGATCTATCACTCCAGCTAATGTACCTGGGAAAAGAAATGCAGAAAGAGAAATGCTGGCCTTAAAAATAATCAAGTTGCAAGGATAATATATCTAATTTTTATAACAGAATAAAACTCGTGATTTGGATAAGCAAGTGCAACGTAAGTGTTCTCAGCCTGGAGAAGAGAAGGTTCCAAGGAGGCCTTATGGCAGCCTCCCAGTACCTAGGGGCTTATAAGAAAGATGGGGACAGACTCTCTATCAGGGCCTGCTGCAGAAGGGCAAGGGGTAATGGTTTTAAACTAAGAGAGGAATAAGTTTTTTACAGTGAGGATGGTTAACACTGGAACAGGTTGCCCACAGAGGTGGATGCCCCCATCCCTGGAAAGATTCAAGGCCAGGCTGGACAGGGCTCTGAGCAACCTGATCCAGTTGAAGATGACCCTGCTCACGGCAGGGTTGTTGGACAGGATGACCTTTAAAGGCCCCTTCCAAGCCAAACTATTCTCTGCATCAATAAATACAAATATACCAAAGAACTGGGGGCAATAACAAGTTTTTCTGACCTTCATTGCTCTCTCATAAGCTTTCATTTTAAACATTATCATTCTCATACTGACTGATGGCCAAAGGGGAGATACAATCAATGTCAGGCCTGCAGCCTGTCCCAGGCAGGTGCCCCATCTGGCTGAGATGGGGAGGATGTCGTGCAGGGTCTCTATACACACACACCGGGCCACGGGGCTCAAACCACACTCTGGATTTCAGGGGTAATGGAGGAGAAGAACATGTACGTTTCCCTACAGCTTTACTGGTCCCAACACAGCAACCTTAGAAGGATGCTTTCATTACAAAGACAACATGGATGCCAAATTCTGACTTGTGAACTTAACAGAATGGGGCTTTTGATATGTGTGTACACTGACTGGCAATCTGGACGTGCAGAATAAAATTACCTTTCAAATCCTCCCCGTACCACAACGCTCGTTTCAGTTTCTCCCCACTAATTACACAGAGCTACAGTGACACCCGGTGGCCACCAGACACAGGCACAGGTAAACCTGCTGTGGCCAGACACAAAAAAATAAAAATTCTGCTTCTCTGGGTCATGTGCTCACCAGCGATAACAACCTGCCCCAGCAGCAGCACCCTCAGCGCAGGGGGGGCCCCAGGAATGCAAGAGCAGCAGGAACGGGAGGCTGGGAGCAGCCAGAACACAGAGAGGCAGACCTGTGTTCTGTCCCTATGTCCATACTTTCCGGAAAGAATTAAACCACCAACTGATAGAAGAGTCATTTAGTGTTTTCCAGATCCCTCTCATATACAGTGGAAAGCAGAAGTCATCAATACTTTTACAAATAATCATTAATAAAATTTCAGGAAACTGCTAATGGATTTGAACAGAATTTATCGATGCATATCAATGTACTGGGGAAAAAATACTAGGGAAAACACTGGGGAAAAAATACTTCAGAAAATGCAAACTGGTTTGTTTTTATGTTTCCAAAACTTATAGATTCATGGCTCCTGCTAAGAATGCAATTATGTGAGGCAGGGGTGGGGACTGCTCCCCTTTCCCTCAGCAGCTGGGGCACACGAGTGGGTCCACAAGCTGGTTTATCTGATCTGGAATTAAGTTTTCTGATATTCATTTCTGTAAAAGAGACAAGGGGAAAAAAACACATTTCAAATAATTCAAGCATGTGGAACCTTTTTTTTACTCCAAAGACCAGAAAAAACCCATAGGTTCTTCTCCCACCCTGAAGAAGGATACTTGTCCCCACACAGACAAGCAGTGGTGACCAGGGTAGCAGTGAAGAATTTCAGTTGTATAAAAATAATCTGAAGAGCTATACAGATATACTAGATAGGATGACACAAAAAAAAAAGGCTGCAGAAGGGAGTGATGATGTCTGTAGCAATTATTTTCTTTCATGAAGATCTTGCCTTAATCCTGGTTACTCTTTTCCATTTTTCCCAAGTTCCTATGGAAACAATGAACCATACTGCTAGATGACGATGAATCATTGCATTGCTGGCAACATCAGCACGCACAGCTTCCTGTTTTGCAGTGGGCTCTAAATCCTCCTCCAGTTTTCTGTAAGTTTCAGAAACAAGGAATTTTCATCTCTTGGACATGAGCACCAAAAGCTGTGTCTGTTGCAGCTCTTGATGGATCTTTAACATTCTCTGTAGTCGTCAAAGTTTAACCCCACACTGAACCAGGCAGCTGCATATTAATGCTACCTAGCCAAAGGTGCAAAGGAGGACAGACTTTTGAATGTTTTTCCCCAATAAAGTTAATAACTGTACTGAAGAACAAACATTCAGTTCTCTAATATAACAAGCTCGCAGGCACCTCAGCACCATTAAGACAATGTGCTTAATTATGCAGCTGATCTAACCCCTTTTGCCAGATTCTTAGGGATCCACATAAGGAGGAAAATGCCACATGCAATTTAGTACACGTGCCTTCAAGAGAAGAAAATCATAAGGAGGGCCAGGATAATAATGCAGTAGTAGATGCTTTGCCACCTATGTGACCAGAGCTAGAAGTTTCCCAAGTTCTGAATTTTGCAGCTTTAAGTGAAATTAATGCAATTGCTACACAGTTCAGCATCTCAAAGTCAAGCTTTTAATTTCTTGTGCTTATTTTGGCTGTCAAGACTGTAATAGAGCCTAAGTTTATCTCCCTGCTTCTCCCACCAAAGGAGCTGAGTTTGTTTCCCCTTTGATGTAGCCTCCTGCCTGGAAGGAAAAATAATGAAGTACTCCAAAGCCAGACAATGCTGACTTCATTTTAGATATTATCCTTTTACCTCTCTCCTTTTCCTTTTGTTGATGATGGCAAATTTCTTCTTTTACAGTGCCCTAATGAGAACTCCAAAAATTTGCTTTGAAAAGATAGTTTTCTTCATGCATCTGTGTCAGAAAACAGCATCACCCACGTGGCGCAGCACAGAATTACAAAGGGAATTCTTGCACATCCAGCCTCAGCATCAGAGCATTTCAACACTACTATGATGGCACTTTTTGTTACATAGCTTTAAAAAACACAGATATTTGCTGATCTATAGATCTAAATAGATCTATATGCTCTAAAGAGCATATGCTTTCAGTTGGCCAGTAGTAATGGTTAGGCTGAGGAACATCCACTGGTCTGCAGGCAGGATGGGCCCAGCAAAAATTCAGAGTTCCTTAAAAACAAATGCCTAAAAAATTTGGTATCTATATGTAAATTTTTAGGCTCACTTCCCATACATTGCTTTATATGAGGAAAGCATGGAAACTCTGACTGAGACAGGCCCAGGCAGTGCTCAGTATCTTTTTCTAGATCATTGTGTGAACAGTCTTATCTGATCTCCACACCAAACAACATTTGTGGGTTTCACTGTTCCTTCCCTCTTCTCTGCAATTAGCAGGGTTTGGCTCCCAAAGCCTCACTGCCAGGAGCTCCTCAGTGCCCTTCCAGCCATTTGACAGTGTCATACACCATCATCTCCCTCCAGCCTGATGTTCAAGGTCCTCTGGGTACTTGCCACAGACTGGAGGAGTGAGTGGCTCTGCTCAGGCTAATTTGTGTGTGCACCCTCACACAGGAAATGATCTGATCCCAGTGGCTGCTGCTACATTCTCAATATACACTGGTGCTGCCTGTAACCCTGAGGCTGGCTCTGCTGTGAGCAGAAGCCAGAGCAGAACCCTCTCCAGACATCCCTTTCTCACCTACACTTTTCTGGGACTAATAAAGGATGCAGGCTCAATGACATTCCAAAAATGACAAGATACATATATATATGTATGACATGATACACATATATCTATATATATATATATGTCATACTGCCAGATGGGATGGTCCTCTCCTTCCTCCTTCCATCACCTCCTTCTCATCACCTATATTTTGTTTGCTGGTGGCTCTGTGGTGACTAATGCTGCTGAGACCACAAATCAACTGAAAACTAATCTGGCCAAAATCCATTTTTTCTAGCAAGTCAGAACTCACCCAGTGCAGCTACACATGCACAGAGCAAGAGGGCCCAGTGGTAGAAGCACTGGAGAACAAGGATTGCACCTTTTGGCCTCATTTGCTAGTGTTGGAAGTAGAGGTGCAACCTTTGAGGTACTGCAAAATCAGAAAGATAAACTTTACCAAACTGATGGGATTTAGGCTTCTAAATCAGTTAAGCTCACTTTAAACTCCTGGGCCTGGGTGAATGACCCAACTGCTTCTAGAAACTTGTGGAAGCCCCTGCCAGCCTCTTCCCAAGAGTCCCATCTTGCTGTTATCCATGCCCAGCACAGGGACAGCAGGGGAAGGATGCTCCACGGGACCCTTATGTCCTGGGTACTGCTGCTGCCACTCTCCCCTTTCTCTCCCACACCTTGCTGTACTTTCTGCTTGCCTCTGGAAATGCCTGTACCCAGCTGCTCAGGGGTTCACCCAGTGTCCATCCACTGAGCCAGGCTACTCCCCTTGGAGCAGCAGTAGCTCCTGCCTGTTCAGCAGAGGAGGGACCACGGAGGAGCCCGGCTGGACTGCGCAATCCCATCTGATCATACAGACGCCCTTGGGGCAGGCTCACTTCTCTGAGCAGGCAAAATTTTAAGAAGAGAGGAAAACAACACGAAGTGCCTCTTGACTGCACCACCACCTCCTCCCTCCCCAAACCTGGTTAAGATACCTGACTAATTTGGTTTGATTCTTCGAGGTAAAACTTTGAGGTTGCTCTGCACCCTTGTCATTGAAAAGGGGATCTCAGTTGTAGCTTACCCTCAAACCCCATTCCCAAGCTGGACATGTCAATGTTAGGGCTTATCAGAGGACAGTGACTCTGGCTTTTGACAGCCCTGAGGATTTCAGCCTGAGGTTTCATTGCAAACTAGAACTGAATAAAACCTTCTGGGATGTTTTTACTAAAACAGGAATGTGCGCATGCATACCACGCTCTTTGTATAAAGAGAGGATTACCGAGGTCACTAGAGCCCCCAAGGGCTTGCTCTAACTTCATTTGCAGGCAGAATTTTTCATCCCAGATGAGACCAACCCTGGCCTTCAGGCAGGACTCAGCAGCCCTGGTAGTACACAGTCTATCAGACTCTCTTCCCATCTCACCCTGCCAGCAAAGTTTTTGTGGAAACAGTTACATGTCTGTGAAATTACATAATTTGCCAAAGATGTCACTTCAGAAATGTTTTCTCAAGAACTTCATCAGTACTTCTGAGGCTCCTAACAACTGTAATAAACATATTAACTTGACAGATGCTGAGCAGGAAATTCCCATCACCCCTTGGAAACTGGGAAACTTCACATGGTGCTTTTACCAAGCACCATGACACAAGAGCACCCTGACATCACTGAAAAAGTATGAGAAATAGCAGCTGTCTCAGCTGGGTCAGAGAAGTGCAGCTTTCCAAGCAGGAAGATGTGCTAAACTGAGGAGAAGACAGAAGAAATTGAGGAAATTAATGATTTTGCCATGTGAGTTTAAGCAGGCTGTTAAATATGTAATGTCTGTCTGGCCTGGAAGCAGATCTGAAACCAAGTCTGAAACTGTATTTTGCCTTCACACATACATAAAGAAGATAACCCAGTGGAAATAGCACTTTATAAAGCTCCCCTCTGAGTGTCCACAACCAACATTTTCCCCACATCATATTTTCTACTTGCAGAATTGAAGTGATGACAAGAAAAAAAAAATCCTACAAATAAAATTGACTTCTGCAAAGCAAAGATTCAGAAAGTCAAAGTAGTCCATCGAGTATGAAGCACTAAAATGCAGATTTCCCAAAGCAATAGAAAAGTCCCTCTACTGGTGAAAACATTTTTTTCCAGGTCAGCACTCGAAAGGAGACTTTGCAAGTGGGTATTTTTGTTTAGGATCATAACTGCATGAATGCAAAGTTGTCTTTTTAGCTCAAAAACAAAAAACACCGATGGAGAGACAATGAAGCACAAAGAGAAGCAGATGGTACCGCAGCAGCTTGGGAGAGATGCTTCAGGCATAGCTGCAGCACTAACACATACGTACCTGCCAGTAGTCCTATGAGAAGCATTACAACCCATCCTGACCATGCATCCAGCAAACTCTTGATGAACTCCCATATGGATTCTTTACTTTTGCTTGTAATCTGAAATTAAACATACATATAGATGTGTTGCTGATTGGGGTTGACAGTTTTAGAGCACAATGTTTAAAACAATTAAACTCCTAGATGGTGCATACAATTTCTCTACTTCCTGCAGTCCCAATAATTTATTCAGAGATGCTCACCTGATTAAGCTGCAGCAGCCCTTTCATATTTACAAACTCAGGACATCCCACATCCATATATTTAAAAGCTCTCCTCAAGTCATGCAACAAGGTAGGAAGCAATACCTTTGGAAAAGGGCCTGTTTTTGTCCCTACCAGGATGGCTGTAACCCAGGGACTGTGATGCATCAAGGCCTGGCACCGTTACCTTGCGATGGCGGTCGGTGTCGCGCGACTTCTCCCGCAGCCAGTCGATGGTATGGAAATCTTCGTAAGTTCCGACATCGGGGAAAGGCTCATCCAGAAAATCCATCAGGTTGCCCGAACCATTCATGTCTCCTGCATTGACCATATTAGGATCTGTATGCAGAAGAAAAACAAATTTGTCAATAACTTCATGCGGCTTTGTCAGGCATTTCAGAACCAAGTTTTCTGAAATACCTCCCCAAGCCAGGAAGTCAAGACAGCATGAACAGTAATCCTGGGGGGCACACACAAACTCTTCATATTTGCTTTAAGAAAGCAGGGGGAGAAATATCCACCACATATCCTACTAAACCACAAGAGGAAATAAAAGACACCAGTCCCCAAACTACAGCAAACAGTTACCAGGGGCACTTGATGGGAATTTGGATGAGGACATGTAGGAGTATGAGACTGTCTCTTCCAGCAAGGTGGTCTGATCAGGGACATTGCAACAAGATGGGCAGCAGAGGAGAAACCAGAATCAAAATATACAAGAGACACGAACCTGACAGAGTGAACATGAGGACCATGAGCAGAAACAAACCTCACCACTCACACTAATTGAAGAGCTACTGTGTGTGTGCCTCTGGGATACAGGCTCAGCTGCTGGCTGAATCTGCACATGAGAAAGGGGCAGCTGGGTCCATGAGTGCTCCAGCAGCTGGGCAGGGGGGTCCTGGGCTGGGACAGGAGCAGGCAGCTGGGCAGGTCTACATCACTTAACAAAGTGTTGCTCTAAAGATGGTTAATCCCATCCATCCTAAAAGAGGTGCCTGGGAAATGGGGTCTTCCAGAGAATACCTAGGGTTTTTAATCTGAAATGACATGTCTAAAAAAAAAAATCTGTTATCATGGAGTTACAAGAAAAAAAAAACATGAAAACACATAAGAAGAATGGGGACATACACAGACCTCAGGGGTTGTATACAACAGATCCTGCAGAGCCTGTAGCTTCTTGACTGACACAAGGT
The DNA here is from genome assembly GCA_013400235.1 of Oriolus oriolus. Classification (NCBI taxonomy): domain Eukaryota; kingdom Metazoa; phylum Chordata; class Aves; order Passeriformes; family Corvidae; genus Oriolus; species Oriolus oriolus. The sequence continues at coordinate 279,193 of VXBT01011976.1, forward strand.
AACTTTTGCTGGTCACTGACAAGGTCAGCACGGCACCAATGACTGCCACCCACTTTGTTCCACGAGGCACAAAAACGGGAATTTCACAAGAATTTAGATCTTTGAAACCGTGAGGAAATTTCCCAACTCTGTAATTGGAACAGGGAAAAAATGTAGCAGCCAAGCTTTCAGTGGGCTGTCCATAAACCCTGATACTCTGCTCAGCCCTCTTTATTTAGTGTCTTTTCTTCCCCTCTCCCCATTTTCAACTGTTTTATTTGAAACCTTGCCATGTAATTTTTTGCCTTAGTGGTGACTTTAGCAATGAAATAAGTACAAATACTCAGCTTTGTCAGTCTCTGCTCTCCGTGAGAGGGCAGGGATTTTGGATGACACAGACAATGTGCTGAGCACAAGCAGCTGAGAAAAGCATTATCTTACAGGCAACCAGCGGATCAGCATTACACCATCAATAGAAGCCCTTTTAAATGAGGAAATCAAGTGATCTCCCAGCACCATGGCAGGTCTGTCTGAAAGAGAACCAAGCAAGTGAATCACAGCCTGGGAAAGGAAACTCAATGCAGAGCAGGTGTCCTGGGCAGCGCTGCAGAGCACACATGAGCTGCCACAAGATGAGGGTGATTTAAAAAGCAGAAGTTAAGAGGAGAAACAATTGAGAACAGCGATACTTCACCGAGCAGGTGAGAGCACGCTCCCACGTTTGCTAAGTGAAATGAAAATCTGAAGGTGGGATGATGCGGCTGACAAAAGGAGCTGAAGTTGCATGGGGACCTTGAGCTCAGTGTCTTGTAAGAGGACTGGAAAGGGAAGCTGAAATGAGGTGAAAGGATTAGACAATGCTACTATTTTATAACATTGTGATATTTTGCAGATCATTTATTTCACCCAATTCTTCCCATACAGCAAAGAAGGACGTGTAGAGAACATGCAGCTCAGACTGTCTGCCTGCACGAGGCAGCACCCTCTGCTAAATAAACAAACTTCAGGAAAATCTTGCACTGAAAGCATTGGCAAGTTTTCCTTTATACCACAAGAAAATTACCCAACATGCTAGTTATATCATGTAAAAAATAGCTTTTTAAGTATGTTGTCAATGCCCAGCACATGACAGTATTGTGATGGATAATACCAGGCCAGACCACAAGTATGTAGGATAATTACAATCTCAGTCTGAATCTACCCCAAAAATACGTGCTACACAACATGTCCAAGGAGAGAAAATATGTGCTAGAGACCACAGGGCCATGGCAGACGAAGAAAACAAACAAACTTTGAACTCAAAGTAGCGTACCAGTACCTGGAAATTGCAGTGAACTGGATGATTGCCAGCCTTAAAGTTCACTTCAGGTACTATGCTTTTGAAAGCAGAGATGTGATATCAGATTATGCAAAACACAATTTTAGTAAATAAAACCTAGCTACAGCACTTTTGAACTGAGTACTACAGAGTTTCCATCTTATATCCTATTACCAAGCACCAAAAGTATCCCTTTCTTTCTCTTTATTTTGCATTTATTTCTCTCACCTTACTTTGGCATCTGTAATAATTTACAAGGTTTATTTCAGGATGAGCTAACTTGCCCTCCTAGCGAAGCTTGCAGAGATGCTTTCAGTTCTGCCAGCAGAACTGGAGCCTTACACCAATCAGTCAGTTACAGATATTTTAAGACACATAAATTAAGGGCAAATTAACCTCATCCAAACATGAATTGTAGCCAGGTGTACTGCAGCAATACACTCCAATGACAGCAAAAGCATGAACAGCCATGGTGCTGGTTGTCTCATCTAGCATGAGAAATCTGCACTATACTCTGGACACTAAAACCTAGCCTCCTTTCACAGCTGATGACAGGAAATGAACTACTTACATTAGAATGACAGCGATTGCTTCCCAGAAGTGATAATTTCTGTTTACTGATCACAAAGAGATGTCAGAGGTAGACACCTTCATCTGATCTAATGAGTGCGATGTTCAAAAGAAAACACTGCAATACCAGGACATGCAGAATTACAAATGCAGCTCCTCAGACCTGAGCATCTCAGAGATTTGGATGCTCTGACAGAGCTTATTGCATACACTGGAAGGTGTTGAGTCTTGCTGAGGAATTGTCTAACACACGTATTTTGTCCCTTTGTTGTTCCATGCCTTAGACATCCTTGCTGTCCTTTCCACTACTTTTGCAGATGCTGATGCAACATAATTTGTGCAAGGGCTGTTTCCTGCTTAGTCCTCATACTCTCTTCCTAATAATTTCTGTCACTCCACCAGCTTTTCCTAGGGCAGACATCCAACACTGAGCAGTCTGCTGTGACTCCCTGAGAGACAGTGGCCAGAATTTGGAGCCCATCATTCTATAATCTCTTAGGGTCATTTTCCCCTTTGATTTGCCTTTCTTCACTTTGAATTCCATCAGCCATTTTATTCCCTACAACACAGCAGAGAGCCTTAACAGCGAGCACTCATTTTTACTAACTAGCTTACTGTATCTACAACTGAACGTTTGTGCCAATACTCTGCTTTAATAATTGCAAACAGGTTCTTTCTAGAAACTGAACTAGAAAACAAAGAAACCTGACTGAACCACATATCCCTGGAACTCACAGGGTTCTGGTTAGCACACTTCCTGGATTTAGACCCACGCCAGACTACTGCGATCCTGCAGATGTAGCAAAGTCCTGGCAGGGGCTGAGTCACAAATCAAGAGAGGTCACAGTGCTAAACTGACAATTGTGCCTCGTGATAGAGGCTCTCCTGGCTGCCACATAACCCTAGACATCTTCCAGAAATCCTGGGCCAGATCAGTCTGGTGGTCAGCTCCTGATCTCCCAGGCCACGCTTGGTGCACAGTATTCTGAAGCCAGAAAGAGTTAGCTACCCTACAAATGTCAGAGGAGCTGCACGAGAGCAAGCTGGAAGGAAGGGTCCAAATCTTAGCCTGTGAAGCTTTATGGCTTCAGGAAACCAGATAATTTTTAAGCACGTAAGGAAAGGAAAGAAGAGATTCATGCTAACAAACTACAGAAGCCAGTGTGCAAACACAGGGAGCTGCTGATGGACCAGGACACACCAACAGGCTCAGCCAGTACTACATAGACACACGATCTTGTTACATTTACTCACTTATTATTATTTTCTGAAGAACCAAAAGGTAGCAGCATTATTGCATTCAGGGTCACATTTTTTCTGCAAGTCTCACAGTGAGTAAACTCATCATGCGACTTTGATCAGCTTGGAGCTAAGTTTTATAGAAGAGCGATAAAACACATTTACAGTGAAAATGCTGACAAACTCTCAGCTTTAGAGCACTGTCAGAGCACGTGCAAACGTAACAGCCAGTTCACAGCTAGAAGAGCTCGATCAGTGAACTGACATTCTAGGTAGTATGCTGACTGACTGATCAGATACGGAATGTATTTGACATGGCAAGCACAGACCAAAACATCCCATGGTTCAAAGAGGCTGAAAAGTATACTGATGGAAAACAACTAGCTGAACAGTCATCAAAGGAAAAGTTTTGGCCCTGGCCTATTGCTCCTAGACATGCTAGTTCCATGCTACGTTCTCCTCATCCTGTTTTCTGTTTTAATTGGATACATTGCACTGAGGCAGGCAGTATGATTTTTAATGCAATTCCAACAAGTTTCAAGTTACTTTCAACAGATCACAGTTACTGGATTACCTCAACACTTCAAATGTTTCTAGCAGACAAACGTTCACCTACACACTTTGCTGTTTTCCTTGAAGTGGGGGGTTGCTATGTGAAACATGACAGGATGCAGGCAGCAAAGAATACCTCTCTTCTGCTGTGGCATAAGGAATAAGTGAACCTGGCAAGAGGCTGGGAGAAGAAAGCAGAAGCCTAAATGCCAGTTTCAAGTTTATCAGTTCACATTTGGAGTGCTTTTTTCAGGGTGTCCAAAGCATCACCTGTTCCATCTCTTACAGACCCGTCATGTGTTAGCCACACACCAGAGGAGAACACAGTGTGTCTCAGGGCTTTTCTATGCTCTAGTACCAACACACTTACAGCGATAAAACAGAGGAGATCCTACTCCAGACACAAAGCTTTTGAATCATGACTCCATCAGAGTTGAGCCCACCACTGACCTGAGTGGTTGGTGAGATGAGCTGTGCTCATGTGGCGTGACATAACAGCAGTTACTGCTACAATGAAGGAGCATGGGGGCTGTGAAAATCCCTGGGATTTATTTTCTATAGTAGTACCATAGTAACCTAAACACAGATTTATTTTCTGTAGTAGTAGTATTGGCCATCATCACCAGACCCCTTTGCACTGACAGATGGTTTGCCTCTCTGTGCCCCTAACACTTGTACTGACTGTTCCAAGGACCAAGCGTGGAGCCCGGGCCTCACGGCCATTACCTGCTCAAGGGGATCTGTCAAGCAAAGGCACTTCCTCCCGAGAGCTGGGTGCTCTGCCAGCATCCGTCCATCCCCACTCCCAAGGAATTTAGACCCAGTCACAGAGACGGACCCAGAGGACTCTCCTCACAAGGCCTGACTCCAGGCAAACAGGTCAGTGCTGCCAGCAGAGTGAGCTGAATCACGGAATGGCTCGGGCTGGAAGAGTCAGTATTCAGAAAGAGCCCTAAAGAGGATAAGGCTGATAGAGAAAGTTCCTAGACCCAAGCATGGTTAACACCACAGGTCTTCAGCACCACCTGGCCAGAGAAAATGGGTCTGACAGCTTAGGAGGCAGCAAGCAAAATTATTAACAGGGTCACCACGAAAGACATGAGTGAAAAGTACAGGGAGATGATTAGGGGTGTATGTCTTTTGGGGAGGGGTCAGAGACTGAAGTCTGCTTAGCCTAGAGCCAGGGAGACCAAGGTGGTGTGGATGGACTTGCTGTTCCACCACCTGCCCCATAGAAGATGATTTAGAAATGGCAACATGATATCACACAGGATATAGGAGACAGGTAAACAGTTATTAAACATTCTTCTCAACAAGAAGTAAGATGCTGTTGTTTGGTGATTCTGCAAGGAAGAAGTCCTCAGCAAAAGCAAGTAGGCTGAATCCCCAGCAAATTAAATCGGTGATTTTCTATAGGCTGAAAAATACCCACAGGCAATTTAAGATTATTCAACTTAGAAGCTTCAGACTGAACAAGCCAAACAAGTTATTGACCTTCTGTCTTAATGATGAAGTTTATAAAAAGGTGTTAAAATGGCCTTGAATCAAAGTAATCAAGTTCATACTCCTGGAAAAAGCTGAAAATGCTGAACCCACTTGTCGCGCTCCGGGGGCGGCCCAGCGGGCGGCCGAAGCTGTGACCTTCCAGAGAGAGCATCCTGCAAAGGGAACAGCCCGTCCAGGGGGTCTGTGCAACTTCTCCGAGCAGAGGGTGGCCTCAAAGGTGTAGCAACTCCGGCTACAAGTGATTTCAGCTCTTAGTGATTTCAGCTCTCAGTGATTTCAGCTCATATGAGGCCACCCAGGCAGGCCCGGGGACGGAGAGAGACGAGGGAGCCTGGTGTGGTGAATTCCACAGGTGAGCTTTATTCAGCCACCCCTGTGAAGGGAGCCAGCGGCCAGGCTCACCTGGGGTCAGGGGTACAGCCAGGGTGTTTATGTAGGGAAAGGCAGGGGTGGGGTGGACACCGGTTAGCCACCAGGGTACAGACAATCTCCATAAGGAGAANAACCCACTTACAGACCTTGTCTGGAAACAATATGGGAAAAAAATTTCCCTAAAAATTGAGAAAATACAGAGGAAAGACAAGATATTAAAACTGGCAAATGCCTTTCCTACAATTCAAGGACTAATTGCCCGGCCTCCAGATACAAGTAAATAACCCTGCAAACACTCAGTCTCTCAGCACACCAGCACGGGCAGGCTGCAGTGTCAGAAACACCACTGTAAAATATTGCAGCCTTTTATTGTATGGCCCCACCACTACATATTATGGAGTTTCCAGCTATGATAATGTGGTCAAGTTAAATACAGTCACATCTTTGATGTGCAGCTTTACCCTGAATAACCTCTATGGAAAAAATGAAGCCACAGCAGAGCTCAAAAAACACAGGGCACCAGATCACAGGGGAGAGGGCCTGGGAGAGAAGGGAAAGGCAGGAGGGAACATTTGGGATAAATGGCAGAAAACTGAGGCGCTGCTCTGACCAAACCACAGCCTTCAGCTGCCCCTCCTCAGCCAGCACACATGCTCAGGGGCTGAGCACAGAGAACAGCACTGGCCAGGAGCTCAGGCAGAGGGAGGCACGGGGTGACACAGGGCACACCAGTGCACCCCGGGAGCTGATACCCAACCAACAGGGCTTCCCACCCTTCCATCGCAGCCAGACTCTCTCTTCTCCCTTTCTCCTCCAAAGAAGCATTCTCTTCCTCTGAGGGGTTAAACACCCCAACATCCTGCTCCCTGCTCCTTCCCACGATGGCTCTCCCTTTAGAAACTGACTTCTTTCGGTATGAAATATCATGTGCCTGCTCCCCCTTCAAGTTTGCTTGGAAAGTCTGAGTAAAATTAGTTCAGCTGCTGAGTTATGTCAGAAAGGCAAGGGGAAATAAAATCCCAGCTCTGTTCCTGCAAGCTCCAAATGGAATTTTTGCCAAAATTGGCTCTGTATAACAAAAATGTTAAACTCACATTTCTGTTTCCAGTGAGTCTTAAAGGTCCCTCCAATAAATATACCTGTTAGTGCAAATGTTGAGGCTGTGGAAAAAGCAGTAGGAAGCATCACTGCCTCTGGAACATCCATCTGCAGTTTTGAAACTGAGCTGAAACATCTCTATCAAAGGATGCTCCTCTGCTAACAGCCTAGAAGTTTGGGCAGATGAGCCCCACGAACCGTATCAACCCCACACCCCGTTATTTCTTGAAGGAAACAAGATTTGATTAGGTAAAACTCTGGAAGCCTTCAACTTCTGGGTAAGAAACTACACTTCAGGAGACAGGACATCCTGAAAACCAGTCTTAACAATGTAGGAGCATGCATGGTTTCTATTCTTGAGGATTCCCTCAAGTCCTCTTCCTCACAAAAAAGGGGGAACTTCCCTTCTGAACCTATGGTTTTTATGGCCACAGAGCTCTAAGCTGTATCTGAAGAGTCAGGGGTGCTACAGAGTTTTCTTCCTCATGCCACACACAGCTGAGCAGATTTGGGGTTCCAGTGCTGCTCTTTTGCCTCTTCATTCTGAAAATTTTAAGATTAAGGGGGAAAAACAGCTTTGGAACTGGGGAAAAAAAAAAGCAAATGAATTCAGAGAGAGCATAGTTGCACTGTCAGAAGGGAAGTGTCCTGGTATACAGTTACTCCTAAACAGCTCTCTCCTGAAATGGGATGTTCAATGGCACTCAGCGTACCTCTCGCTGAAAACCTTTTTAAGCCTTCAGCTTGAAACAAAGCTGATAAACCTGCACTGGAAAAGCCATTAATCTGGTTCTACCACGTTACTTCTCGTGATCTGAGCAGAGGTTATGAGTCATTTTCACACAGGAGGGTAATGTTTTCCTGTTCACAGGGCACCGGTTTTCACTGCTGCGTTTGATGCCGATGGGCTGCACAGCCACGGAGAAGTTACTTCATCCCACTGGGAGGAAGCTCCTGCTTCTGCAGGATGGGGAAACCCTTCCCTTGGGGTGATGCTTAAGAGCAAAATGTTAAAAGCGCTGTAGGAATGGCAGCCTAGTGCAACCCTGACAGAGTCTCTCCTTTGACATCAATAATCGTGTGTGATTTTTTGGTTCTGCTGGGCTAGAGATGAAGAAAGCTGAAAAAACTCAGCACCTGGTGTGTATGTATGTACACACAAAAAATGAATTAAGACTCTTCTCTACAACCTGATCCCATTTCACTAAGAGGAAAAATTAACACACACACCCCTGTTGGGCACCCTGCAAGCTGCAGTGTGATGGGAAAAGCAACCAGGAAAAGGACTGGTCCCTCTGGGCATCACACCGCTTTTGAGGGTTGAACACCATGCTGAAACAGGAGCTGCTCAGGCCTGGAGAGGCTCCCACCACACACCACCAACCTTCAACACAAGCAATATGGCTCTGGGCTGTGGAGGAGACTGGGCATTGGGAGCATCCCCTTCCCCCTGCTATAGCACCTGGCCACAGTGACGATCCTGCTCGCTTTCCCCTTCAGGTCAGCAAACAACTTCACAGTGAAGCAGTTCCCAGCCCCGGGCGGTTACAGCACTCCGGAGGAGCCTGTTTGGTTCAGGCAAAGAGGAATTTCTCTAACCCAGGGTCAACACTCCCCACCTCCTTCTCCTCCGGTCCCTGTTTAAAAGCTACAGCCACGACCTTTGAAAAGGTACAACCTTTGTAAGAGAGGCCTCGATGTGCACAGGGGCTGAGCACTCTTGCAGCCATGTGTTGGAGCCCTCACATGGCATCCCAGGGCTGCCAGGGAGAGCACCTTCCAGCTGGGGATGTCCCCAGGATCCCCCTTTTGTACTACGTAACTCTTAGAGCACTTAAGTCCTTAATTTCCAAGGGCCCCCAGCATACATATAAGGCTGCTGCCTTGTCTCCTTGCACAGAAGACGTCTGACTCAAACTGAGAGAGCTGGAGAACCACTGCCCAGCACATATTTCCATAGGGCACTTCCACATGCTCCGGAGTAGGGGGGGAACCCACCACACTTGTAAACCCAAGCGTGGCAGCCCTGCTGTGCTCCTTGCATGGGCACAGAGCCAAGCCTCGGTGTGCCTGCTGAGCAAGAGCACAGCTCGGCTCACAGCCAGTGCTGAAGAGAACCGAGCCAGCCTTGACTCCAGGGGAAATCAAGGAGAAGAAATCCAGCATTGGCACCAGGAGGATGCAATCTCCCCCCTGCCCCCATCACCTCATGCAGCAACAGGTTTGTATTTCTATCGCTTTAGAGGCTCAGACTTGAAAAAACAGGAGAGGTTCTGCTGGACAAAAAAAAAAATTAAATTTTTTTTTCTTTTCAGTTTGGAACAACTGTCGTCTTTTTGCACTTCAGTAATTCATTATCTACTTTCCCCTCCCACACACCTTATTTTCTGATCCTGACACAACTGCATACCTGATCACTGGAAACCAGAATTCACCCCTCACTAGGATGTACAATCTGCTCCAGCATGGGAGATCCAAATATCTCCCCTTAAGGTATGGGTGAGCACACAGAGCTTCTAGGCCTGCCAAATTTTCAGATTTTTCCAACAGTGAGAAAAAGTTATTTGAACAAAGAACAGGATTCAGAAGAATAAAAAAAACTTCCTGTAGACCAGGAGTAAAAAGTCACCTGACTCTTGCCTGATGAAGCTGCAGCTGAGTCATCCTCTGTTCTCTGGCAAAGGCACAGAATTATTTATCACAATGGTTAAAAAAATAGATATAATTTTCTTTTCTGACTAGTATAAGCTCAAAAATTAATTTTGTTTCTCACATTGTAACATTTGCATTAGGATAAAGTAAAAAAAATTAAAAATTTTAAAACTCTAAATATATTTGAAAAGCTATACAGAAAAAAAGCCCCACGGGAGAGTCACCATATTTTCCTTTACAGATATATATTCATGTATTTGTACAGAGCACCTAATTAAACATCCACACCGGGAAAACAGACTCTGGACTTTGCTTCCATAAATATCAAGTCCAAAAGCACAGTTTACCGCGGATTTTTCAGCCTTTTGGTGATTAGCATTTTACAAGAAAGCAAAAATACGCTTGTCATCTCCTATGTTCCTTCTGGAAAAGGATTTTTCACGTTTATATAGGACAAGGAGAAACCGACCTTCTACCACAGCAAATTATGCAGGAAACCTGTCGGACTAGGTGCTTTGAAACCACATCAGCAAAAATTAACAATAAAGGAAAAGCCTCTTTCCCCAAATACACCTCTTAACCTCTCGAGCAAGTTAATCCTCATTCCTTTATAAGCTTAGACACAGGAGCAACTTCCTTTAAGCACCCAGGGAAAAAAAAGCAGGGGATGCAAGCAAAACACTATTGCCGCTCTCTTTGCACGACTGAATGATGGTGGCTGCTCACGTAAATACAGAATTCCGCAGACACCCGAAGGAGCCATCGGAAAATGCAGGGAACAAAGGGCCTTCTTTAGCTATAAAGCTCCATCTGGCAGCATTTCTACTGGAGATGTCAGCCGGGAGATCAGCGCAGAGCCAGCAGGCAGCCTGTGCACCTGCAAACCCTCTGCTTGCAGAGAAAATGTGCCGCTTTATTTGCCTGCAGAAATTCTGCCCGGCGGGGCTGGAGCTCTAGGACTGCAGCACGAGAGCAACTGGCAAATGATTTTTTCGAAGAATTATGTTGCTTACCTGCAATGCAACATCATTTAGCCCAATCCCAATGATTTTAATAGCATCCTTCCTTGGGTGGTATGGCTGCACCAGCAGTGATGTCATGGGGAGGAAGCAGTAACCATCATGTGACTGCATCCTCCGTCTATAGGATATCTGATCGGGGGAGCCGCACCAGCCTGCAGTCCTGCGGGATTAGACTGCAAGCCTCTTTACCCTGCCCTGCCGATGCCGTCACCACTGGAACACACGCTGCTTTTCTCCCTCCCTAACCTGGGCTAATCGTTCTGTGCATTTTTTTGCGACAGCAGCAACATCCACATTTTTCACGAGGTAAAAGCATAGGGAGTGTGGCGTGTGCAAGCCAGCAAGTATTCCCGGTGACTCTGCAGCCCAGGTTGCTGCTCTGTGAAATATGTCAGCACAGCAGCTTGGAAATGAGACAAACTGCAATTTCACCATCCCTTGCATTTTTTCTTTCCTGGCACTGCATTTCAAGCTTATCCAGACTGACTTCCCTCCATCTTCTGTGGCATACTCATGCTCTGCAAACCTCCCTCAAAGGTTTCATCCTTGTTACCTTCACTTCTTAACTCTCCCCACCTTCCATCCATCCATGCACCCATCCATCCACTTGCAGACCTTCTGCCTTTTCTTCAATGCAATTGTCATTGCTTGAAAGATCCTCTCCTACATGCCAGCCTACTTTTCCTTTTCAAAACGTCTGCTTAAGCTTTCCCAAATATTGAAAAGCTAGAACTTCCTAAAACACTTTTCTTGAAAAGGCAATTAGCCTGACTTTCACATTTTGGTTAACTGCATATAGCATCTCAACCATAATTTTGTTGGGGTTTTTTTGAGGGGCAAGGGGAGTGTTTAAGAATTTTATCATACTCAGCAATGTATCTGATTTCTATAAGAAGATAAGAATTTCCAAAGTTCTGATTGCACAGATTTTGTACAAGCCACTAGGGCTGAATTCTGCAAGGCAGAGGCTGTAACTGTTCTTTCTGAAGACCCTGTACATGTTTGCACGTGTGCAGTGTGTTGTACTTCAGGACATTCACCTCACTGCTCACCTTCCTGTATTTGAATATTGTTTTACCCCTACAGGTAACCAGGCAGGGGCTTTGTATTTCCAAGCAGATGCAACAGCTGGGTAGAGGGAGTTCTTGCACAAACACCCATGAAAATACCCACAGGTGACTGAAGGCGTGTAAGTGGCTACCACTCACTTCAAAGTCAAAGGAATGCAGTTCTGGAAGACGTTTTCGTATGAGTGTGTTTGAGCAGTAATTCATGGATGTGCCATGTATTTCTGATAGGGACTCCCCATGCAGAAGCCACACATGGGATTTTACTGTGAAATTTGAACACTTAGCTTCCTTCACCTTAAGTTCCTACACCTTTCTGGAGCAAGAAGCAAGCCTTTAGAGCAGAGGTTTGATTATGTCCTTCACACACAGCACTGCAGATCATAATCCTCTACCACTCAAAGATCAGTAACAGCCCCAGACCTTTATAACCATGTCAGTGAAATGTGGAAAAGTGATACAAGTCCCAGCTTCCTGCCAGCGTCTGTTCTTTGTTCCCATTAAAATCAGTATTAATAGGCCAATTGAGTTTGTGAAGGAAGCTAAACACTGAGCACTTGATTTATTTTCTTGATAATACAACTGCAATTTCCTTCAATCAGTTTATGAGAGGAAAATATGGAAAACAGGAAGTAGCATTTACTTGGTAAAACATCTACACCTGGGAACTTCTATGCCAGACACACACTTGAACACAAACACTGTGCCCTAGACACAGAATAGTAATTTTGTGCACTTAACAAAGGAGTGTAAGGGTCTCAATCCCACATTTTTTTCCTGGCCAGACTTTCCTAAATTAATTCCCTGTTTTTATCTTTTCTATGACCACCTGACCTCATTAAATCTCCTACTGAAAGTACATTTTTAGTTGGATGGTCAAACTGCAGACAAACTAAAGGGACAGAATACCTGACTCTCTATTAAAAATCCAATAGGTATGTATGGTCAAATATAAGAGATTTTCAAAATTCATATGGAACCAGAACCAGCTCCTAAGAAGCTTTTAAATCCAAGAATATGGAGGTTTTCCAAGTGCAAGCAAATGATTTAACTGGCATTTACAGATTCCAAAATCAAATCAACTTTACTCCTTGGTATTTTCTTTCAATGATATTAGTAGATTGCATGATCTCAGGAAAAAAAAATATTCTTCACACGATGTTTTAGAAAAGGCTGCTCTTGCTTTTGTTAGCCTGCATTTCTCAAGTCTCTCTGTAAATACTTCTTCCTCTCAAAGATGTACAACACTACAGTTATAAAGGAGGTTGGGGTCAAAACAAGCTGTGATGGGCCCTCTTCCCTAAAAATTCAAACTTCAGTTTTATATCCACTGAATACAAAATACATAGTTCATCTAACTTATTTTTTAAAAAAATATTCTTTTTATACTGCACTTACCTTTAAGTCCTGCAAAGTGCTTAAAAGGACCGCAGCAAGAAATACAAGTAAGACTTCATACTTACAAGAGAAAACCCAACCCGACGTACCCATTACAGCTTCTGTTGTTGCTCCTGACGGCAGCGAGACAGGGACGGCTGCTGTTCCAAATGCCTATTCCTAGCAGACCATTTAAAAATAACCTAAACTCTGTCATACCCTTGACGCCTCGCAAATACTGGAGAGACAGGAGTCACGTGTCTTCGCTGTGATTTTGCCTGTGCTCCTGCAGCTTAGGGTTGCAGAGGGAAACTGAGAAATGGCCTTTCTGTAATTATGCAGATTTAGTGTTTCCTTTGTGAAAGCAGCAGTAAACTCCAGCCTAAAAAGTCAACCAGTATTCTTCTGAGTGGTTTCCACCTTGGAATTAGTCTTAAGTGATATACTACAGAACTAATGATGTCAACTTGCTTTCAATACAAATTTAGAAAGGCCAAATGTTTGTTATGAAAAAATGGCAGTTCAACGTGTAGTAAGTGGAACTACCCAAGAATTCTAGGAATATTCAACTACGAGCTTCTGATACGCCTGTCAACTTATCATCAGTGATAAGCACTCGGAAGAACATACCTGCCATTCCTTACACTCTGCATCTCTTTCAGCTCTTCAGTATAACCCCTCTACATCTTCAGTTTCCCAGATTTCCTCTCTTACCTTTATTTGAAAATTCATTACATTAACCTAAACGACAGCGTTATTCAAAATGTGATCCTTTCCATGAAAGCATCAGGAATGCAGCAAATATAAAAGATTCAAAAAAATGTCTTTGACATACAAGAAAACTCTTTTTCTGTTTATGGCAAATTATTTTATTTTATAGAAGAAATACTTTCAAATAATACAAAAATGACACAATCATACAGAACTGTGACAAAAACAAGAGAGATGAATACTGAATATGATAACTCATTACCACATCAAGACAGAACTCATTACAGCAGTCAGAATCACAGACCCACAAGATACACTGACAACATCTCACAGCGGTCACAATTTAAAAACCCCCTGACAGAGAGACCACCAGACATTGCTCCTTGGTTACAGTCACAGAACAATTTAGGGTGGAAATAAGGTCCCTACCCCAACCCCTGTTCAATGCAGGCCTAATGTGACTGGGATGCTCTGTGCTATATCCAGTTAAGTCCTCATCCACTCTACAGACAGAGTGCTCCACCTCTCTGGGCAATCCCTTCCAGTACCTGACCAGCCTCACAGGAACATGGTGTTGTCTGTTCTTAATACACAGTAAGCACTTCTGGTGTCACTGCATGGTAACTTTGGATAAACACTACTGTGTGACAGCCTCCCCTGGAAATGAGAAGCAAAATTCTGACCAACTGGTCTTTTAAAGTAACGAGCACTGAAAAGCTTGCTGGCCCTAGACTTTTACCCAAACACTACAAATTTCTCACATGATTTGGTTTTTATCTGCATAGTTTCTGAATGCATCTAGTTGTGCCCAAGGAACCCAATATACACCCACTAAAACTCCCTGGCAAAACAGGCTTCAGGATGAATAGCATGATAAATGCTAAATATATTTCAATTTCACAAACTGCTGTATGATCGCAACACTTGATGCCTGTAATGACTATAGGCCATATTACAAAACAGGGAATACTACCTTAAATGTCTGTGTTAATTAACATTTATGCTTACAATCTTTTTTCTCTGTTACTTTTTGCCTCAGCATGGATAAGTAAAGGTAATTCAATTTCCCTTCCAGGTTTTCCTGACCTTTGACAAGGTAACAGAGTCTAAGTTCTTGAAACTCACAAAGAAAACTTACTTACAAAATATTTCAAAATGTTCTGATAGGTCTGTTTAGTTTTTGGCTTTTGTTGTTTCGATTTTCTGACATAAAAATCTGGAACCAATTTGATCTTTAATTAAGAGACAACATGATCTTCCTTCGGGGAGATTCCAGTAATTTGCAAAGTCAGTCTTGTGTTGGGCACCTCTCTTTGTAGGTAATGTATAATTAGAAAAAATATGAGAAACTCTATTATAGTAGCTTAGTAAAGAAGTATTTTTACATACTTGCAGGATGCAAGGACACAAAACTGGCATTCTCGGGAATTTAGGGTGACAGTCTTTCATTAAAACGGATGGTTACAAATAAAATTATTTCTTACCAGATTTTAGCTGGTCCAACTAGCAATCAAGTGAACTGTACCTTCCAGAATTATACACCTCCCCGTGGAAAGTGTCACTGTTCAACAGAACTTGCTTGCAGTAATCGCAAAGCACATCCTTTAGGATGAACATGTGTTTAAGCACCCTTACCTAAAGCAGCTGCTTTCTGAAATCAGAACACATGTGCTTTCCTGAATCAGATGAGAATCTGTAGAACTGCAGAAATGACTGTAACAGCCCATTAGCAGGCTTTCCACAGAGCTAACTCACACTGCTACTTCAATTCCCTTTTCATTAAACAGCAAAAAGACCTGTCACCCTTTTCCTTCCCCCGTTTAAACTGAGGATCTAGTTAAGAATATAAAGATACTTTAGACACAACGGAAATGAAAACAATCTATTAGTGCACAGTAAGTACATGCAAATGAATTCTGCAATGTTTAACGTCACTTCTAATTAGTGTTAAAACACATTGCAGGTGATAATATTTTGCTATAACACAGACAGTGCTAAAGAATATAATGTACATAATAAGCTACAGATAATAAAGCTGAAAAAGTGACAATTTTAGAACATAGTATTTTCATTTCAGGTATCAGAAACAAAACCAGCTCAATGGTTCCATTCTACTGTATGACAAATACTGAGGAACAAAATTTCAGTCTTAAAATACATCTTAAAGTAGGTATTTTCCTTCAAGGAAAAAAGGCACTATAAATAAATTACACTACAGTGAATTTGCCTGAACTCACTTTGTTTCTGTCTTCCAGCCTTTAAGTCAAATAAAACAGCATAAAAACTGTACACGCTCTTATCAGGATAGTCGATCTTTTATAAAATAAGTTGTCTTCAGAGATGTCAGTTTCACAACAAGGAAAAACCAAGCCTTGTTGCAGTCGCTATTATAAAATATATATATGTATATATATTTATATATATGTTTTGTTTATGTTTACTTTTTTTTACTTTTTTTTATTTTTTTACAAAACGTGTATATTAGCTTTTGCACAATTTTTTTTAAAGAAACTTGTCTAAACTAAGAACTTCATTAAAATAAAAGCGATAAATACTTCATGTTTACAATGCAACATGTCATACATCATCAGCTGGCAGAGGAGGTATGTTAATCCTTGGTCTTGTAAAAAAAGCTATCTTCTCTCTGTGATCAAAAGAAGAGAAAAAGGAAGTAAATAAAATTATGCCTACATTCCCTCTTCTCCCCACAAGAACATGATTTCTTTACTCTGGTTAATGGTTAGTATTTGTTACTTATGTACTGAACTTGCCTTTTATTTGAGTACAACAAACTGCCAAAAACTGCTAGACCTCACTATATACTTCTGGCAACATTCCATTGAACACAGTTACTATTTTTGAAAACCTAGGTGGAAGCTTCATACAACTCACTGAACTTCAGTCACAGCTAATTGTAAAAATGCTTCACAGGACAAGTTCTGCAATGCAAAGTTCACCCTTGTGCATTTTGAAAATAATGTCTACAAAAAAAAAAGGGAAAAAAAGATGGCAATTCTGGAAACAGAACTCAAAGAAAAGGCTTCTTGAAAGAAAGTTCCAATACTACTGAGAAATTTTTAGGGAGAGTGTGTTACTCGTAATTTATATGTATTACATTAAACAGACTATTTATGCCCACAGGCTTGTGTTGAAGAACTGACACATCATTTGGACTTTGCAGAAACTAGGCTAAGTTGGAAGAATCACCTAAGCTATGTTTGCATTTGAAGCTTTTTTTTTTTAAATTTCATGTATTCTAGAATTGTAACACTGCAATTTTACCTTAGCTTTGGCTCCTTGCAGAACAAAGCATTTGAAGGGAACTCATGTCCAAACCCAGATACAGTTTAAAATTACTGGTTAAATTACTGGTTAATTACTTCTGATTAAAATCAAAAGACACACAAAATTTAAGCTAAATATTTCAGAAAGCTTTAACCTGTCTAATAAATTGTTGCTATGCTATTTCAGTACACATTACCACTTACCTAAAAGTCTGCACCTGAATAGGTTCTTTCTGATTTTGCCCACGCAACTGGTATATTTCTTTTGATGCTTTCTTTAGCATCTTTTCAGCTGCTTGCTCTTGGTGATGTTCAAATTTGGTCTGTCTGGTCTGAAAACAAGAACATAATGCTTAAAATAGGCATGTGAATAAATAAAACACAAGAATATTCACACTAAAACAATGGATTTTTTTACCCCACTCACCTCAGCGACACCATATAAGTACATTGCCTGAAATAGCTGATCATCTAAGAACTACAAATGCAAAAGACTGAGTTGTTTCATTTATTAATGCTCTTCAGAAAGACATGTAATAAATTAACAAAATCTACTGCAGAAAGATCGGTGAAACAAGATCTCACTACAAATTTAGGCTCATTTTTTGTCTCTGATAACCCAGTGACAATTTTGTTTGTCGTGCAGTTTTGCCACCTATGTCTACAACTTCTTTCTCCAAGAACACGGAAAAAAAAAAAATCACATACTTAGGGAACATTCCAAATATTTGTAATAGAATAAATATCAAATCAGCAAAATTTCTTTCAACTACCAGAAGAAAGAAAGTTATTAAAGTTTCAATGACAAACACCTAAACAAAAACAAGTGAACAACAAATAAACAAAAATCCAAAACAAAATAAAGTGCCACTGGCAAATAGTGCCATCCTCCAAAAACTGTCCTCAAATAAATGCAGAGTTTGGTAATAATCGATGTTATAATTTTTATTGTGCTAACTTCAAGAGTATAGAAAAAACATTCACTGTTTGAGATTCTGTACAAACAGCTCTTTAGGCAACTTATCAAAATGAAGACATTTTGCAACCAGAAGTTTCTGAGCAAACTGAGTGCTTTTGTCATATTACCATACCTGCCTTTCTGCTTCCTTCAACAAGTTTCGGAATCTCTCATCCCGAAGGACCCAGTGGGGTAAATCTGTCTGCCCTCTGTGCTGGGCATCTTCCAGACGCTGTCTCAACTCTCTTAAAACACATATCTCCTCATTCAGCTGTCTCTGTCGAGTTCTGGATGCCTGGAGATCCAGCTCCAGGTCTAAGGATGTCCTTGCCATAAGTTCAGCCAAAGATGATCTGCAGGACTGTTGAGTTATTAGGATTCAAACAAAATGCACACTATATTACTCTCAACATAGTTTACTGGTCTGTCTTTAGCTCTATAGACCGTACATTTTCTGTACTTACTTCACAGACAAAGTCTTTTCCACATGAAGTTTTGGAGATTATTTACATCCCCCAGAAAAGGCTAGATAGCTGTAGGGGTTTTCTGTACCATACATTAAGTTTTTCAGTTAATACTTTCTACTACTTCCTTTTACAGTTTCCATTCAACTTATAAATATTTACCTAATGAAGTTTATGGACTAAAATTCCATGTTATGATGATAATAAAAGGGATGCAGTAAGAAAAATTCAATGACATCATGACATCCGAAAAATACTGTACTGAGCAAGACTCCTCATGAAGGGCTTGATTCCATATTGGTTTTAAATTCTGAATCAGAACGGGAGGCATGGCTGTCTGCCTGCCTACACCAGCAAGGCATTAACTTCTGCTGACCAGACTACATTTTATGTCATTTATATACACAACATTAGTGCCTCATCTGCCCTTCTCTGCCCACTTGTTTGACAGCATGAGAAATGGCATGGGGGCAAAAGGAGGGCATAACCTATTCTTTCCTGAATATTTGAGTCTCAAATACTATTATTTGTTAGGCTGCATGGGAGGGGAGATGAATGTCTTAATGTCACATTCACACACATGTCTCTGAACCTGCACCCTGCATCATATACTAGATTTGAAAGATTTATCAAACTTTACATCTAAATCAATATAAACTCAGTCTCCATTAAACTAATTTTTGTCCGCCACACTTTTTTCCCCTCCTTTAAAATTGTTCACAACTTTATTTAACTTAAGTCTACCTTTCAGCTTAAAATGCCCAAAACAAACCCAAAACTTGCACCCCTCCCCCAATTACATTGCAGAAGTTTTGTACATTTCCTAAAAGGATCGGAATGTACCTGTAGACATCTAAAGCTCTTAAGTATAAAGGTACCAGTGTTCTAGCACCTTAATGAAAGCTAAAGATCATTTTCCTAGGCGTACCTGCTTATACCGCAGAGTCCGCCTCTCCAAGGTGTTCCGGACAAAAGGGGACTTCCTTGGCAGAGTTGAACTGTCACTGTCACTGCGATACAGCTGATGAGAAAAGACATTGAAAATAAAGGTTGCTTGCAAGATCATCTTCATTATGGTCTGGTTTTTTATTTCTTTTGCATTTGAAATTTATTTTTTAAAACACACCAAAACTATCTTGTTTTAAGCGAATGATTTTTTTCAGCTTTAGTTATTTATAAACATTTATATATAATAATGCTCATATGGTAGTTACAATAATTCAAGAAAACTTAAAAACCATCAATGTTTTACAGGTAAGTTTCACCAACCATTTAACTTAATATCCAAGACAATGTAACCTAAAAAAGGAGGGAGGATGTAAAAGCAATAATATTTCATCCTAAAGCATTTACTGTTGTGGGTACAAACAATACAGCATGCCACTTTTTCCCCACATCTGATTTTAAGTAATTGCAGATTAAGTGACTGTGTTTAATCATCTTTTCCTTTTGGTGCTACCCTTGGTGTGTGAGAATCTTTCACTCACATTCTGCAATTATAAACAGATACATAATCCAGAAATCAAACTGAAGAATTTGAAGGGGTCCATAGATGAACTGCATGCAATATAAATAAGAGAGCAAAATCCAGAGGATCCTTGTTTAAAGCACAGAATTTAAAAATCATTCCTGAATTTTCAAATTCAGGCTCTCAGAAGTTTATGAAAGGGTATGATCAAAGCTACATGCATTTCACCAATATTGCAAAACCAATACTCATGTATTGGTCTGCAGCACCACAAGCCAACTGCTTATGAGTCTTTTGCCACTAAAAACAGCAAACAATTAATGTGAGCTTGAAAACAGCTGTGCTGATCCTCAATTACTTGCACCAGTGCACTCAAGAATGCTATGTCTCACTGTAACAGGCACTTTATGACTGATATTCATGACAGCAGTGAGAGTCGCATGAATATTCATGTAATAACGCTAAGATTAAGCATTCAGTCCCCTTTTTCAAACTTTTATGTATGTGAAAGTTAAACACAGCTTCTAAGCTAACTGCTTATACACCTCATTAGAGAGCACTGAACCCCTGTAAAATTGACCACCCTCACCTAACATCTAAGGTTGCCAAGGAAAAGAGCTTAATATCTAATTTATCATAGATTCTTAAATTTCAAATTAAATCCACCCAGGTATAAACTCTTAAAAAGAGTCAGAGAAGCTCTTCCCCACTGCCATGTTTTAATTCAATTAACATTATTCATTAGTATTAAAAAGCAATGCATGTTCCTTACAAATGCAATGAAGCCTTATGGAGAAATTATCAAAAATGTTTAATATACTTGTGTGTGGAGACCCCTTCCACCTCCTCCTTTTCAAGCTTTACTCACTCTGCAAACATATTGACTTCGTGCTCCAGGCGAAAAGGTCTGGGAACGAACAATTGTGCTACTACGAACAAAAGCAGAACCCCGTGGCCTGCGGCTGGTTCTCTCTTTTGGAAGAATAGCAACTTCTTCAGGAAACAGATCCTCAGTGTTAGTTTCCTTATCCACCTAAAATTTCAACAAAGGACATTTTTTTATTTCTTCCTTATTTTCTCTCTCTCCTAGCAAAGACAATCAGACATTTCAACAATATTAAAAGTAAACAACTTGCCCTGCTAGCTAGATTGAAATTTTAATGAGCACTGAGAGGATCAATTACCTCACTTTTGTAAAAGTTGTAAAACTAGGTCATTCAAAATTATAAGATTACCTTTCAGAAGCCTTTGCTGAAGCAGTAACAATTATGAGATGCAGTTAATATCACAGCTGCAGAGCACAAGGACTGCATTCAGGATGGGCAGTTGGGCATTAACCAAACTACCACCTGATCCCCAGCCTCAGCAGAAGAAAACTAAGTCACCTTTCAAAAAGCACAGTGACTCTGAAGCAAGTAACCACCTTAAAACTAGGGGAAGTTAAATGAAGAGAAGGAAGAAAAAAGGAGCTGAAAGACTGTTCTCACAATTACACAAGAACACTAAAATATTCAGAAAGACAGAAAACATAGGCTACTCTAGCAAAGCTTCCAAACTTGTAGAAAACTCACTCTTCATAAAGAGGTGTGATCCTCCCTAAAGGCAACACAAACAGCTTATGTTCCTCAGCTTCAGTGGAAGCCTGCTGATTTCAACTTGTGAAGGATTATTTTCAGTGTCTCATATCTTGACTACAAAAGATTTTAACTACATCAGTTTCAGCACAATTATTCCACGTTATTGTAACAGTGAAATAGTGATGCAAGTCCTAGAATTTCTTTCTTCACAATTCCTTTCAAAATTTTTAGAGAAAGAAGAGCACTGGAATTCAATCATGATCTTTTCTGTTAAAATTTCATGTAAACGCAGAAAATACAAGTGCATATTTATAGATTAGATAATGGCCACAGTAAAAATAGTTTGTCTTTTGATATAAGAACCAAATTCTGTTCACGAGTAAGTAGTAAGAAAACAAAAAAACCCCAGCCCTAAAGAGTGAACTTCTACCAACTCAATAGCCATACAGCTGTCACGACAGCAGCACTCGTACAGGGCTGTTAATGTCATTGCTGATTCTTTTCTCTCCTGGCCAATTCCGACTCAAACTCCAGGCACAGCAGTAGCTCACTGTGCCAGGCAGGGTGGCAGTTTCTGTGCTGCAGTGTCTTCTCTCATTTACCTTCAGTGGTGGAGGCTGCATTTTTCCAGGACCGTACTGGCCTGCTTGTGTTGCAAACATGTGTCCGGCTAAAGGATCCCCGCAAAATGGCTCTGGATAAGGAGGACTCGTCTGGGTGCAATTACTGCATCCACTGTCAACAGATTCTGCTTGCCAACTCCTGAAGTCAGAACATCACAATAATTTGCAGGTGTTAAAAAACCCCACGCAATTATGCAATTACATTTATGTATTACATTACTAAACCAATTTATAATTTTAGAGTATTATTTCTCCAATAAAAATACAGTATTTTCAATGGGAGAACACAGCACACTTCCATTTCTGCAAATGCAGATCAGCAAATACATTTTATTGCATAAAATTCACCTTCCCTAATTTTCTTAGGGCATGTGTTCTGGTCTTTATAACAATACTAAGAAAACAATAACAAAAGGAACAACACAACTGATGGAACAAACTAGGAGTATCATTAGGACTGAAATCGCAACCCTAACCCTAACAATGTCCCAGCTCACCACTAAATTTTATTTACTTTTTTTTAATACAGGGCTGTTACAAACGCATTACAGTTGCCTCCCTGGCAAAGTTTCTGTTTGATATAATATTTTCCCACTCCCCAAATTCCAAGTCCTCTAAACTCAACCAGCTATTCAAATAAGGTTTCCTCCTATTTGCAGATCATTACATATCAGAATTTTATACTTGTAGCACTAACAGGGAGCAGATCTCAGAACAAGGACCTACTGTTTTTCCTGCTTTATTTCAGACTATATCCATAGTGTAAATGAGGAAGTATTAGTTACTATCTGTTTGATGAGGTATTTAAACCCTTTTTACCTTTCTGATATGGCCTCTGCCTGATCTTCCTTTCTTTCCATCTCCAAGATTTCCTCCTCTGTGTACTCCAGTTTCACTCTCTCCTCTGCCAGCTCTCTCTCAACTGCTTCCAGCTGGGCAGTGGTTCTAGCTAACAGGGCTGTCACTGCATCCTGAAAGGTACATTAGACTTTAAATAAAACTGTTTGAACAAACCAACATACTTAATGTATATTATTCAGAGAAGAAACAAAAACAAAGCCATCATGTGTTCTTTAAAAAAACAAAACAAAAAACCAAACCACAATCAAAAAAATCTGTCTTGAATCTTAACAATCAAAAGTACGTGGTGTTCAACTTGTCACAGAAACTGGGCAGACTTTACTTGACTGTGGAGCATCATCCAGAAAGTTAGGTCAAAAGAGACCTCTGAAGGTCACCTAGTCTGATGTCCTACCCAAAGCAAGCAAGGCATCATAGCCAAGTCAGGCTTTCCAGAGCCCAGTCAAGGGCTGAAAACATCTTCAAGGATGGAAATTGCACAACCTTTCTTGACAACCTCTTCAAGTGCAGCGGCAGAAATTTTTAATGTGTTTTAGTTGGACTGGAAACACGCATACAAACATATACAGGGGACTATTTCAAGCACCTGCCCAGACATGATCTAGTTTTCAGTTAGTCTTCTAACTGAAATCTAGCTCTTGCCCCAAGAGTTATCAATCAAGCTATCACTTCCTGTGATAAGTTGAAAACCTGCACCCAAGGTAAGATCACAACCACTCTGCCAGTCAAATAAAGTAAACAAATCACTTCTTTAGAGCCATACTGTTTTAACTGTAGTTACATTTCCAGAAGACTGAGGAATACTGTCTTCACATTGGTTTTTGGTCTTTGCTCTCTGGGGCTCTGAACCAGTGAAGATCTGAACAGGGTACCAGTGAAGCTGCATCTCACCAGAACTCTCTGCATCAGTCAGGTTTATCTGAGCAATGCCCTGTAAAAAACAAAAAGCATTGACCACAATTAGATGCACATACTCCGCAGGACAGACACCTTCTCATTTAAAGAGTACTTTACTTACAATGTGAAACCCCCACTTCACCAAATACTAATGTCTTATAAAAAGAGACAGTTTTGTTCTGTTGTGTTATGATGTCTAAGATTCTGAATTTCTTGCCTCTTCTTTACTACCAGGAAGAATCAGAGTAGATAGTAATTTTTTTTAAGTTGAAAAATAAAATTTGTGTGACTGATGTAGATATGGCTGACACTTCATAGCTATTAATATTTTATTTTTAAAGCCTTCCCAACTACATATCTGATTTATATATTTGCTTAATTTAATATCACTTTAATAATATTACTCTAATTTGAGGGGCTTTTGAGATAACTGTATTCTGATACCCTTCCATTCTCTGGCCCTCAGAGACATCTTTCAAATGGAAATAAACATGTTGTGTAAACCAATTTTTTCTCCTGCCTATTTATATCAATAAGGTAGTCAAATGGGCTATAAGGCCATTTTTCTATTTTTCCAGCCATCCTTGCATCTTCCAGATTCAGGTGAAAATAGTTTTAATGGAGGCTTCTCACTAAAAGTATTTCAAGCTTTGAAGTAGCCCTACTCCATCAGAGAGAGCTCATGCAAGAAATTTCTCAGTGGTGTTCACCTAAATGAAAAACAGCTGTGAACAAATCCATGCTGCCCATTTAATTTATTTTTTAAATCAGTTCACTAGCTGGACCTACCAATGATTTTATATCAGTCAGCCTTTAAGCACTTCTTTTTGTTTCTCGGGGTATCTCTATAACCTGTTCATTTCCATGCTAATGAGCCACATGCTAAGAATGTTTTCTTTGTATCACTGGAAAAGTCCTGTAAAAATGGCTTTCATCTCTCATAAATCAAATAACTCTATACAATGATTCTAACAGAAAAGGCATTAGGAAATGTAGACAGAAACTGCATTCAACTTTAAGCAGGTAAAGAAACAGTTAATTAGAAAACAATAATAAAAAAACCCCATTGTTTTTCCAAGACAAATGTTCCCGTGGGCTCTGTTTAAACAGGTGCATAGAGGACAATGGAGAGAAGTTTTTGAGACTAACAAAATAATGTGATATTGGGATACAGCATGTTACTAAGAAACTCATTTCATGGCAGTATATCAGAGGCTACAGAGATGCCTTTTCTTTTTTCTGTATAACATGTCTTCTAATTATTTACTTGCTTTGATGCAGTGGAAGACATAAATGTGTATCAAATATTCACACTTTTGCATCAGAGTTGGAAAATGTTTAAGACACACTGAGTTTAGTTTAGGAAGTAGAGAGTAAAACTGTTTTCCTGCCAGCAATATTGGAAAAAGGATAGGCTGACTTAAGATGCCTGACACTGACCTATACACGGCATTTATTAGGCAGCTAAGCAAGTCTGCCAAAGAAGCTGCCTCTACAAAGGGAATCACCAATTGAGTAGAAAATCACCATCAAACTCAATTAAGAATTATCAGCACTGAAAGGACTAATTAATATTCCATTCCCACCTCAAGATTTGGAGCTTACTCCAAAGGATGAAGAAACCAAGGTGGGTCTGATAGAGGTGTATGATGTGCCTGCTCTGATGCATTTGTTAACAACTTGGATGGCAAAACAGTAAAAGTATTTACGAATATCTCTGTGATGTCTGACAGACATGTTTCTTTAGAAGAAAACAATCAGGATTTAAAAATCATGCTAAAAAATGGGACAGAATGCAAAAAAAAAAGTTACACTGAAGAAAATTTCAAATACATTATGACACAGGGAATAATTGGTCAGGGCTGTAAAAGATGAGAAGCTGGGAGTGAAACAGCAATGCCAGCTGATTGCAAGAAAGGCATTCATATTTCTTTCATGTTTTAACATGAACTATATATGCTAATCATATAAAATAACAGTTCCCTTATCTCGACATTGACAAGGCCACCAGGGAAGAAATAAGCCAACTTAAGACAGAGAAAGATCTTTCAGCTATGCAGGGCATAAGAGTAAAAGGTTGAGGAAATTGAAAGACCATCCTACAAGTGCAGTGTATTTATTTCTTTATAATTGAACTATTTCCCAGACTTTTTTTTTTTAATTCCCTGTTAGGTACAAGTATTTATATAATTTAGGGTAAACTCCAGTCTGGCTTTTGCACTTCAGAAAATATTAAACTGGCATAACCTAATTGAAAAGAAGGCAGTCATTAAGAATTTGAGAAATACATGCATTATTAAATAGATGGGAAAAACTATAATCTCAGCAGAAGACATCTTGGAAGACAGCGGCCTTGTTGACAGGGACCATCACAACAGTTCCTAAGAGAGGTAGCAGGTAGCAAATGGTTTCTCAGTTCGAGAAAATGCTCGTTCTCAAATTACAGCTGAAGAGAACAACAATCATGATTAAACACTTCAGTGCACCTATCTTAAGAAACTGGCATTGTGTCTCTGGTTTTGAGTATTGTTAAATTAACTTAACTATGTTACCAATCACTGTTGACAAAGATACTTCTGACATAACCAAATTAAGACCATGAAAGAGAAAAAAAATCCCTACCAATATAACCTGAAGACCTATTTTTTTGGCAATTCAATAACAGTAGTTAGAATAAACTTAGATGCACTTGTTTCAACAGAAAGATGCTTTACACTAAATAGCTATTTAGCTTCCCAGAGGAACAGGATACACCTGGATAAAGCATTTTACACCAATATATCCAGCCTCTTCTTGAGATGCTTTCTCTTTAATTACACTGTAGACAAAACTTCCTACTGCAGACAAGACCTTGGGTCCACTTCTGTCAACATTAAGACCCCTATATATATAAGATGCAACTTAGTTTTAAAGGTGGACTAACAAACATGTATTTTTGACCAGATTTGCTCAAATAAACACCTCTTATCCACAGCCCAGCATGACAGTGAGATGTCTGTACCTCTTAGCTTCTTTGATAGGCTTAAAAATTTTTTCACTAACCCATTCTAACCCCCCACTGTGAAGATAGCCCACTCACTTCAAAATACCCAGGATATCAGCCCCAAGGCAGATTTAGTTATGCATATTTGTATTTGACAACAGCTAAATGAAGCTAACATTTAACACATTTAACCTGAAGTTAGCACATGATATCTCAATCAGTTTAAAGTAAAAGGCTGAGGTAACAGAACTGTTCCAGGGCCACTGTTACCCTGCAACAAGGTTAAGACTGATGTAATTATGTAATAATGTAGTCCTCTTCACCCCCTATTATATAGTTACAAGGGGTCTGTATTTGTTACCTTTTTAGTAGGAACCTATTTGAATGGTACTGATTCCTCACGCAAGCATTACAGTACCCTGCAGAAACCTAAGTCTTGAGCATGCTGTAGTCTAAAAGCTGTCAGATGAAGTGCTTTTTAAAATCTCACCTCTTTATTTACAGAACTATGCTTACATACGTGAAAAAATGGACACATTAACAGGTAACTCTATCAGAACTTCTTAGGGAAAAGTTAGGTCTTTACACTCTCTTTTTAATCTTAATTCCTCTGGTAACTTTAGTTTCTCATATCACACGGCTTTTAAGAAACAGAACCACTTACCAATAGTTCTTCTTGTTGCTGATGATCAACTGAACAGATATACAGCTGCAGTGATTTTAATTTCAAAACACTTGAGTGCACAGGGATTCGGAACACTTCATTAAATATTAATGGAGTTTGGAATTCCAAAGCTCTCGAGCAGTAAGTGGTTGGTGTGCCTGACTCAAGCGGTGGCAAATAAACTCTCACATGACTGGGAACAGCAAAATAGACAAATAGCACAATTCAGACAAAGAAAGCCATTTTGCATTCCTCAAATGCAAATTGAGGAATTCCTCACTAAGCAAAAACATCAGCGAAACTTCTACATTAAGACTCTACCTTGTGATGATCTCATCACCAGAATTTACTCTGCATTCTTAACACAGAAGATCTGCAAAGCTCATCTCAAAAAATTTTTTTTTAAACTTGGTGCTTAAGCAGAGGCACCAAGCGGCACTTTAGCTGCCCTGAGGTATCCAAGGCATCTAAAATGAGCTAGCAATTCTAAGAGGATCTACGGGAGAGCTACACAGAGCGTCTCTCTGAGCAGCAGCAGCTGGAGGCCAGGTGCTATGCTATGCTATTTCAAATGGAAACACATGCCTATGTTTAGGCAACTGAATTATCCCGTAAGTGTGACCAATCCATTTCTTCCTTCCACCCACTAAGCAACCTTTTTCCCTCCTTAAGAAATTAAGAAATTCGGATGGAAAAAGAAATCTGCAGTCACTGCATCTATCTGCAGTCTCAAAAGACAAATTTAAATAGGTGGTACTATGTCATTTAAGACTCCAAGCCAAGAACAAAATCAACAACCATTTTCATCTGACAGCATAAGCAGCAGAGCTACTTAGAGAATTGTTTCCATGTTCTCCCTGTCCTGACTGCTTGCCAAGCCCCTGCAATATCCTATTCCTTTCCTCATGCCAGCACACAGTTTGATGCAACCATGTTGTGACCCAGATTAGGAAATTTATCTGGGTTAGAAAGCTAACCTAGCAAAAACCCCACAAAGGCTCAAGGATTAAAAAACCCCGCTCCAGCTCAGAGGCTCACTCAAGTTGACTACATGGCTGCAGGAAATCTTATGCCACCACCAGAGAGGCGCTCACACTGGCAGGCAAATAGATGGTTAGAGGACCATTGGAAGAGCTCCTTATGGTGGAACTGCAGCACACTGGACTGTGGAGCATCAGTCAGTGAAACAGATTCACGTGCTGCAAAAAGGCAGCGATCCAGCCCCTCTGCTCACTGGCTGCTGCAGGCAAACTTGCCCCCAGGTGCTGCAGCACCTGATTCAACCAATGTACAGTTGCATGGAGGAGTTAATTAAACTTGATAAAAGCTTTTTCTGCTTTTTGGTAATAGAAACTGATTTTTTGACTAGACCAATCAATTCAACCTGCAGCCATACATTTTCTTGATTCTAGCAAAGGTAGAGATAAGAAGGATGAAGAACAGAACTGCATTTTGAGTCATTTAGATGCCTGGTTGCCTTCATGACAATGTCCAGCAAACCTTCTGGACAAATCTTTTTCTTTGGTGACTCTACGTAACTACTTTCTTCAGATGATGCTTATTTCTTTTTCTGATGACAAGGCAACATGGCTGAGTACTACACAATACTCACATTTTTCCCTACCACGTACCTTTGCACTCACACCAAAACAGAGCAGAAGACCAACACTAATGTACTGACCTACATGAAGAATTTCCACTGCAGTTTCACAGAGTTAGCAAGATGAAGTTCTCCGTGAAGATCAATTCATTCAGGGAGATGTACGTCAATTTAACAGCTCCCACCAAATGACTTATTTTACAATACAATCATGTTATCATAGCTCCATTTTCCAGTTTTCAAACAGCCTCTCCCAGAGGTACAGATCAACAATTTTTACATTTTGAATTTCTTTAAAATATGCTAAGATATGTATCTCTAGATAAAACAGTGTTTTATGACAACACTGATTATTTAAGAAACACTTATTAGAATAAACTAAGCTATGTTCTGTATGTGATACAAAATTTGAAAAAGTAGCACAAACTGTCAGAGGTTAAAAAATTCAATCTTTTGTACTCATTCTCAGCTAGTACTGGTGTTAATATTATCTTCAGAACATCTTTCACAGATACTCAAGGAGAGCTGTACAGGCCACAGAAGCCTGCAGATCCTTTTTTGTTGTCTGCATCTTTTCTGGTGTGGTTTTCTTAAAGATAAAAGGCAAGGTATCTCTCTTATGGATTAACATAGATGTTGCCATAGGAATTGAGAAAAATACACTAAGCTTACTCTGGAATATCGCAGATATTTTTGAACAAACTTTGCATAATAAACATGTACGAACACAGAGACTACACTTGTGTGACACAAGTTCTATAAAAGGGATATAGCTGTAAAATTAACCCTTTCCTCGTGGAAATTAAGATATACCATCTTCTCCAGAAATGGCTTAATTCTGAATGAAACCAAATAAATCTACGGTACTTATAACTACAACATAAAACAAGCAATGATCAGACTGGGTGAAATTTAAGCTTACATTTTGCAGTTTTCTTTCACAACTAGACTAGTAAAGTTCTTCAGCTGTAACACATGGACTAGCAGACATTCGCTTCCACTGTCATGCCTGGAAAATAAATTTCCTGTGTTAGTCACCAATCATCGATACTTTGCTTAAGAAATAAAGATGAAGACTAAACAGATTTAAAGAATGTAAAAGCACATTTGTTAAACAAATTTCTTGCACAAACCAGTTTCAATCAAAAGCATTAGCTACAGTAACAAAGTTAATAGAACTAAGTTAATTGAACATTATTCAACTTGAAAATAACAACTGGCCTTCCTATGCCTCTTGACAGCAATCAGGTTTTATCAAATACATTCCTTAGTTTGAACAGTTACACCATATGCATGTGTGTGCATGTGTAACAATATATCAGTTACATTAGACAAATCCATCTGCATTATTTTCATGGGTTATTGAAAACAAATTTCAAAATTCTACTCATCCACATCAGCATGAATTTTGAAATGCCACTAACAAACCTGGCTGATATTTTAAAAACTCCCAGTCTTAGGAATTACTTTTCCAAGGGGCAGAGATTATTCTGGAACGCTAAGATACAATATCCTATCTTGCATGGCAATAATCTGCCCTTCCCCATGCTACTTCCACTACCAACAATAGCATGCCACAGGCACAGGATTTCAAAGACGTGTTGTACAGCTGGGACTGTACTGTATTTGTGTCTCTTCACCTGTGACTTTCCTAAGGTAATCCTCCTTTATCTGGCATAAAAAGGTCTCGCTTACAGAGACATATCCCTATACCCACACTCACATCAATGGCCCAGACAATGAAAATAAATGCTACTGAAAGAAGTAATGAAGGCCCTTTTATCAGTCAGCATTGAAAGGACACTGAACAAACTGCGGTTAAGGCATATCCCCAGCACAAAGTGGCACATGACTGACTAATGTGTACATCCACTTTGAACTTTGTCAGTTCAGAATCTTCTTAAAAATACCCACCATGATTCAGTTATTAAAAAGTTAAAAATCATAAACGAGAAAAGTAGTGAGCTATTCCTGCAGAGCTGATAGGGAGAAAGAAGAGTAACTACTCACAGAAATCCAACATGTATTTGTGGTTCTTCATTACTGGCAGCATCACCATAAACAGGCTCTTCCAGATCTTCATTCCTGCAGGAACAGAAAGTACTGTAAACTACATAGTGACCTAAGCTGCTAAATGATGAACTAACATTTATTTTGTGATTTGTGGATATAAGCAATTATTTGGTAATACAGGAGGGAGTGGTAATGTAGAAGGAATTGAGACATCTCTTTAAAAACACACAGTAGCAGTAATTCACAATTGCAAAAATTGAGGTTTTAGAATTACTCTTTCAAGATATTTAGGTTATTTTAATATTTATTTTAACTTCCATTTCTTTTTAGCCTCCTCCAAACCTTATCTTCTTCCCAATTACTGCTTCCTGTGTTAAAACAATTGTATTAAATAACATGTCTTTCTACATCCTTCAATCACTTGGTGAACATACACATTTTTAGACTTTTGGCAGTTTGTATGTTTCTTCCTTGCAGTTATACTTTTATCACATGATACTCAGAACTGTAAGTCACACTCTGTATAATTTTATTTTGTTACAGATGATTGAAATAAAATTACTGATTTATGACTAACAGGATGAGAAAACTATCTTTCAAGGGAGATATGATGTTAAAATATCACAGACAATAAAGCAAAAGGGACTTGGCACTTGAAGATGACAGTGGACTGCACATAAAAAGCTTCTTTCCTTTAAAACATGCAATCCAGTAGTTTTACGTTACTAACAACTAGTGATTTTGAAAGCCTACTCATAAATTCACAACTAATTGTTTTGGGCCATGTGGCAGAACAGGAATATTTCCAGCTTACTATGCATTTATACACCTGACCTTTTGCTTAAAGCTTCAAACACGCCACTGTCACTAGCCAGTGAATGATCTGAGAGACATGCTGAAACTCGCCTGGCTCTCCTCTCTGATCTTCTGCCACTGTCTCCTCGCAGAGTTACAGCTGCCATGGAGAAAAAAAAGTGAGAACAACATCAGCTCAAGGCAATTTCTTCAAAATTAAACAAGAAACGTGTATTGTATCAAAAATAGCAGCAAAACAGCACAAATGCAGTTCACTGATTTTTCATCTAACTTAAAGTTAAAAACCTAGAATAGGATTGACCAGAGATTTTCTGTGGGAGAATTAAGGAAGGAAGTTTGTGGCTAATTGCTCTCTGACAAGACTAAGTATAAACCAATTGCATTGTTACTAAATGTTTTTCTGGTAAAATAATTCCTTCCTAAAGGAAGACTTACATTAATTCACATACATACACATGATATCCTAAGCTTTTCAGATTTACCTACTGAATATACAATAGGTTGAAAACAAACACAGAGACTAATTCTTTTTTAAAGTTATCTGATAACACAATGTGAGGTTTTGTTCTCATTTGTTTCCTAATACAAAGTCTCAAAGCATACTGTTTATACCATCACATAATAGCAGCTTTTATTTACAGTCCGAGAGGCATTATCAGAAAGAACCAGTGTTTTCCAGCTCACTCAGACCACTGTTTTTTTCAAATTCTTGGTGAATTACTTTGAAAACTGACTGGGGGAAGGAGGAAGCAATATTCAACCCCCTTTGCCACTCTTCCCCGAATCACCAGCCACACGACAAATAGCAACTCAGCAATCACTTTCAGGTTGTAAGCGTACCAACAAAATTATGTTGTACACCGGGTTTTGCACAGGCAAGTAGGTACAGCAGCTACCAATCCTTTGAAGTACGTGCACAAGCAGTAACATTCAAGAACTGCATAGGAAAGGCTTCAACACTTCAACAATAGCTCCTAACTTGAGGTTGTTTTCCTTTGAGTCCTAGAGAAAACCACTAAACAGACTTGAAGTGCAGTTTCTTCACTGTGCAGGGAAGAACTTTTACCCTCTTTTACTTAAAATTCAATGACTGTCCTCAAAGCAGGAAAGCAATGGCAAAGGGACGGCACCTCAAAAGTGGGGAAAGCATTTTATTTGCTTCTGCTCATGCTTACAAACTTCAGACAGCATGGAAGCATTGACAGTTTCAGCAGAATGACAGTAGCATAATGCATGGGAGACAAGCACCAGCTGACATTTACAGCTTACTGCCCCAACTAGGGATGAAGCAAGTCTTACTCAAAGTAACAACTTGTTAAGTACCTCTATTGCACATTATTGTAAGGCATCCAAATTTATTCCTGACACCTGCTCAGCATGTTTCCTTCCACAGAATACCAGCCTCTGACTGCAGAACCCAGCTGAGGTACGGTGAGCCACACCCCTGCAAGGTACCCACCTCACTTCCCACCCAAGTACCACCAGGACAGGACATAAGGACATGAGAACTTGATAAAAGTCTTCCAGATCAACACAACCACGCTGCTGCTATCAACAGAAGGCTCTGGCCTTTAACCCACTGTGGAACTGGCAGAGAAGGTGCGTCAAGCCCAGCAGGTTCTGAGCCAGCCCAAGATACATTCCTGTTACCAGGCCACTCACTAACAGCACAAAGTTACCAAAGGTGTTACAAGAATCACCCAGTCCTGTTTGGAGCTGAAATTCCTACGTATCAGCAGAGTCAGTTCTCTGTCCTTTGGATTCCTAAGTAGCCCTATGGACCCCTCCTCCAAATTCAATGAAGGATTTAGTCAGCTTTAGGTAGGCAGGAAATTTATCTGCTGGGTAGAAACAGCCCAATCTGCACTTGTCTCTGCACCCAGACAAAGAACCACCATTCCTCCCCATCTCCAGCTACAGCACCCCACCCTTCTTGTACATCACACATCATGCAGTGCAACTCATGACATCCTCACCACAAACAAGAGCCAAGTTCAAGTGAGCACACAGAAAGCAAAAAAATGTATTTGAGCCACGCTCTCCTCTATAACACTTGTACAAAAGTGGTGGGTTTGTGGGTTGCTTTGATTGGGCATTTTTTTTTGTTTGCTTGGTTGATTTAGTTTTTTTCTTCTTTTTTTTTTTTAAGGACTTTTGAA
Source organism: Oriolus oriolus (assembly GCA_013400235.1). Taxonomy (NCBI): domain Eukaryota; kingdom Metazoa; phylum Chordata; class Aves; order Passeriformes; family Corvidae; genus Oriolus; species Oriolus oriolus. The sequence continues at coordinate 313,023 of VXBT01011976.1, forward strand.
TTGGTGAGTCCACCTCAGTTCTGTCACTGGTATTTATGGAGAATCAGAACTAGCAATCTGTAGAGACATCTATGTATTAAAGTTTCTCAAAAATTTTACACCACTGGAAAGAGGTTGAACTTCACAAAAGTGTAAAATTTTTTTTTAGAAGTGCTTCTATAATTTCTGTACTAATTTCAACAAGTTACACTAAGACAACTTCTTTTCGTAAATAAGCCCTTGGCTCAACCCCTACATGAACACTTTGTACAAACGTAGCAGAGGAAAGATCTTGTGGGCTCTGTCCTTGGGAGGCTCACGTTCCCAGTTTGGCTGGAAGGAAAAGTTGGTGTCAAGCACCAATATAATGAAAGGAAAAACTGACACATTACAACAGTGTTGTAACTTGACAATGATTTGCTCATTGTCTGCAGGCCACGGAAGTATCTGATAACCTCTGGACAATCACAGAAAAATTGGGAGTGATGCAAACACCAGAATATATCCTTGACTCAGAGGGGGTAAAAAATCAGCAGGAAAAATTGGTCAAGATCAAAGACCAAATTTTGGTTTAAACAGAAAAAATTTAGCACAGGTTACAGACTGCAATGCTGGAAGCTAAGGAATTGTTTAAAAATCAGATTTATGAGACAGACAATTACCTTCCATTTTCTTGTTTAAATAACAAAATCAGTAAACAGATCAGCAATCCAGAACTAGTGGGTGCCAAAGCTTGATAAATATAAGACAGCCCTGAATGAAAGAACATTCTCATTGCCATTAGGTGAAAAAGCGAACTTCAAAGGAAATTTTGCTGTCCAAACTTTCATTCACTAAAAAAACACATAAATAAATCTAAAGCATGTTTCACAAGCTTAGGTGACTACAAATACTGCATGTCAGCTCAAAATGCACTAACAAAAGAGGAGAACACTCTCATAAAAACTAATCAGAGACACAAACAGAGACCTTACCTACCATAACGCTGTCAGGCATTACTATTATATAATAAAGATGAAGGTCAAAGAACACTTTCCCCAGGAGTTTAACTACAGCTGTGACTGTGTTGTTTAGTTGACATAGCAAAAAAATTAAGTATGCCATAACGATTAAACAGATACAGCAAAATATCAAACAAAACCAAATGTAGAAAAGTCTCCTGTTTCTTCTCATGCAACTCCAAAAAAAAAATAAAAACAAAACGACCCACCCCAAAACAAAACAACCAACACATCACACAGAAAAACACACAATAAGAAATTTCAGGTTCACTTACAGTGAATTTTTCTGTTGTGCCGCATGAGAAACAAGACAAAAAGCATACAGTGATAAATCACCCTTTAGATCTCTGACAACATTTTATAAACAAGAGATTATTTAGGCATTAAAATAAATTAAGCATTCGGAAGATTTAGTATAGAGAAGAGATAGTGAATATATTAAAGCTCAATATTTTATTAATATGTTTCCTCCCACTCCCATCTTTATAAATATGATGGATTTAATTTTTCAAGCATATTCCCTCCATTCACACATGCAAACTTATTTCACAATGTGACCCTGTGACAGATTCCAGAATAAAACAGCAGATCAGCAACTGAACATCAAAACTGCAGTCCCTAAAGAACCCCTTGAACCTGCTCAAGGGCTGCATCTATGCAAGGTTCATGCAGTTTATTCAGTATTAATCCTCCCTGCCCCCATTATTTGCAAATTACCTCATGCTTTGTCTAGTGAAGGAACAGGCAAAGGTTTGCTGGAACCAAGCCCTCCTGTTTTTGCAGCATGGCGTTCTGCTATCAGGCCATCGGGTGGCAGCAGCAGGGCACACTGCATGGTACCTCAGAGAAAACCAAAACCCCCGGTATCTGCAAGCTCCTAACTCTGGCAGACAAGCTGGATGCTCCATCCAATTCTTCCAGGAAAAGAGTACAAAACCAAAATACTTTCAAAACTTCCAACTGCTACTTGCAAACAACTGCATTACAATTCCAAACCACCAGCTAGTGAGTGTGGAACTCAAAGGAGTCAAAAAACAGAAAGGTTAAATTTTTTAAAGTAATTGTTTCCAAATGCAAATATTAAAAATAAAATTCTCAAAAGAAGGCAGCTTGGCTACCTTTTAACCATCTATTCTTCCTCAAAAAGCAATACAATATACTCTGATGTACACAGAGAAAAGTTGTAACCTCTGGACTAGGAGCTGGACACCGCAGCACAGACAGCAGTTTAAGCACAGAGGTTTTCAGAGAAATGTCAAATATATAGAAACATAGCAGAGGACAGAGAAAAGGAAAATCAAAGCAGGAACTTGCCCTTCATCCTGGATTACTGCCTAGGCCCTCACACCAGGCCTTCACTTCTAGGAAACACACACAAGCTATAAATGAACTACTTAGATTTTTTCACTTACCACAATGGGTGAAGACATGCTGTGGTCTGATTTGAGGTTTAAAGAAAGCCTCAGGAAGCCTCTTCACAGCACTAATTTAAGCACAAGTTTTCACACTGGTCTCTGGAATTCTATTTATTTTGGTCTGAAAGCTACAATATGGGCACTAGAAATATTTACAGCTAGTAAAAGTAAATTCTGCTGCAGTATCTTCTGGCAGTGCTAGCTGCATTAAGAAAAGTAGGTGAGTCTAGACTCAAATGCTTTTCAACAATACAGGCTTTTTAGCACTGTGGCAATGTTTTCTTTTTTAGTATGAAAACCTAAAAGGTTTTCTGTAAATACTGTCAATGCTCATTTGTATTATCACTTGAGAAATAAGATTCTGGTAGGATAATATGATCAGTTCTCTGGTTATAGTTCATATTATTCCTGATGTCATGAGTCCCAAATGCAACATTCTACACTACTGCTAACAGAATTCTGGAAATAGAATCACAAAAATTTAATATTAAAATAAACTCTAAAAGCCTTTCTCTATTAGTATGGTTTTACTAAAAAAACGAGCAAGTCAACACACAAAAATGTTATCATGATTATCATTTTCATACTAAGAGCAGTTCTCCATTTGTTTGATCAAAACAGGAAAATAAATTTGCTTATGTTCCTGTATGCTCAGGCTTTTAGTATTTTTCATTTTTTCAAAAGTTTTCTGTTTCCTCTCTTGGTTTCTCTAATTTATGTTTCTCAACTGCAGTGCTTCAGAAGCTTCTGCCCATGCAAGCTAAAGCAAGTCCACCAATCTGACAGTCCAGCAGGAAAGGAAAACTCAGTCATGTGTGTGCTGTGCTAACTGCACCCATCACTCCTCTGAAATCACAGCACACACAGGTGCTCACACACAACCAGCCAAGCAGATACTCAAAGTCTCACACATCCCCTACAAAAGATGCTCCTTTGCTGACGAAGCACCTACTCCTGAGTGCACCATGCACTCCTGACAGCCATGCCACTGTGGCTTCTGCTCCATCACAGAACCTGGACAAGGGAACCTTCAGGCACTGTCAGCAGCATCACCTCATGTTTTGTGTTTGGGTTTTTTTGTAGGGGGTGGTTATTGGTTATTTCCTACCTCTCCTGGGTTGTGTTGCTTTACATTATCAGAATAAAGGCAACATCACCACAACTGGGGGCCTCAGAAGTAATTAACCCATACCTTTTCTTACTAACACCTTACTCATTCTCGCTAGGTCCTTCATAGGCTACACTCCAGTGAAAATCTACATTCCATTCCCTTTCTTCCAGTCAATTCACCACTGTTTTAAGATCTATTGACCAGGATTTCTCTATTCTTTCAACTCTTTGCCCTAAAACTAGACTTTGGCTTTGGGGGATTTTCCCATGTGTGATCAGGCTTTTAACAGATAGTATCTACCACGCCATTTTTAACTCATGGTAGTAAAATAAGCCTAACTGAGGAACAATCTCTACTGTGCTGGCATGCTTAGGTCTGTGTGACATTTTCTAAGACAATGTGACAAAATAATAATGTTCATAAACTCACCTCCACCAGTTTGGACAGCAGTCAGGTGTGGTCCCATTTCTCGCAGCCCTTCATTGTCCAGAGGGTAAGTGGACGTCTGAGATGAGCTCGTGCCTTGTGCATCATCGTCACCCAAGGCTGTGGTCTGAGCCCTGAGCATTTCTAGGGCTCCTATGCCTGCCATCTCCTCAAAACCTTCCGACATCTGAGCCAACGGAGAATCTCGTGACGCAGAGAGAAACGGGGTGTCCAGAGGCGAGCTTGGAGGGGACAACGATGACAAGGAGGACCGCGATGACAGGGATGCCAGGGACTGTGGGGTATCCAGAGACCTCCGCTGCTTATTGAAATTCGAGTGTCCAATGGGATCGGCATATGGCACATCCTTTGTGAGAGACTCGAAGGGAATGATGTCAAAGCGCAAATGCTGCCCGTAGTCTGTAACGCTGTCTGCTTTGTCGTACTGGGGAAGGCCATAGATGTCCGTAAAGCTGACTGAGCTGAGGGAGCCTCTGCTGGAGGCCAAGGATCCTCGACTGGAGGCCAGGGATCCCCTGCTGCTGCCAGAGGACATGGTGAGGGTGCTAGCTGACAGACTATGGCATGCACAGGAAGAGAAAACACAAAAATGCCTTTTCAAATATAATCAGAACCACCAACGCAGGCATTAAAATCCTAATCCAGATTACACAAGCAATTTTACATGTATTCAGTATGGTGACATGGAAAGATGATTTAGCATTTTAACATCTAGCTCATGTCTCTTGCCCTGGTCTCAGGCACAACCATAACTGGAGCAGCACATGTGACAACCAAATCAGGGCTAAGTGCCTGAAGACAACAGTCCAACAGGATGAACCTACTCTTTCCTCCAACACATAAGCAGCTGTGATTTGGCAGAAAACAGGCCAGAGCAGGCTCTGGATCAGCAGACTCAGTGTAAAGCCAGGAAGGATATAATACAGTGATCCAGCTCAAATTTACATAAATGATTGGCCATAAACAATCCAGAGAGAAGAAGTGCAAAGGCATTAGCAAAGTCCTAACAAACTGCTGTGTAAGCCTCACTCTCACAGGTTTTTCCAATGCAAAACAAAAAGATGTCAGGATGAATCCTATTCCAGTTCCTCTTACCATTCTCAGTTAAGGGGGAGAAGAATATTAGTGCCAGAGAGAGATGAAGTGAGACAGGAACTCAGCAAGAACTGAGCTTTTGATGCTGATGTGGTGTGAAACTGAGGAATCCCCAAGAGCTGCATCTCAAAAGGCAGCTGTGAGTGTGAATATGCAAAACATTCTGGACTTCTGCGCGGGTCTTAACACATTCTCGTATTTAAATAGCAAAATTTTGTCATCTCACCAGGGATCAAAACCTCCTACCTTTGAAGGTATCAGAATATTAAGAAGTCACAGAACTTAAAAGAATGCTATCTTCCCATTAGTAAAACTGTAACAATATTACAACAGATTTTAAGAACATATCTCCTTTTCAGAAAGTAAGGTAACATATAAAATTCCCAGATACACTTAATAATGTAGCCCAAATAGTCGTCACTAATACTATTTATAAAACTCCATCCAAATCATCACATTCCACAGAGCAAATTGCATACAAGTAGTAAAAAATTCATTTACTTGGCACACATACACAGAAGTATAAAAAGGTAAACTTCATACACTAACATTCTTCTCTGCTGTTGTTACTTCAAAACCTGCTGGTTTTACGTAACTTACCTTTTTAACTGGGAGTGTAAATATGAGGTTAAACGCGTAGCTTCTTCTAGTTGCATAAGCAAACAATTTCTCTTCTCCTGTAACAGTATCCTATAATTAAACAGACACATATTACTATTTTCTTCATCACAGTAGCGTTCAAAAAGTGCTAGGAGCTTCCTAAGTGTGGAAAAACATCAATGGATTGAAGTTCTGAATGTTAAAAAAAAGTTGCACTGTTTAATGAAAAGTTTTAATTTATGCTGTTCATATGCAGCGATGGTAATTCCAGCAAGAACACAAGAACCAAGACTCCAGGAGAATTCCCAGACAAGAAAAGTAACTGAAACACAGTGTAAGACTCATGATACTGAAAATACATTACAGCAATTACCAAAGGCATAAAAATTCCTTGGTAAAAATATCAAACTCTACAAGACTATTTTTTTCTCTTGCATCAATCTGATTCTGCCATTAAAATACTATGACCTTCCACCTTGTCACAAAAAAAAAATTCCAAATAGACCTACTATCCAAGATAATTAGTGTAAAATTTCAAAGATAAAAAGAAAATTTTGAAGGACTTCTGTTAAACATAACCACCAATGTCAAATTTAAGCTCCTATTCTATGTGTTTTAGGTGCATATATTTGTTGTTATATTTAAGCAGGCAATACAGCATTTTGACTACTACATAATTAGAAGAATCTCATGCTGCAATCAATATTTTGCCCATTCTAATAATGAGCAGCTGAATTATTCAGTACCACTGCCACAACACAAATGGAATAACAATTTAATGCTGTCAATCTCATATACCGATATCTTAAATTCTGTATTCTGACATTATTAGAATTTCAAATAATACACTTTATCTACTACCTATTCTTCTTCTGGATCCAGAATTATATTCCTGACGTTTTGTTTATCCAAGCCCAACCACTGAATTTCAAGATAACATTAGGGTAGTATTCTGGATTGTGTTATACATTTTGTATGTCCAGGAAAGTTACAGCTCCAGCCCTACATCACAACGTGGCTGGAAATGGATTCTGACAGACAGTTTGGAGAGAGCAGATCAAACTTATTAGAGTGCCTCAGACCTTCCTCAGCTGCAAAGACAGCTGTAAGAATTCAACACGTTAATGAACCGGGTTTAAAAATCAACAGAAACTGAGCTCTCCTGGATAAAACAGCAGCTCTCAGGCTTTTCTCCTGCCTCAGTGCGCCCCAGGCCAGGTTAACCAAGTGGCACAAGGAAAGCTGCAGCTCAGCTAGGCAAACTCATACCTTTGGTGCTACAGGAACAAAAAGGAAAGGACAAATGGACATAAGAAACTTAACTGATTCAAAAGCTTGCAGGGGAAAGCAGAGATATTCTCACCATCTACTGTAAAAAACAAACTTGGGAACCTACACTCCACAGTGATCGATGCTGCAGGGTAGGTACCTGCTCTAAAGGGTAAGATGTGCCTCCAACTAAGGCTGTCAGCCAATCTTAATAAAAACAACACTATAACAAAAACAAAACAAAACAAAACAACCTCAACAAAACCCCCACCTCTGTCATAGAGATTTTAAGTTCATTTTGATCTGTGCATAACTCAGTGCCTTTAAAACTCAGTAACAGAAGTATTAATTATTTAAGAAAGAAACACCTTTGTATTTCACAACTGGAACAAAGTGGAAAAGCAGAATTAGGAATATTTTTGGTTATTTCTGGGTCTAAAACAAACAAACAAAAAATTAGGGCTACTAATAGTTAAGGTGTCCTCCAATTTGTTAAACAAAAATAGAGTGCCCATCCGTATTGGTCTAACTTCTGCTCAACTTTCTGCTAGCATTTGAAATATAAAGTTCCACACTGGAATGCTGGTTTCCAAAGCATGAACTCCATGGAAAAATAGCTTGGCCTTCTTGCCAACACGGTACACACTACCTAACTTGAGAGCCCAAAAACAACAAATAAAACTTACTACACTACAGTGCAAAGTGAACTCCCTCTTCTGTCAGTTTAAGCCGGAAAGCCAGTGTAACGATACGGCAAAAACTGCAAATATATTACACTGACCTGTAGGCTGGCTGTGAATTTTCTATTTATTGCCTGAATTTACTGTCTGACGTAAGCCTTTTCAAAGAAACTGAAGTTGTCAAAATCTGTATATGGAAAGCACTTTCAAATATTTTTAAAGTGTCTTAATTGTGTAAATATTAACCTTTACACAGATCACATCAAAGCCAGTTCTTGTAGGTTTTCCTGAAGTGTCAAAGCTGAGGTTTTACCACTATTTAAGAGAAGCAAGAACAAGTAGTTTCTCGCTTTCACTGGAAGCAGTCTATGGTAAAAAGAGATTAAGAGGTTTTGTCCTTTTCTCTGGCTACAAAAAAAGCTGGGCAACTTTGAAATAAAAATGGTGTTTCCACTCTAATATGTTTTTTGGGTTGTTTATTTTACATATAACTTGATTTTTAAGTTTTCAAGAATGACTCTGCTTACTATGTTCTCTGAATGTCAGACCTGGGATGTGTTCCCACTGCTGAGATTGCAAATGAAAAGGAAATATTGTATATAAAAGGCAGCAAAAACATAATCATTTAACTTTCCTGTTATAAGGCAGAAACTAAATACAGCAAACGATCTTTTTTTTGATGGTTTTGGAGATGAGTACTACTCCACTGCAAATAACAGAAAAATCTTTCACTATCCAGGTAATGTTATTCAGGTCTCTATTATCAGACAGTATTACTCAGACCTATTCCAAGCATCTTTTGGGATGCTATTCAGATTTCTTCTTCCTATTCAGGCTTTTCAGATGAGTGAAAGGAAAACTAACCAGTCAACACCACCACAACTCTGCTTCAGAAAAGTTCAAGACAGACAGAATTAAACAGTGACAGTCAGGAGCAGTCTCTTCTTTTTCTGAAAGTAAATTTCTCTAGGAACTTACTTTTTCCTTAAACACAATGAAATTCCCTACTCTTCCTTTCCAAGCTACCTATATGGAATTCACAATAGAAAAGAAAACGATTCAAGTTCCCAAACCTTTCAGTGGCCCCATGAGCAGACGTTGCTCGAGCTCGCTGAATTTCATCCTCCAACCGTCTTTTTTCTTCCTCCAAACGTGCAATGTCTTCTGGGGATCGTCTCTGCTGACTGATGAGCTGCAACTCCTGAAGAAGTGCCTCCTTCTCTTTGATGAGCTGAAGACGGTCCCTGTCCGCTTCAGCCATTCCTGGCCAGGATTCATTATCTAGCAAGGCCAGCTGTTGTTGTATATTCGAAACTCTTTAAAAGAGGATAAATATATTTTAAAATGCAGAAGAGAAAGACAAGGTTTACTAGTTACAAAATACAAGTGGCTTTAGATGAATCTGTCATAAAAATATGCAATTAAATAAGCTAACTTGATTTTTTTTTCTGTAGTATGCTTTCTAGTTAAAAGCAGTTTCCTATATCTCAATATGCTGAACCATTACATGAAACAACAGTTTTAAGAATAATTCCATAGCCGACATTTTAAGAAAATGTTCTTTCAAAAATGAATTTTGAACTCTTATCAATATTACCAAGAACACTAAAGCTAGACATTTCACAAATGTTTCTTTTGGCGTAAGAGGGAAAACACTCATTGCTAGGTACTTATGTTTGTCTTGCAGTGACAATTTAGACACTTCAGAATGTAACAGTCAAAATTAAAGGTAAGTAAGAGAAAATCTAGCTTTCTGATTTTTGAACATTTGAAACTCAAGAACCGTACAATATTTTTGCAGTTTACACCTCAGTTTCATCTTCACTTTGAAATGGTAGCATTCAAAGAAAGATCAGTACCTCTAAAAGATTACTACCCTTTAAATAAATAAATAAATAGATAGATAAATAAATAAATAAATAAATAAATAAAGACATGATTAAGCCAGCCATAAAAGTGGGATATAGTTCATTGGTTTTGGTTAAAATAACCTTTTTCAAAAATATCTGGTAAGAAAGAAAATTAATAACAAACAAAGCAAGGTAAAGGCACATAACGCATAAACAGATGATCCACAGTGTGATAACACGTGGTTATGAATAAAAGAAAAGGCATAGACATGACAAAGGCAGGGTTTCCCCCATTTTAAAACAAAACCTCATGCAATAAGGTTTATCTCATACTGACATCTGGGAAGTATTTGGCCATCTTCTTTTCACAGGAAGGGAAATAAACTATCAGTATTTTGCAGTGACTGCATTCATACATGAATAGGAATTTCACTGTCATTTCCCCCCCCCACACCTTAGATTTCATTTACAGCAAGTACAGAAATTAGGTATTATGTCATATTTTTGTCTAAAGCAGAATACTTTATCAAGCCCTTCAATATCATTTCCTCTTCCTCGCATTAATAACCAATTCCTGCCAATAGCTACTGAAAACACCATTGTGAATCGATACATACAGTCTACATATCTCATGCTTCAGCTATTGTGCATGAATTCCCGATGCAGCTTCCTGAAGAACACCTCGCCCCATTGACCAAATGTCAGGGCCAGGAAGAGTGAGCAGGGTTAGGATCCCTTCTCTCCCCTACCCAGGCTGCTCTGCTGTTTAAAGATTCAGTAAACACTCCCGAAGCACATACAGCTTGATTTTCAGGTGTTCAGTGCCAAATGAAACAAATAGAGACTCAAGATCCTTTCAACAGAACCACAGAATTCCGGTACAATTGAGTTATCACAGCTTGGCAAGCGAGTGTGAATCAGATGAGCCTGCACTATTTGAGTGATTGCGTTCATAAGCTTTTACACAGCTTGCGGACAAAAGAAGATGAGATTCATCTGAAGTCTCTGTGTTTCTTCATAAGACAGCTGAAGGACTGACCCTTTCCTTCATTGTAACACTCACAATTGTTTTGCTAGTTATTTTTACATTGCAGGGTGAGCTGGTTAAGAAGCAGACCACAGGTGCAAATGAACACTAATGAAGGCAACAAGGAAGAGAGAAGTATGATCAGGGCAGAGATCCCCCTCTTTCAGTGCTAGCGAATCAATGATTCCACTTGTCTGTGGAGTAAAACACCACCCCCACTAAATACAAGAGGTTTTAATTTAGACTCTTGAGCTTGCTGAGAGCACGTAACTCCCTTTGTGTATGACATTCCAGCTTAAAGTTTGTTTTTTCCCTTCAATTTCTGTTACGGTGATGCTTTGAAAGTAGGAAGTTCTCATACAATAACTTAATTATACTGTTATTAAAGGGGGAAAAGTACTGCTGTGGACAAGGTTTGTATCACTGAAGAGTTCCAAAATCTGATTAGGTATTTACTTGGATTCCCTTGACATTCTTAGCTAGCTCTTTCAGCTAGCTCTTCTTGTTTCTACAGTTCTCCCTTGACTCAAAGAAAAAGCAAGCACAAAACACTATATAATGTAGGTATCTATTGAAGCATCAATAAGCCAGGTTTCTGCAACCTCTATTTCCTGTACATGAACTGAAGTTTTGGGGCAATTTTGTTGTTTGCTTTCCACTGCGAAATCCCTCTGTATGGTAAGTTGTTCCAAAAAGCTACCAGTGACAAACTTTCTAATATTTGTCTCCTTGGCGAGAAGACATCCTTAAGGCTTTTATGGTCTCATTCACTCAAAGCTAAGAAAAAAATCTGAGTAGTCATGTTTAGTTATGCTCAGAACTTAATAAAAAAGTCCTCTTAATTATGTTCCATAACTGCAATCTGTCTCCTCAAACACGAACACTTTTCCAATCACAATAAATACATAAATACGCTATTTCATTATGCTTGCCTGTGGCAGACTTTATGCCTCTACTACACCAGACACTCTCACTGCTGATATGTTAGAAGAAAATGGCTGTTTTCAAACTCAGTGCATATATTAACCCACCTTAAAACATCCACTTAAATAAATCAATGACTTGACATAGATTGCAACCTAAAGTGGAAAAAAAAATATTTAGGATCCTTTATGAAGCCTCTGTTTTTCCTTCCTACTGAGTATTTTTAAGATACTATTTTTAAGATACTATTTTTTAACTCTACTCACTGCAAAAGAGTGCTTTTATCTGGCCTAATGCCAGATACTGAGGTCCCTACTGATCCAGCAATTTAACATATTCCTGTGGAAAAAACAGTTAATTTTGATCCATCAACATTCCAGGCATTTTGCCCATTCCCATCCTTGCATAACAAGTGCTGAGGAGCTTGCATTCCACACTGGAGTAGGTGGTATCAAATGACTGGTTCTCTAGGTAGGGAGGCCGACTTGCTGCTTAATTCAGTATTTAAAAATTTCCAGTGGAGATGAACATAACAGTTCCTGTTAAGTGAGGGGCACGGATGGGATGACAAAGGTTTAAACTGATGATGTTCTTAAGCAAACACTGACTTGAAATGGCGCATTTGCCCTGAAATGGCTATACCAAGGTATCTAGAATGAGGTCTCGCTCATGATAACGCAGACACAGCATGAGGATGGAGATCAGTAGAGTCAGTAGTTTACTATAAAAACTACGGGGGGGGGGGGGGGGG